>VYXD01009304.1:0-278102 GCA_013397195.1 Hylia prasina | reverse complement strand
AAAAAAAAAAAAAAAAGCTTGTCAGCAGGTGACCTCCGCTCCCCGGGACCTGCTGCTACAAGGAACCGCTGCGTTCATCATCTGCGGGAGCCGCGCAGCCGCCCGCCCTCCCGCCTCCCCGGTCCGCCCTGCCTGCTCCGGCGCTGGGCTGGCGGNCCTCGGGACTGGGAATCGTGGGCCAGGTTTTAGGGGGAGGGAAAGGCGCCGAGCAGGCCCGACAGTCTCCTCCGCTATTGAGCGTTGAGAGGGGAGGGGATGGGAGGGGGCGGGCAAGGGCGCTGTGAAAGCCTGAAACCGAAGCAGGGCCCTGCTGCCTGGGGGTGCTGTGTCTGTCTGCGCTCCCGTCTTTTAATTGGCATCATGTGGGGGAGCGGGCGGGGTGGTGACAGCTGCGACAGGCGGGACGCATCCCGGCGGAGCGCTCAGCCCCGCGTGGCTCCGGCAGCCCCGCAGCGCAGCCTCGGCCGGCGGGCGGGAGGCCGAGAGGGAGGCGCCGGGGGAGGGGGGCGCCGGGGAAGCCCCTTCCCTCGCCCCATCACTGGGCTGACCTCCCGGCGCCTTCTTAGCCACCAAGGGCTCCGCTTCCCTCGCCCCGCTGCTCTCCGCGGCAGCCCGGGCGGAGGAGAGTCCGGAGGGTCCCCCACCGCTCCCTCTGCGCTCCCCTTCCCCTGGAAGCCCTACAAAGAGGCGGCTGGCAGAGCCGCTTGTTCGCCTTCTTCGTTGTCATAGATGGTCCGCTGCAGTGCTAAGGGAAAGCTAAATTGCTCCAATCTATTGATACAAAGAAAGCCAACGTATAGCCAGAAGCAAAAATGGGCAAAGGGCAAACCAGCAACAGCATAAAACTCTGTGGCTGCAAAGGTGTTCATTGCCTAAAAGCCAAAGAAAATGCTTTTGTAGGCCTGCTTTTCACCACAGCTAAGATAGATGAAAATTGAAATTTCACTTTTGTGAGCAACACACCTCCTCTCACCTGTGAGTGTGTCAGGAGAGCAGGACCAGCATTTATGCCAGGCTGGTGTCCTGCACCATTCAGCATGTTCTGAGTTGGATCATGTACAAGGTCTGCGAAGGGCTGATGTTCACATGTAGGGAATAAATAGCTTCCCTGAAACTTTCACCCTATTCTTGTGCAGGAATGGGTCTTTGCATTGAAGTAGTATCATTAAAGAAAATGCTCAATGAGAAGAGATTCAGCACCGCATGTACTGAGATATTTCCTCTCTACTTCTCTTCCTTTCCACATTTTTAGCTATAAATAGGGGTCTATCTTTCAAAGTTTAGAGTTGTCCTGATTTTCATTTGCTACAGCCTCATTTTGAAGAGGATTATCTATTTTAATATCTAGTTCAGGTCCTAGGTACTATCTGTATATTATAGAAAGTATACAGTGGAAATATGCACAGAACTGTGGGACAAATGCAATCCTTAAACTGACAAGGCTTCTGTAAGACTGTATGCTTGGTCCCAGATAATCTTTTGAAGGACTTAATATGGCACCTAAAACTTGCTGTGAGTAGGCTTTTGAGTATTTCAAATGAAGACATCTCTATTCTGATCTCAAATATGTGGATGCTCTTTGCCAAGTACCTGAAATTAATTTTCTGCACTTACGATCAGATGTGACAGTGCCTTTTTTGTTCTTTTGATGCACTAAGCAGCATGCATCCAAATATTTGGAATGATGACAGCAATTAAAAACTACATTTGGACTGATATGAAAAATGCCAGACTCACTAACTTAGCTATAGTAGCGTCTAATACACACTTAACATAAGATTTAACCTCAGTTAAAATTTCTTGGTAACATGTATTAAGTAATATGATATTTTTGGTAAAAGTTTTAGAGAGAAAACCTTACTAAGAAATCTGAAAGCATTGCATGTCCAGATATAATGGGAATCTTAAAATTGTTTCAATGGATCAATTGTATCTGAGATACTACATATATCAGATAAACAGCCTGCTGCCACTTTATATTACTTAAATAATTACATAATGGCAAAATATTTCCTCTCAGTATTTTTTATTTGTGCATATGTAGAGAATAATTTAAAATGCCCAGGCCTTAAAAAGGGTTATCAAAACAATAATACTCTGGTGTTTGTAATGCTGAATAATATATAAGGTAATGATCAATACTTCCTTACAGGGAATACTTTTCATCTTTATGTTAGCTTGGCTATAAATTTTCCCTATTGGCTTCAACTTGTGCTATGTTAGATCTATGTGATTCCTGCCTGCTATTGATTAATGCACAACTATTTTGTGGGAGATGCCAAATTAATTGTTAAAAAAAGCCACAAAAGTGCTTTTTTATTGGCCACGTGAGGCTCAACACACACTATATACTGTTATTTCATTATTTCATGCACATATAATTTCCAATAAGCTTTAAAAAATAGTTATGCAATGTGCTTAGACATGAAAAATCACAATACACTGAAAATGCTACTCTGTGCAGGACACACTTTATTTTGTGACTCAGAAAGTAGCGTACCACAGCAGCATGCTTCTGGATGTTGCTGGATAACTTCCTATGAAATCATTACAGTCTTAGAAGAGCACTCCCAAATAGGAAGAAATTTCCATTTTTAAACACAAGATTCCTAGGCTTATACCAGGTTTGGCCAGCAGCATCCTCATTGAAGAGGTAAGCAATTTGCAGGGAAGTCTGCCAGAAAATCCCCAAACTCTCAGAACCAGACGAGCTAATACTTGATACAGATACTTGTTGTACTGTGCTGATGGATGCTGAACCTTGGAGATTTGCAGAAGCAGTGCTTCTCTGCAAAGTATTCTTATTTCTAAGTGAAAAAATGTCTGTGTAAGCTTGCTGTTATGTGCATGGGAAAACTTAATCGTGTACACACTATTACACTTAGGTGTAGGATGTTTTAATGTCCAAATTTTAGATGAGTAAATAATAACACATCAGAGAGACTGGTTACTATCTAAACAGAAATGCATGACACTGGACTATACTAAGGATTTTCATTTCTCAAGCCTCTGGAACATCATACTGTGAGTAAATCTTTCCCTGTATTCCCGATTCATTGATGTATGAAAGGAGATCTTTTGGTTCCATGTGCAACATTGCTTTATCTCACAATTCTGATTAAAATGTATTTTTTCAGAATTTATTTTGCAAGACAAGTTTCATAGGTTCCTCATTTCTGCTAATTTTGTCTATCTAAAAAACATTTTTTTTCTCTGAATGTATTATCTGTTGTGCAAATCAGTATAACTGAGCTTAAGATATGCATTTAGGAATGATGAAAAAGGTTGAGAACAATCTTTTAATTTGATACATTAATGCTGTCTGCAATCCATCATTCTAACAAAGACCCAAACGACTTGAAGTATTGTATATTAATTTTTTCCTCATCTGCTTGCAAAAACCTCAGAAAATGGGAAAAACCCCTTGAAAATAGCTGTGTAACACTCAGGGAAAAGTCATATCTGGGAAAAAAAAAATCTTTCAATGGAAACAATGTGTACATTGTTTGTTTTTTCCTTCATTTCATAGGTATACTGGAATTTATCAGTATAGCAGTGGGCTTGGTCAGCATCCGAGGAGTCGACAGTGGACTTTACCTTGGAATGAATGAGAAAGGGGAACTGTATGGCTCGGTGAGTTCCTGCTAGCCTTGGGCAGTTCTGATCCTTGCATTCTGTGGGGGAAACACCTGCTAGCTCCTATAAGCTCCCATTGCACTGTCTGTGTGTGCTGTATGAGCACTCTTTCTGCTCTGAATATCTTGCAATCTAATTCAAAACAAGACCCTGTGGGTGACATAATGAATGTGGGAGAGGGAAAAGGTGACAAAATCAGGAATGAGTAATAATGCAGATGAATGGCAATTTAGATACAAACAATAGAGACTGATATCCAGAGCTGGTCACTGAAGGCTAAAGGACGTACTATAAGATTTGTAAATGTCTCCTATCAGTAGAAAACTAAATCAAGACAAAGTGGATTCCTTTTGTGTGTAGGCAGAGAGTTTTCTAGGAATTGACAAAATAAGGAGAGGGGGTGGGAAAGGGTGGCATATGTGGATGAGAAAATGAGAAACAGGAGTGTGACAGAAGTTATAAAATGTATAGGAATGAGGGCAAGAGGCTTGGTGGTCTTGTCCTGAAAGTTTCACTGGTGCTCCCTGAGGGATGGCAGCAGGAGTGAGTAACGGGTGTGAGGGAGGAGTAAAAGTTGGTATTTGTGATGTGGGAGTTTGCCAGCCTACCTGCAGCTGATGGGTGACTGTTCTTGGCAGCATGGGCTGTCTTCCAGAGGGAGAGAGAGAGAGTGTGTGTGTGTATGACGTGGCTCTTACCTGGGAGTATTTGAGGCATCTGATGTACAACGGGCTTCATACCCTGGGTAGATCATGGGCAGGTTCATCTGAAATTTGGAAGATAACTCCCCAGATGGTAGAAGGCAACTTCTTCCAGCAGTAAAATATCAACCTCCAAAGATTACAAGGACTAGAGAAGCAGTTGCATTTGAGGAAGAGGGTGGCAGGATTGAAGGGTAAGAAAATATCTGAGTCTAAGTGAAGCTGTGCATTTACAGGGGTTCATTAGAGGAAGAGGAGAAGGTTACAACAGTCCATTGAGAGCGTAAATGTTGCAGAGAAACACACAAGAACAAGTTATAGAGAAGGGCTTTGAATGTAGCTGAAGATGCCTGTGTCACAGGGGAGTAGTAGTAACAGGGAAAAGATGGCAATGAGAAAAGGAGAAAACATGAAAAGATGGTGGTGAGTGGACAGGTGAAAACAGAAGGGGTAAGAGGGAAGTCTGGCTTCCATACATATTATCCACATAGGAGTGTGAGCAAGTGAAATCAGGAAAGTCCAGCAGAAGTATTTCCATAAGGGTGTCCAGGTTCACTGGTATCTTTCTAGTAAAATTTTGTGTGAGAGAGATGAAGAGGATTATCTTTTGAGCAAAGAGCAAGCTGGGTGAGGAAGATGGAAGATACAGATAATGACAGTACAGTGTATGTGGGAGGCAAAAAAAGAGGTGGTAAAATGAAGAGCAAGGAGATGGAGGATGAGTGGACATAGGAGAAGGGGAGATGCAGAGATGGTGAGAGCCAGTGAGTGGGAAAGGCCAAAGAAAAGGGATTTAGCATAAATGTCAATATGGAGCAGGTAAAGCTTGGAAGGATGGAGAGGGAGTGAGAAAAGGAATGGATGCAGTGATAGATGTAAACCAGTTGCCTGTGAGGAGTAAGTTGTCATAAGTAACAATCCTTGTGCAGCTGATGAATGTGATAAAGAACTAGCAAAGTACATGAGTATGTCAGGTTCAGTTAGGCAGCAAAAAGGCAGAACAACAACAGTAACATGAATCAGTAATGTTGATAATCATCAGTAAGAGTAATCATTCAAACATATAAACATGGTGAATCAGTTACTCTGCATTTCAGATATTCTGAGACAGGAAATATGGTCATTGATAGAGCTTAAATGCATACACTTGGGAAAGCAAATGTTACATCACTTTCCTGTGCAATTTATGTTTTGTATTTGCAATATGTTTAACTGTCAGAGTGAATTACGCAAGGCATTCTTTGCTGAAGAAATATATACAAGAAATGCTTTGTAAATTAGTAAGCTCACTGCATTTATAAAATAGTTGTTCCATGAACAGCAGTTCTAAAGGAGATGTCAGTCTCTCTGACATTCTGTCCCTGCAGTAGCACAAATTCCTCAGCTTTTTGGGTTTCTTCTATGGAGAAAGAGACAGTATTAGCTGTCCATGCTCACCAGACTGTCAGTTTGCAGAGATTACATAGCTCACCACTCCCAAGTTGGATGTGCAAATGATTTCTCTTCTTTACCCGGCCTCTGATCAGTTGCAAAACTGATAGGAACTTAATTTTCTTGAAGACCTTTGCCTCCTGATTGAAACTGATTGACAAGCTAAGGAAGGACAGACAAGCAGGCAAATGGATGTACAGTATAATTGGATAACCTCTTTTTCCTAAGAAATGACACTAAAAATATGAAGCCATTCATAATGGAGAACTGGCAATCTTTGAGGCTAGAATGCAAAGTTCAGGTTAAAATCTGATGGATGATGTGGCTTATTGTCAGCCTCCAGAGATGAGGCATACTAAAGAGTGATGGTAATTGAATTACATTACTTCCAATGAAATATAACCTCTAATGGCTACTCAGTGTGATGATGCTTTAAAGCCTTGTCAACACTAGCAATCCTAGTGCCTATATTTCAGCAACTGTCAGCTCTCTTAGAAACACTGAGATAAGCAGGCCTCAGAGCAGATTTTTGTGTAGAATTGGCTGGACATTTTTAAGTGACAGTGTTTTGCTTTTGGTCAAAAAATGCAATTAATTGGAAATGAAGTTCTCTGATGGGAACAAATGTTGCAGCTTGAACCATAAGCAAGGCACAATACAACACAGAATTATCTCTCTGCAAAGTAGAAGGTCAGATTAAACAAGATTAGTCTTGAGCCTGATATGTGGTAGACTGTGAAAATCTGAAATCGGTTTTTCACCTGCATTAATCAGAGCAATCTCTTTAGCTGAACTTTTCTGTAGCACCTGTAAGTTGTCCTTGGGCTGCTGTGCTGTGAGGTGAATCCCTCTGTTTTGGTTTCTTCCCTAAGGGCTGTAAATAGCATCAGCTTTGTCACGGAGCAGGTACGCTTATGACACAGTGGCTGTGCTTCCTAGGATGGGAAGCCCACACACAACTGAGTAACAGCCTAAGAAGTACTTGGTCTTGCTCTTTATCAGCTTTGTGGATCTAAGTAGGTGCTTAGATTCACAGCTTGGGAGGCATTCAGTACTTGACACTGCTGGAATAGATGCCCTGTATCTGACAGTATCATATTTATATTCTAATTACTGCATGAAAAATACATTAAGCATGAACAAAATCAGTGACCTTAAAGGCTTCTAGCCTTCTATATTTGTGTTTGAAACATTTGACACAGGAAGATTTTTCCCAGCATAACTGTGGTGCCACTGGAGGTGGGACATATGGCAAAGCAGAGCAGCCAGGGTGGGTGATTGCTGCCAGTTTTCATGAAAGACAACAGGAAAGGCAGTTTCAACATATCTTGATCCAGACATGTTCCTCTTGGCCTTCTCAAAGTTCTGCTTTCCTCATAGATTAGCGGCCTGACAAACTCTTCCCACCTGCCCACTCACAGGGGACATTTCCTGCTGCATTTTCTGGTTAGAAGAGCACAGTTCCTCTCATGCTGCTTTCAGGCAGATGTGTAACATAATGTGGCTGTCCTCAAATTCTTCCTCATGCCATGGATTTAGCCAGGGAAAGCTGAAAATATATGCACATGGTGCTGCAGAGAAACCAGTGGTAGCTACCTAACAATGACTTGGAGACTGATTAGTGACAGCAGCTTTCCCTCCTGTCTCATCTGTCCCTGCTTTCCCTTTCCCTTGCCTTTCCCTGGCAGCCTGCAGCTATGACTCATCATGTTTCACAGCAGCTACTGTGCTTGTCACTGGAAAGGAGGAAAAATGCAAACTACAGATAGGACCCAAAGGGTGTTAAGACAAGACATGAAGACCTTTTCCTTCCCAAGTGCCAAACAACTCTTGCCAACATGTCTGGCAAGAACATTAGCAAATGTGTCTTAGCTGTGCTCCTCAGGGCCGTGCCATTGAGGGAGGGAGGTCTTTCTGATCAGTCCCACAACCCTCATGCTTTTGTAGGCTGCTCCCATTGTCATGCTGCCCTTGGGAATATTAACAGCTGCCACCCATGAGGCAGGCTGTGATTTGTCCCCACACCCTGGGGTGCCCATCATTCCCACTGCAGGCTGTCCTCTGAGGGAGTTCTGTTCAAGCACAGACCAAGCAGGAACATGGGACTCCCTTGCCTCAACTGCCCTGGTTGTCCTGGGCTTTTCTGCAGTAGAGAGCTGTGCCTCACTGATCTCCCACAGACATGCACCTGCCCCTTTCCTCTTCTCAGACTGGATATAAAGAAAAATTTATATGGGGGTTGTGGTATGGTGAGGCACAGGAACAGGTTGCCAAGAGACACTGTAGATGCCCCATTGCTAAAAACATTCAAAGTCAGGTTGGACTGCGCTCTGAGAAACCTGATGTAGTTGAAGATGTGCATTGCAGGGGGCTAGGACTAAATGAGATTTAAAGGTCCTTTTCAACCCAAACCATTCTGTGAAATGCTGGTGCCTCCACTGCTCCTCGTGTCCTTGGCAGGTGGCAAAAGACATCTCAGGTTGGGTGCTCAGGAGGAATATTGGTAGTTGGAAGACCTGGAGCAGCTACCAGGAAAGCTGTGCAGGTGGAGAGAGAAAGACAGGAGTAGAGATGGTGTAGTTGTTGAGGAAGGGGGAAAGAGTGCTTGGAAGGACAACTCAGGGGAACACACAGAGAGAAGCTTCCTTTACTCACAGAGCAACTGGGACAGAACTGAAGAGCCCAGATCAGGAGCTAGGGAGGGAAGCTCCACACCTCTGGTTTGCAGGCTTACAGGGTGTGTGCTGCAAGGTGAGATGTAGGAATGCTTTTAACAGGGTCATAAATTGCTGTCCTTCAAAAAGTGAACTGAAAGCGTGATCTGAGAGACTAAACTTGCCTTTTGCTCCTAAAACACTGGGGAGAGGGTGGAGGAGGAGGGGAGAGAGAGAGTACTGTCCTTGAAGAAACATGTTTTCCCAGTAAGTGTGCAGGGAAGTGACGATACGCCTCTTTATTGTCTCAGCAGGGCTGCACCTGCAGTGTTTTGTGCTTTTGTTTGGGTCTCCACAGTCCTGGAAGGGCTATGAAGCTACAAAGACTGGTGAACACAAGTTTTTTTGATAAAAAAGGGACAATTTGTCATAGTTTACTGAAAATCGCTTGGTGTGGGCAAAAATTTATTTGTCTGCATTCTAAAAATATCTTCTATGTTCCTGTGCAAATAAAGGAAGGGAATTGTTCAGCCCTGCAAATGGTAGGTCAAGGTGCACAGAAACAACATGAAGAAAAAAGCAGGTTGAAAGTGCATGTTGGTAACAGTATTTGGGCTAAGTATTTAATTACTACAGGTATCTAAGAACTGGATAAATAAATAAATTACCTTCTTGTACCCTCACACTTTCCTTTTAAATACCTCTGATCTAAAGTGATTCCATATGCTTCAGATTGATTTTTTTAAAATAATAATCTGGATTATCTGTTCTCAGTGTCCAGGTACCACAGTTGAGGTGAGCCTGGAAACAGGGCAGTTTCAGTGCACAATTTTTAGAAGGAGAATTAAAAGCAATTTCCTTGAGTGAAGGCAGAGACTTATAGGCTGAAAGTGGTCAAATCCCAGGAGGGATAATGGCTGCGGCATTATGCCCTGGTTTAACGCCCTTCTGCTAGTGTTATTATTATTATTATTTACAATAATAAAGTGCCTTCTGGTAAATGGTATAAATGGAGAGACAGAGGGTGTTTCCTATGGCAGCTGATTTGCAAGGAGTGGTCAGGCTTTCTGCATGAGCAGCTTTGCTCAGGAAAACCTGGCACTCCCATGATGAAAAACCCAATGGTATCTTTTACTGACAGCAGCGACTTGTGTCTCCCTGGATAAATCTGCTTTAAGCTGGAGACTGCAAGAAGCAGGACTGTAGTAAATTTGATGGGCAAACTCTGAAGAGGCCCAGTTCAAAAAGATGATTTGTCAGAGGTGCAGAAATCCTGTGGAAATGGTATCCCAGCAAGGATGAAACTGCGTGTAAGGATTTGAAGATTGTGAGCACTTGGCAGAGAATGGGAGGGCAGGTTGCAGAGAATGGGAGGGCAGGTTGTGTCTTAGAGATGTAGAAGCATGGGGATAAAATAGAAATTGCTGCAATAAAGCTGGTTTGGGTGCTGAAATGCGTACTAAAACTTTTATAAGGTGAAAAGTTTTTAAGGTATATACCTGGAAAGGGAACAGAAGTCTTTACCAATATTGTGTATTGAGGCAGGAGTGTAAATTCAATGCAGTCTGTATGTGGATGCTAACTGCGCTAGCCCTGTTTCTGATAAACTCTTTTGGGTGGTAACATGGGTCCTGGTCTGCTCCCTGTTGTGGGATGAACAAAAGGAGCAGGGGCAGCCAATACTGCTGCTGAAAGAAGTGGCTATTTTCCCTCCAGCCATCCATCCCCTCCCTTTTGCTGGCACAAGTGTTTCTCTGCTGCCTGGGGAATTGAAGCAGGAAACTGGAAAAAAATCTGGCCAAGCAAAAGAGCTTCAGCAACACTGGTTCCCTCCCAGGTCACTGGAACGTGCAGCACAAAGGTGGGACCAAGCCCTGGGTGAGGGATATTTTCTTCCCTCTGAGGCAATGCAGGTGTTTTCCAGCCTGGAGTGTGTGTGTACCTCAGGCTATGTGGTTTGTGTTTGGCTGGAGGCCTATCAGTCTGGCTTGGGATGTGCTTGGGATGTTAGGAACATCCTTTTAAATGAAAGAGTAGTGGAGGACCTGGCAGTACATGCATGATGAGTTTACTGAGGCAGGATAAATAGTTTCAGTCAAGGGCACTATTTTATTTTTGGTAGGAATATCTTTTTTCCTAGAAATGGCAAATTGTGCTACTCTGCAGGGCTGTGTTAGGTATGACCCACAGAAGAGAGTGCTTGTTACAGTGGGTAAAATAAGTGTTAGTAGAAGACTTGCATGATAGATGGTGAAAACTCTGAAGATAAGACAACAATGGGGAGTGCTGAAAGATATTAGACAGCTATTAGTGGAATTTTTATGGATTGGTCCCTGGACTGATTTTATTCCCTGGTTTTATTAGGGACATTAAACATCTCATCATAAAAAGGTAGTGATGTGTTATTGAATTTTTTTGCAAAGCTGGGAAGTATTTCCAGCACAGGAGGCAACCCCACAGAAAAGCCTTGGTGACCCGAAGTGCCTAAAATGTTTACACATGGGGTTCAGGCAGAGCTCTATCAGTGCCACTCCATACAACACTGGGAGGATCCAGTCTAAATGCAAAATGCAGTTGGTCACTGTGTTAAAGAAGATGAATTGAAACCAAAACAGGTGCAGAAAGGGTGTACTGGGATGATCAGAGGGATGAAAAGACTATCAAAAGATAGACTTTAAAGATCTTGGACTTATCCTGCAGAATGAAACCTGAGAGGTTATGCTCTTGCTCTCTGTAAATACTTTGAGGTGTAACACCAGGGAGGAAAAAAAGTCCTTGAAATAGAGTACAAGAATGAATTGGTTTGAATGAGTCCCAAGAAAGCTTAGGCTGCATAATGAGGAAGATTCAGGCCATGAGGAAAGGGGATTTTGAGCCAGTGGGATTTTTGCAGGGAGGTGGAGATGAGACATAAATGCTTTCTCTGCACTGTACAGTAGGAAACAGCTTTATGACTGTGGACATTTCCTTTGTGGAGGGTATGGGTCTGAGAAAAGTCCATATACTTGAGTTACCTCATCTGCTTCACCTTTGCAGATAACTCCTCTTAGAATTTGGATGGGCAGTTTTGCTGAAAACTGTTAAATGGTGTTCCCCAAGTAGCAGCATGGGGAAAGAAGCAGAAACTGCAACCAGCTCAGCGAGGTATGAAGGACTCTGTTGGAAAATTTGCCTTTTGAGACGTGGATACTGCTGTAGGAAAATTTGATAAGTCAGTACACTTGACAGAGGGAGAAAGCTTTGTGAGAAACTGCAATTATTGTGGTCGCTTTTAAACTATGGCTTCCATCTTTTTTAAATCCAAATTTCACAGACCATAACACTGTCACCAAAGAACAACACTTACTAGTAGTGTTCTGTGAGATAGATGCCACACTTTTCCTCAAACCTATGGTCTCCCTCAGAGGACTTGATTTCAAATGTTAACTAGGTCTGAAAATATGTTTTTTTGTGGGAGAAAAGCCTCAACAATCTCCTTGCATTGTTCTGCAATTCTGTGTTGATCCTGGATTCTCAGTACATGCCTGGGACAGGAAAGTGTCCTTTTCTTCTATATAAATTACGTGTGTGTGTATGTATGTGTATGTTTATATATATATATACATATGTTTATGTTTATGTATATATATATATAAAGCTAAGCTTTGGTAAACTAAGTTCCTACTCAAACCTTAGTTTAATGATATGCTTTCCCCTAACTAAAGATGCCTGAAATTTTGTCTTCTTATGAAAACAGGAGACTAGAGGTGCTGCTTGAGGAGGCAGCCAATGTGACCTTGCAGGAAACCCCTTCCAGAAAGGGCAGTTCTGATTCCCTGCTAGGGCTGCATGCTTCTGCTTTCTTCCATGATCCAACACTGGCACTCACCTGACCTGTCAGGAGATCAGTTTAGGGATATAAAGTCACAGAAAGGTGTTCAGCTTCCTGATCTGGCTTGCTGCCTGTTTGGACAAGCACTAGGGCTCAGTGGGAGAATTTATGGCAGTGTGGGATGGTTGAAGGGTTGAGCATCATGCTTTCAACAGCAGGGAGTTGTTAAAGTGGCACAACTGCATTGCCAACCCAGATCATACCCAGCAAGCAAGAGTGGGACATCCTCAGATTCTTTTCTTTGCAGTTGTGTAGCTGCACTGTCACTGCAGCCCTGAGCGTTTCTGGAGCTGCCTGTGTAGTGATACAGAGGTGTGAAAAGGTTCGGTGTCTGAGGTTGATCTGAGAATCCTGTGTTGAAGTGACATGCTAAAAGCATCAGCAGCAGTGACACACTGAGATGTGCTTGGGGATTAGTCACTGCATCAGATGAAGATCTGATGCGCTCTGTTTCTGATTCAGGAGCCAGTGGGATGTGAATGTGGCGCTCTCTCCCACTTTGCCATTCATCATTTTCAAAGACAGAAAAGAGTAGAAAAAGTCTGCCCTGTGGGGACTTCATTAGGGATTTTGACTAGGTTGAGATTTGCTTTGCAGTTTGAATGCACTTAGGCTGATTTGGTGATGTGCAGTAATGTGGTTCATTTGTGTCGCATTCAAAAAGCTTAAGAAATAAAACTTGTTATTGTGCAAATCCATATTTCCCCCTTCTATAAAGCCCTTTTGTTTCTTTTTCATTCCTTTTATACTGGCAGATATCTGCAGCTACTTTTGATTTGAAGATAAGATTTTATATTTGTGTTCCACAGGTTGCTGCTGAGGTAAAACTTGTGTTCTAGTGTGGATGCTGCATACTTTGAGGTCTGGCCCAGGCTGTGCATCTTTAATCTGCTAAACTTTGCTCTTCAAATTTAACACAATTATAGAGGCAATTGTGATGCAAGAGAAATTTTGACTTGATTCTATTATGGTTGAAATACCATTGCCTTCAATGGAATCAGGATTGGACCTGCTCCTGTAAAACCACCAATTAGTTTTATGGTTGTGTCAGCAGATCCCAATCAAGATAAGAGCTGTATTGTATTCATCATTTTAAAAACCTAAATCTAGACAGGGTTCCTGCCTATGAGAGTCTGCAATCTAGAGGCAATCTTTTAACATGTAATCTTACTTTTTTATAACAAGGGGGATTTTGTCCCACTGATGCCTTTATTAGGACATCATATAAGGTATAATCTGAACTCAGAACAGAAAAGTTACTGGAGAAGACTTCAGCAAAATCTTTTGATTAATTTTAGAATATGTAAAATATGTTGTAAAGTTTAATGTTGTAAAGTTGAAACAAAATAGCAATATTCCTCCCCCCCTTTTTTTTTTTAATTTTAAAAATCTGATTTCTTTGGAAGATCCATATTTGCAGGTACCTAGGAGACCAACAACCTTGTCTTTGAGCTCTTTGGTCACTAGTTCTGTTGAAGTTGTCACTATATATCTTTTGGGTTTTTTCAGACAGAATGACAACTTCTTTCATCAGAGCTGAAATTAACTGCATGTCTGAATTTTTACCCATTGAAAGACAGGCCCACTGGTGTGCATGTGAGGAGCAGAGGTCTTGTGAAGGAGCAGAGCCACCTGACTTCCCCCAGTGTTTCCCAAAGGCTGGGTCAGCCATGTCACTGACAACATAAGTCATGGCATAGCAGCACCAAAGATGTGTGGATTTTCTGAGAAATATTAAGGAAATACTCTTCATTCTACTCAGAAAGCGAGATACTAAAACTGTGTAACTAAATCCATGACTTTGTGGTGAGATTGCCCCTGGGACAAGGAATGGGGGAAGTGTCCAAAAAGTCATCCCTGGAGAGACTGTTTATGAGAAGTGTCGGCCAAGGGAGGGGGCACTGCTGTCTGCAAAGTAAAGTTTTTCTTGACATCTTTTCTTCAGTAGCAACTCTTTGAAATGCTGGCCTTCCTTCCTTTCCAAAAAAGATGGGAAATTAAAAGGCCTCATTTTTAAACAATTTCAACTGAATAAGCAATTGAGGCCTGCTAGGTAAAGATCATAGCGTGCCAATCCTTTGCTGTAGTGCCCACCAAAGCATGTAGTTTTTAAAATTTCTCTGTGAAGCTTGTTGGTTTTCAAGATCTTGGTGGATATGTGGCATTTCAGTGAGGATCTTTCTTGTGATTCTTTGTTTGTTTGATGACCCCCGTCCAGAATGACAATGTGATCAGTAACGTCCTTGTCCTCTGAGCTAGTACCTAGCTGGTAGCTTTGCGTAAAATTAACAGCAAAATATAGAGACAGGCTTTTGTTCATCAGTCCTTGACCAAATCACCTTGCTGAAAGAATGAAACATGAATTACTTATTATAATGTACATTTATATCACTACCTATGTATAATAATTATTTTGTCCCTGTGGCAAAGTGTTTCATGAAGGGTTCTGAGCATTCTGCTGTTTTTATGGTGGCACCTGGTAGCTGAGAGATGAGGTGCTTCTTTAATGTTGGATAAATCCATTTTGTGGGGTACTCACTGAATGTAGAGATTCATGGAGTTTAAGCACTTTTTATCCCTCACATGACAATGTTTTTCAGCATGTGAGTTTAGCTCACTCAAGCAGTACTTTTTGCTGAATGAGGTCTATCTTTCCTTTAAGCCTGTGTTCTTTGCTTAGAGCACCACAAAACAAGGCAAAAAATACTGACAAAACACTTTGTTCCATCTTAGTTGGATTTAAGAAAAGCATATTTTATTTAAAAATCTCTGTCTGGTTAAAACCTTAACTTAGCCTGGTATTCAGGCTAAGGAGTGTGTGTAGCTGTAGGGTGGCAGCCCTGCTTTGACATACAGGTTGTCTTTTGATAGAAGAGAATTTGTGGAGTGGGGAGCTGGGGGAGGTCAAGTTACAGCTTTCAGTAAATCTGAGCGTGCCTGAAATGGTTCTTTTAATGTCTTAAAATATTTGTTGCCTTTTTATCATTGCAAGGCTGATCCATGTTCCATTTAAGCTGACGGGAACCCTTCTCCCATCTTCTTTAAAAATTGGCTCTGGCCCCTGTATCAGATTGCATACCACCTTGCTTTCTGATTCCTGGAAGGGTTCAGCCAAGCGTTATGAATTAGATGCTTAGATAACATTGATGACTGCAGTTCTTTATTGTGCCAAGGGAATAAAAAATAAAATAGAGGTCAGAAGTGTGACTAGTAAATGACACAGGGTGGGCCTGGTCCTGCTGGCGTGGAAGGGACAGGAACAGGCTTGCTGGTTTATTTGTTTTCTAAGAGTCGACTTTGTCCTGGTCCTGTTCCGTTGTGGTGTGGAGAAGGAAGCTCATCACCTTCCAGAGAAAAGACACCATGACAGCTTATGTAGCCTGAGATCTGTCCCTGGAGTTTTGTCAAGACTTCCAACAGCATCACGAGCAGATCTTGGGTGTTTAAGTGAAAATGACTTTTTGTCTCACGCGCTTGGCTGAGCAGATATAAACCAAGCCTTTATGAACTTGAAGCATGGCTGTTGATGGGCAGCCTGTCCTCAGGCACAGTGGGGTTGCTCGGCCCATAATGATTTCATGTCCAGGGAGGGTGTGCTTAAAGCTTGACAGATGCTGCAAACTTGAAACCTCAAAGGAGAGGGTATCAGTAAAACCAAGAGCTGAGGAGTTGGCAGTGGCAAAAAATGGATGGAGGCCTAATTGACATTTCATCCTCCTGCAGCTCACGTCAGAAGAGCTCTGTAAACAGCCCTGGGGTAGTGTAGTGCTCTATGCCAACCTGGTCTCTCCAGAGAAGGTTCTTGATAATCTGGAGAGCAAGGGAGTGGGAGAAAAGTGGCAACAGGACAAAGGGATAAAGCACTGAAATCCCTCCTGCACTGGCAGTGTCCTGGGATTTCCCTGTTGGTACTGGAGTGTGCTTACTTTGTTCAGGAGGCTCTGCTTTTCTGTTGTCTGCATCAGGGCGTGGAAGTACCACAGTGTCTGCATCTATGTAGGTATTGTGGCTTTTGGCAATCATGATCCCAAGAGGTTCAAGTTCTGCTGGCTCTTGGGATCTTTGCAAGCTTTTTTTATGAAAGATGCTAATCTTTAAGCACCATCATAACTGCTGCATGGCAACAGCACAGAACAGTCACACTTGATTTTTATTTTGTAAGTGGGGATGGATGTATAACAAAAACTTTATACAAATTAACTAAGAGGCTTAGGGGAAGAAAGTAAGATGGATACTGGATGTACTCTGTGAGAGTACAAGGTGACCTCAGGTAGGGAGAATGCAGTTGCCTAACTGTGGTTTTGCTAGGGACACCTTGCCTGATTTCCCTCATCTTATTTTATGTGCCATGGAATATGAAATGTGTATGAATGGCAGCATTGGTGCCTGACTGTTTTCTTGTCTCTCCTCTGCCCCTGAAGGGTTTCCTGCTGTCTGTCTAAAAGGCTTTTGGAGAACTACTGACACAAACACAAAACCCCGTCAGCTAGTCCTCCTGGCAGATTTTTTTTTCCCCCCATTTTTTTTTCATGTTTTGTCAAGTTATCAAACAAAGCATTCTGAAAAGAGACTGCTTAGAGAAGTCCATCAAAGAAAGCTCTGTGGCACTCACCAAATCAGACACACACTCTGCAGGGCTTGACTCACACTGTGGTCTAATTTGGAAAAGAAAGTGGTGCTGCTTGGACGCTGGTATCTGGCTTCTCATTGTGGCTGGAGGTGGCTCACCCAGCCAGAAACTAACAGGCTTAGCACGAGAGTACAAAAAATACCATAGCAAATGCTAAACGAGACCTTTATTTATGACAGCTCTGGATGAATGTTAATTATTAGCTGAACATGGTATATTCTAGAGGCTGTTTGCATTACAGCATGGGAAGGGCCAATGGCATGTAAAATGTGTGTGTTGGTAGGCAGAACAGCAAAGCAAACTACTTGGGAGGAGAATAGGGCTTTTCTTTGTTTCCCTTCACTGCATGTGCAGTTTTTAGTAATGCCATGTAGCCAAAATGAGGGATTTGCATGAAATGATTCAGGAGATTATATATATAAACATGACTTTTATTGAGACGGGGTGGATTAACAAGGTGTTAGTGTGTAGCAGGTATATAGGAAGTGTTGACTACATCAGACATATTTCATGTTAATAGTTGTTTAGACTTCTGGATTAGGTGTTTTCTTGTCTCTACTGAATCAGTGTAGCAGTTTGGAGAAGGAAAAACTATACATGCCACAGAACAGAATAGTTTGCTTGGCATGAAAGGTACTTGCTGTGATTTTAGCAATGATGGTCTGAAGAGGCTTTCTTTTGTCAGGTTACAAAATAAATTGGAGTTTTAGCTCTAGGATTATTTGAAAGAAAGAAAGAAAGAAAATTGATGTGTTTTATACAAGACCCTGTACTGTTCTTTCAACTACCAAGCAGCACAAATGTCTTACATTCTTTAGAGTCATGAAACCATTCTCTGAGCAGTGTACATGTGTTTTATGTGTTTCTACTTATTTACAATTCACTACTTCTCATGGATAGCTGTTTTAAAACAAGCTAGCAGAACTTTCATTGTGATGCCTGTAACCATGCACTTTATTAATTTAGAATCTGACTTTTGATCAATCTGCCTGGAAATGGGATAACATTTTCTTCCCTGGGAAGGTGGTGGAGAGTGTATAAAGGGAAAGGTGTCCTGGGCTTGCTAATGCTGACCAGCCATTAGCAGTTTTCTGAATAAATATTTCTCAGGGTTTTGTCTTTGTGATATGTCCATCTTTGTACAATTCAATTATTTGAACATTCTGAGTTAAAGAACATGTTAAAAAACCAAACAGGTGAAGTGTGGAAATGTAGCAAAATGAAAATCAATCCCTTTGTAGCTGAATACTCTATGAACAGTCTTCACAGAAAACATGTGGAATGTGGTGCAACATCTGATTTATATAATTTTGAGGTCACCTCCTTATTTGGCCCTGAATTAAATGATTCGAGCAAGGCAGGCAGCCTCCCCTTTCACAGGAATGCAGGTTACTTTCCATAGCTGTTCCAGTTGGGTATGTTTGGTATTTGTGTCAGCTTTCGACAAAGATGTCCAGCAACTTTAAGTATGGCGCAAGGAAATATTTGCACTGGAAAATTGATAGAGAAGTCAGTTGCTGGAATAAAAGTATGCAAAAAATTGCTGTATTGTAGGGCTAAATCTTTCCCTTCAAATGGGCTTAGAGGGACTTTCTAAAAGTCATAGTCAGAAGGAGAAATGTGATCAGGAAACACCATATCCTTTCCATACTGGGGAGTTGGTTTTCAGCAAGACTTTCCCTTCCTAAGATGGTGAGAGAAGAGGGTGGTGTTGGCAGGATGGACCAGCCTCACCCCTGTGTTGTGCTCATTTCTGGCTGGAACAATGACATGCATACTTAAAATGTTAGCATAAGGTACTAATGGTATGTAGGGCTGAGGTGGTACATGGTTTAGGGGTAGGCTCAGCAGTGCAATGTTAATGGTTGGATTCAGTGATCTTAAAGGTCCTTTCCAACCCACAGGATTCTGTGATTCTACATAAATTGCTATCCTCATGGATGCTGATTTCTGTCTCTCTTGGTATTAGATGAGATGGTATTGGAAAAATCTCCCAAGGCATGGGGAGAAGAATATTATGGGATTTTAGTGTCCCACATTGCTTACAGGATCCGATCTGAAGTCACCAACACTGACTGACTCCAATGGTGTCTGACCACAACCAGAATTTTTAGGTCTCCTAGAAGGAAAAAGGTTTGACTATATAAAGGAAAAATTTAATTTCTTTTAAAGGGTGATTGTAAATATCCCTGCCTATCTGATCCCACATCCTGATTGCTCTGTCATGCTCATGTTGAAATATTTGCCTCATGTTTGTACTTGGATTTCTGAGAATTTTGAACAAGGACAAAAGAGATGTAGCTGTGTTGTAACTGAATAGAAAGTTAAAGTAGGATAAGCTTGTAAAATGAAGATTGAATCTGTGAGCTTGAAATCCACTTAACTCATCCAGAGTGCAGTACAATGCAAACCTTCTGATTCAGGGTCTGCTAGTTACGTGTACCACAGCACTGCCATGATCCATCAAACGTGCCAGATAAAGAGAAGCTATTTTAAAGTTTCTCCTTCAGGGCATGAGGAAGTACTGTTCTTGCAAAGATAGAAATTTATGATGATGCTAAAAAAAATGCAGATGAAGTGAATAATTGATGAATTCACGACAGGACTGAAATAGCTTCCTAAAATGCTGCTATTTTTAGCAGGGAGTTCTTCTGCAGTGCTTGTCATGTGATCCTATTGCCTTGTGAGAGCAGGGAAACAATTTGAATTAGTTTCTCTTTCCCCATGGACTTATATAAGCCCAGTATATAATACCCCTTAGCATCTGATTCTGCCTTAGAACAAACACAGATGATTTTAAACCGTGAGCAAAATAAAACACTTAGATATAATCTTCTCTGCAGCTGAATACCTTTTATAAGTTTGTACTTTTGAGGCTGTGCAAGGAGAATACTGCAACGGGTGTAACTGGCAGCTGCTGCTGGACCGGCGATGCTCAATGCAGCTGCGGTTTCAAGCTGGCAGAGGACATTGAGGCAATTATCAATAGGAGGTGGCAGGGTATGGCCCACAGATAAGGGTTTAATGTGAACAGATTTGTGCTTCTTTTGCCTATAATCAGTGTAGACTATTGCTGAACTACTTTGAACTAAAACTAAAAAATGTCATAGTCAGAAACACCTCCAAAAAAGTTGTCACATCCACAAAGGGATATGGTCACTGCCATAGTAAATTTTCAGGTGCTGAACATGTGAACCTGGGATTTTTCCTTCCTGAGCGGTAATGAGGTACCCAGTACCCATTAAAGGGGAAGTCAGGGGCAGCTTACTTGCTGCCTTTTTTGCCTACTGGAGTTGCCACAAATTTAATTTAGAAGAACCCTCCAAATCCTAAACTTCTGGTATTTGGGAGGGCCTGAGGAGGCTTCTGTCTTTGCAGCTCAATACCCAGTTTGTACAGGTGCAGAGGGGTGTTGGCTTCCTTTCCCCATTTGTACGGGATAGTTCCTGGGTGGCTTCTGTAAGGTGTGTAGGGCTCCTTGGACCTGGCTTGTCCCCAGCCCTGGTGGGCTGCCCTGGGAGCAGAGTGCTTGCCACGCAAAGCAGCAGTGAAACGTCTGGGCAGAAGCACATTGGTTTGGGAAGGGATTGTGAGCTGAGTCTCAAGCAGCAGAGGTGTCCCCAAAGGCACCTGCAGCTTCAGGGAAGCCGCAGGATTTGGTGATGGTAGACCGTGGGAAGCTGCTGGGTTAAGTCATGGCAGGTGGTTTCTTAGGGCTGCTTGAGCTGTGGCTCCTTAGTTGTGTTCAGGCACAAGTTTATGGCTTAGGTGCCATACATACCTTGCTGGGTCTGGGCCTCGGTCTCTGTTTTCCCTTCTCTGTGCTCCTCTCTAAGAGGATTGTTTTAAGATTTAATGTCTGTAAAACACATGCATTGTATGGAGCTTTGTAACAATTAGAAATTGATCCTCAGCTGGAAGCTGGGTGTGGTTCATGTCAGTGCTATTGAAATGAGAACTTGTTGCGAGAAAATACATTGAGTTATCACTATTATTTTTCTTGTGCCTGGTGAAAAGACTATTTGAGGCTTGTTTTTCCCAGCTTTCCATAAGCTCTCCCATGCTACAGCTCACCACCTTTTTTCCCAGTATTCTTACTCAGTAATTTGTGTGAGTCCTTCCTAAAATGAATCTGGTTATCAGGTGGTTGCATTTTAAACACTCTATTAGCAAATTTTTAAAAGCATTTTTAAGCAGTCTTAAGGATGTAGAAGGCAACACACAGACTGAAGAAGTGGGTCAACTGGAAGGGGCAGGATTCTGTGCTGGCGGGGGGATCTGATGAATGGTTGATACCCTCAGTGGGTCCTGTCCTCAGCAGTATGGGACACAAGGACAACCCTGATAATGCAAACCTGGAGGACTTTTCCTTGCCTACTCATCTCAACACACAGAATTCATGCTCCTGTTTGAAGCTCTGTTGGGTTGTGGCTTTGTGATACAAATAATTGATAAAATGAAGGGTAGAAAATAGCATGTATTTAAATTAATGAAATGCATCAAGTTCTCCGTGCATTGAAACAACATAGAGATTTTAAGACTGTAAATTTTATTACAGCCCTGCAAACTGGTTCTATTTTCCTTTATTTATATCTGTTTGAATGCCTGCACTCACCATTGAAACAATTAGTTATAGAAGTACAGTTAGGTCTTGTGAGCTGCTTGCAACTTTGCAGAAATAAAGTGTCTGTTTTCATCTTTGTTGTTGCTGTGTTGATCTGGGCATTGAGGCTTTGAGAGTCATTTTTGCTTCACATCCACCCTTCTGACTGCCTCCTGAAACACCCAGCAATACAGCTTTGCATAGCTAAAACCAGGAGTATTGAAATAGTTTATTCTGCAGTTTAGCGAGGAGATACCTGTTTCAAGCCATTAAAATAGTAATTCTTTAACAAGTCGCTTATTTTAGTGGCTGTCTCCTTACTGCTCTTTCTTTTCTTTCCACAGGAAAAATTAACCCAGGAGTGTGTATTCAGAGAGCAATTTGAAGAAAACTGGTATAACACATATTCATCAAATCTATATAAACATGTGGACACTGGAAGACGATACTACGTTGCGTTAAATAAAGATGGGACTCCAAGAGAAGGGACTAGGACTAAACGGCATCAAAAATTTACACATTTTTTACCTAGACCAGTGGACCCTGAGAAAGTACCGGAACTATATAAGGATATTTTAAGCCAAAGTTGACAAAGACAATTCCTTCACTTGAGCCCTTAAAAAGTAACCACTATAAAGGTTTCATGCGGTGGGTTCTTATTGATTAGCTGTGTCATCACATCAGCTCCACTGTTGCCAAACTTTGTCGCATGCATAATGTATGATGGAGGCTTGGATGGAACATGCTGATTTTGTTCTGCACTTAAAGGTTTGTCCTCCTGGAGGAGAGCCTATGCCCACTCGCTTGATTTAGTACGAGAGGGAGCGCGAGAGAGTGAGTGCGAGAGAGAGAGAGAGAACGGGAGAGGATGAATGGGAGTGAGAGCGCGAGAGAGAGAGGAACCGAGGGGAGGAGGAGGGTGAGGAGGAGGAGGATGAAGGCCTGATGCATGCTGGGGAATAGACACGCTTTTAAATTTTTGATCAGTTGTACTTCGTCATATATCAGCATAGCTGCCATACTTCGATTCATCAGGATTTTTGGCTGGTGGCCTGCTCAAGTGTACGCTGCATTTACAAAGGCATGGAGGGTGCAGTCTTACTTAAACAAGAGACTTTTCAGTTAATCACTCTCTGGGTCTCACCCCACTGAGTTTAAAGCAAAGACCTCTTAGTAAAAAAAAATAAAAATAAAAAGTTAAATTTATTTATAGAAATTCCAAAGGCAACATTTTATTTATTTTATATATTTATTTATTATATAGAGTTTATTTTTAATGAAATATGTACAGGCCAGATAGGCATTTTGGAAGCTTTAGGCTCTGTAAGCATTGAAATGGCAAAGGCCACTATGAACCTGTGGTAAATTCATGCAAGTAAATATAAAGGTGCATGGATAAAAAAAAAAAAGCCAACAATAAAAAGGTAATAATAATAAATTCTAGTGACCCTCATGTACTAAAGGCGACAATCTCTTTTGTGCCCATATTATTGTACAAGTATGCACACCACTCATGACACTGAGTCCTCACTCTTCTGACTGCTTGTTTCATAGCTTACCCCAGAGGATTAAAGAGAAAACTGGGTCTTCAACTTTTTTTATGTGTCTGTAATATTTCCTCTCTGATAAAGTGACTTCTTACATCATTGTAAATTTCACAGCTGTGGAAAATATAGGGGTTGGAATATATTCTACTTGTTAAAACCTGTTGCAGATTATACCAAAGCTAGATGATAAATATGCTATTTTTTTTTCCTAAAGAGAATGCCAGAAACAACATAAGTAATACCAACAACAATTATACTAATTTTAAGATTCCACAAAGAACACATAAATATTTCAGAGAGCAAGAACCAGGTTAACAGGATCACTCTTGTAAACATGTTTATTTGTGCACTTGACTATCTACTATGAAATTATACAAGTTCCATAGGGGTCATTGTAATACCTTTTATGGAAAATTGCTTTCAGTGTGAACTGTCATAATACATGATATTAGCACCCTTCCTAAAGTAAAACTTGCAAAATGAAACTAATAAATCTCTATCAATAATGACAATGAGGGGGACAGTATTAGACTTATTTTTATTGTTTTTCCTAAAGTATGTTCAAATATTCATGAACCCTAAGTGGGCAAACAGTATGTAATATTTAAGGGTATATAGCATTTTGTGATAAGCACACAAACACATTGATTAGCAGTTACCATTTGGAAATTAACCCTCAGGAAGAGGCATTTTTTTTCCCTAATACTCTGAAGAAAAGGAAAAAAAAAAGAGACAAAAACCATGTTAAGATCCATACGACAAATGCATTTTATAGTTGTTTTATCCCTTAGGCTTTGAATCCAGTGCCATTAAGTTGAGTGTAGCCTTCACCATTGGATATGTTGGGGCAGGGTTGGTCCTGACACCCTGGCTGTCTGCGTATGCACGGGGGCTCCTTTGGAGGAGTGATGTAAAAGGTTGCAGCCTAATTGTAATTAAGAAATTTTTGCTCTAAAGCACTCTTGTTCATCTGATTTATATTATTTGAAACTTATTTCTGTTCTGGAATGACCTCTGGCTCAGTGTCCTGAGCAAACATTCCCTTTCCATACTGAAGCAGGTGGGAGGAGCCATGTGTCGACCGGCGATATCAGTAACCTCGAACACATCATGGTGTTCTGTTGTAATTGTTTATGAATTATAAAGGTATGGCAAATCAGCTATTACAGTAGCTGATTTGTAGGATACTTGTCCAGGGACTGTTACTGCCTGGGAATTTACAGCCTTCAGCTGCAGCCCACATTTGCCTCCCGTCCTTTGGGGCTGCAGATGGTTGGGCTGCTGTGGGTCAGTCGGATGCCGGATCATTCTGTGTGGGCGATGCAAAGGCCATAGGAGAAGGAAAGGCACTTCTGGGCAGGACTAGGGCTCATTGCTCTGGGTTAAATGGATCAACCCCACCACAAGGAAGGGAGGCTGCAACTCTCTGCTGTTTCAGTAAATCTGACACACACCAGGAAATTATTTGCAAAGGTTAAAGTGACTCTGAGTCGAGGCCGCAATACTAGGCCACAGTTAAAGTCTTAATGTTAAATTGACTTGGATTTTTAATCATAGGCTAATCATTACTACTAGTTAACATGTTTTATTTAATTTATTTTTTTTTGTATTTTTCTAAAGAAAGGATTAAACTTGAGAAAAATGTTATGAGTTTATGGCAGTCCTTCTAAATAAACTGTAACCGATTTACTCAAATAACCCATAATGGTGTGTAAATACTGACTTTATGTAAATATAGAAAGATGTAATTTAACTTAGGCATTATTGCAAGACTGGAAGGCCCAGAAGCTGGCAGCTTGCCACTCCCGCAGGTTCACTGGGTCAAATTTGGCCTGTTTCGGGTAGTGAACAACAGATTCTGTTCAGTCCCTTGTGAAAAATGAGCTATTTCTGTTTGTTTTCTGGTGGGAGGTGGCAAAACCATTGTCCCCTGGGTGCTGCTCAGCTCCTTTGCCAAGGCGTGAAGGGGTATGGATGCCCTCCTGCTCCTTATGTGATCCTGCTAAAACAGGACTGCAGAGAGCTGACATGGCAAAGCAGGGAGGCTTGCAGTGCCTCCCCTCCTGTGTTGTGGACAAACAGAAGTCTTCACTTTCTAGTGCTGTCCATCTGGCACCTTTCTGGAGCACTAAAATTGACTTGAAGAAAAATCTGAGGGAAAAAGAAAAGAACGATTGGTGTTATTTACTTGATATTCTGTAATGGTGTGTAAATACATACAGAATTCTGTAATTTGTATAAATATATTGCTATAGAATTTTGAAAATTGGTATTATTTGCTTGATGTCCCTTCAGAGCATTTTCTTAAAACTGCACATGTGTAATAATGGGATGGCAAAGAGATGTCCTTGCTCATTCCTAGAAAGAGTGTGAGAATATTCCAGGAAGACAAAAATCATCAATATTTTCTATGCCTTTTTGCTAATTTGGAAAAAAGCAGGGAGATGCCTTTTTGGCAAGAATTGTATTAGCATTTCACTTGACACAGATCTGTCTGGACAAGAGATGATGGAGATCCAGACCAGTGTTGTAGTATGGGCTGGTGTGGAGCTGCATTTGGTAATGTGTAAGGCAGCACTTCCAAAAGTAAGTGGGATGAATGAAACCTGGCGGAGCTGGGCAGCACAGAGTGGAAAGAGAAAAATCCTAGGAAAATTGCCTTAAGTTTCTATCAATCAGTGCAGGACTCAAACTGCCTGCCAACTGGATGGAAAAAAAAAAGAGTGTCTGTCAAAAATGACAGGGTATAAAATGTGGAGGCTGGAGATGAGACTCTGGCCTAAAAAAAATCAGGCATTTCTGTTGTCCCCCTGAAAATAAGATAAATGTGAGTTTAATAAATATGCAAATAGGAGGAAGCTGAAAAGATGCTTCTGAGGCAGTTTCTTTGAATACAGAATATTGCAGGATGTAAGAGGCTTCTGCAACATGTCTTTCACAATCCCTAGCTTATGCTTTGCTCTGCCTCTTGTAGCAATTAAAGAAGTGACTGTAAGGTTCAGCTCTGTTACTCAGGATTATAGGATAGAAATGGATGGGCTGTGAGCCACGGTGAATATCTTTTTGTATGAACTCCTGTCCCACCTAGAGAATTCTCACAAGGTCCCCATGAGGTACACTAGCAAACCTCGAGATGTGACCAGGCTCCTTATAACTGCAGTTTGTTTTGCAGAAATTGAGAAGTTCCAGATTCTTTGAAATTTTGATGAAAATCTTGGAAATTCAGCCCTCTACTCATGTAGCTGTGTATGTGCAGGCAGCCATATTGGTAGGTAAACTGGGGAAAGAAGTAATCAACCATGTAATCCTCAATAATTTCTTCCACATGGCCTGCTGTTTACTGATCTGAGAATAAAACCAGAAGACTTCTGTTTTCCAGAATTTTATATCTGTACTTAAACTGTTAGAGCTCTCCATGGGTTGTTCACAAGTCAGTTCTGTCCTACCTTTTTGTTATCTTCCACCTTTCCATAACACTACAAGGTGGTTTTCCCATCTGGCCCCTAAGTAAGTACCAGTAGTAAAAACTCATCTCCTCTTGTCAAGAAGCTGGAACAGCCTGCCCTAGAGTTTGTTGCTGAACACTTTGGAATTGAAGTATGCAGGTCATGGATAATTGGCATCTTAAATCTAGGTCTCAAAAAATGTATTCATCAAGGATAAGAAAGAAAATTAGTGATTAGAAACAAAAAATGCTGTTGCAAAGGTGTCTTGCCTGGTCAGATGCTGGAAGTTTGAAAGCAGAAAATATTTATTGGTGTTCTGGAAATTTTTAATGAAAATAATAACCAAGTTCCACCTGTAAAGTAATTTCTAAAACTCAATCTTTTTGCTTTTTTCCCCTCATGGTTTTCTATCTTTATTAGCTTATGTCTGTGTTTTCTTCTACCAAATGATATTGAAAATTATTCTTTTATTTTTTTCATTCATGATTTCTGAAGTCCAACTCTACCTTTGTATAATTTTTCAGAGTTATTCTGGTCTGAACCCTGGGGCAGGAAAATTGCCATGTGATTCTGGGTTAGGATAGGGAGTCACCTGTGCTACAAAGATGCTGCTCTTGTGCTCAGAGCAGCTGTTACAGTCCATAGGATTTTTCCTTTTCCTACCATATCTATTACATGGAGGGCAACAGCATTAATTGTACTTTAATACTTTGTATGTTGTTGTTATTGTGGGAGAAATCTTTCCAAATGATCCTCAAGTCATGCCGGCTTTATCAAACCCACATCTGTTGCTTGAACATCCTCTCACAAAAATCCTGTCCCAGAGAGCTGTGTATAAAATACATTTTATCTCTATATTGTTTAGTGATAAGGATTTCACTTCATAGCAAAAAACCCCAAACCTCCAAAACCAAACAAAAACAAAAACCCAACCCTCTTTTTCTTTAGGGTGAGGGAAATTTTTTTTATGTGGACCACTCAGAAGTAACAACTACATTCTGGTCAAAAGTCAAAAGAATTCTGGAATTGCACTGAACTGTCAAAATGTTTCTCACATTTCTGTTTTCTTGAGAAAGCACAGGCTGTCAAATTATAGTGATATGCAAAATATGCCCTGTAGATATTTTGTCCATGTCCAGAGGGTCTGGATTTATGTATATCTTACTGTTGGAGGCAGTCAGTCTAGGTGAAAAGAGCATTTCTGTAATGTTGGAACTCATTCATTTTATTGACAGCCTCCCCCCTTACTAAAGCAAAGAGTAGCTTTAGTTAAAATTATTATTGTTATTTCTACCCTTGTTGAGAGAGTAGATGTAAACATTGAAACAGTGTCTTGAAATACTCCAATACAGCTGTGCTCTTGAATGCATATTTCTTTCTTTTAAATTTCTTATGTAGTATGATTTCTACTGCTTTTTAGAAATCTTTATGCTTGTTATCAATCTCCACACACTGAAATAGCTGCAGTCAAATTATGTATCTCTGACTTTGCTTAAGCCAATTTTCTTTTTCTAAGTCTTTATTGTTTTGGCAGGGGAGGCAGTAACTTTGCTGATAGGACTCCCATTTTTCCTTTTCTCTTTCTGTCACAATCCATCTTTTTTATTATTGGACTGCAGTTAATTTCAAAAACCTTCACAAAGAACCTGCAGGGTAGGTCCATCTTATTTTCATTCCAGTGAAGCAGAAGGCTTGCTGATAAACAGTTCTCTATGCATTTTCATCTTTGATACATAGTTTGGTGTGATTCCAGATGAAATCAGTGCTTGCATCTTCCTGCTCAGGACGATTCGGGTGTTTACCTCACTGTGTCCCTGGTATGATCATTAGAAGGGTGTTCAATACATAATGTCAGTTTATTTGGATATGGTGTATCCATTCCATTTCTCCTTTCACTAAGTGTTCTGTGCAAGCATTTGTTTATTATCTGTTAAGATAATTTAACATCTAAAGTACATTATGGACCTCACTTTATTAACTTGAAATCTCTTGATCAGCCACTTCCTATTACTCGTGTTGGCAACTCATTGAATTATAAGGACTTGACATGCGTGTTAAAGTTGCACAATTTAGTCGTCAATCACTTTTGTTGTAAGACCTGAACTGTTCTCTCAAGAATGAAAGTTAGGTACATGTCCCCAGTTCCATTAAGGATATTTTCCTCATTGGCTCCAGTCCACCCCACTGCCCTTCAGAGGAAAGCAGCTCTTCTGGCCTCTGCAATGTGCATGGGAATCACTCCCAAATGGCCTGCTGAATTACGTGCTCTCCTGTATTAGTGCTCTCCCTTCTAATAAAACCCCCACTCTTCCCATATTTTTTCAGCTGCTTCTTCCTATCACCCTTATCTTCCTAAGATAATTTTGTGGTATTTGGGTATTGAGGCTGATACTATCAATGAAACCTGTGTTTTGTAATTGTGATTGAGTTCACTATAATCTCATTTCCAACCAAGTCAGTCTTTACCCTTTAAAAATTTGGAAGAAATAGTGAAGGAAAACTGAATGTTATCCCTTTTCTCAAGTGGGTTTGAAGGAGGCTAATGTGAACTTGCTCATGCTAAGATCCCTCTCAACAAATTCCCATACTCTTGTCTTTCTGCAATTCTTTAATGTCCTGTTATTTTCCAATAGATATTATCTGTCATCTCAGCAAAACCTTTTGTCAATGCCTATGAAGTTGATGTGCAGTGAGCTCCATGAATGCTCTGCTAAGGGGATGGTGTTACACACTGCCATAGTCACTGACATTTCCTGTTGCTTGAGCTCAGCCTGCTCCCTTCCAAGTGGGACGTCCCCTGCTTGTTCCAACCTCTGTAACAATATGCCTGCCAGGCTGCTGCTTGGTATAGAAAGGAAGCTGTTGTCTTTTGGTTTATTGCACTGCACAAGCCATTCCCTCAGCAAGAGACTGCCTTCTTTGTTCCAGGACCACATGAAGGAGTTCATGCTTGACTTCGGTAGAATTTGCACCTCTTATCTTTCCCACCTCAGCCCATATTCCATACACCTAATTAATGTTTCTATTTTTATGGCCTTATTATCTATCTGAAAAATGCACTGGTGTATACACTGTTGGTGTACACTAGAAGGCTATTCCGAGCAGACTGGTCTTTTCCTTCTGGACTGTCTATGAGTTGGTACATACACACAGGTACTCTGCTAGAAGCATCTCATAGCCTTCCTTCTCTTGAAGACAAACAGGCCTGCTTGGTTAGGTTAAGGTAGGATCCTAGGAGCATCTCCACTCTTTCTGTAGCAGCATCATGGAAAACAAGCAAACTTCTGATCTCAGTTGTCAGTAACTGTCTTTGCTATATAAATTTGGTGGCTGTGACACCTAAAACCACCCCTCCCCCAAAACTAGATGAACAACAGGCTTGACAGTACATGTGAATCTGTTTATTTCCACTTCCTTTCTTGTATTGCTTAAATAAACAATTAAAAATCAGCCAAGATACTCGAGTTGAAGTTTTGAAGTCAAAGCTGCATTACTTCTAGTCATATTTTCTGTTGTGATAATAGGTAAGTGTTCCACAGCTTATGAACTAGTGTGCAGCTGAGCATCCATTTCTTTCTTAATGGAAAATGTGATTTGTTCACAGAAATGTAGTCTTGGAGACCATATTCAGCTGTTACACGGGTATGTGAGGCCCCTAATGCACAGTAGAAGTGTTTACCTCCCCACCTGCTGCAGATGCCCCTTAAACCTCTCCTCAGCTGCTGCTGGGTTAACTTCCAGCAAGGCAAAGTGCTCACTCAGTCAGGCTGAGGAACCTGTCTGTGCTGCAGGGGAAGTCTCTCTGAAACAGGGAAGGCATGTCCCTGTGCAGAGGAGGGAGAGGGAGAGGCAGCAAAGAGATGTGTTGAAAACAGGGTTCATCTTAAGCAGGGGGACAAGGAAGTTCCTGGGTTTGCCAGGGGGAAATTAGCAGTATATGAAAATGTGTTAAAACAGAAATACAAATATTTCTGTTTCTTCTCCCTGCTTTGCCTGTGTGCTACCCCTTTCCCCCCAAGCACACTCTCCCCACTTTCCAGCTAATTGATTCTTCTTAGCAACTTTCAAAGACCATGTATTGCATACCTTTAATGAGAGATCCATCTCAAGGGTTAGTTCCATATTGTAAGTCGTGCTAAAAGGATTCAGATCAGAATAGAGGGTCTGGTTTGGGGCTGGGAAACTCTTCCTCCATCTATTGCGGACTGGAACACTGTTGACATGAGTGGGTGCTGCAGAGGTGTGAGCAGGGCTGTGGTGCTGACAACAAAAGTGTCTGCTGAGCAAGGGCCATGTCTGGCACCAGGAGATGTTTGTGCTCCATCTTTGCAAACTTCCCAGTTGACCACAGGCAGCTACTTAAGATACAGGAAATTTGCTCCTAACTGGTCTTTGCATAAGTGAGATTAGGGCTAAGCCCTGACTTGGAGGAAATAAAAATCTGCTTGATCAGTACAGCTGACACAGCCTTAATAGTGAGAGGAGGTAGGATAGCCTAGAAGTTTTCTTCTTTTCCACAGTTCTGCTCATCAGAGACATGAATCAATAATTTTTGTAGAGGTGTTCCCCTTGCTAAGGTCATGCTCATTCACTGCTTTTTGTCTCCAATAGCCAGTTAGGAGATATTATTGGAGCAATAGCCTTCTGTAGAAATAAATAGGATGAAAACAACATTACAAAACAACATTATGAACACCACAGAGAGTGAAAATAACAAGAAAATAAGAAGATATGTTTATTTCTTGATTGGCCTGAACCAAAAGTCAAACAATCTCAAGTAGGACAACTTGGTAACCTTGGGCTTCTTCCACCACTCCTGTTGCTGTGACCTGCTGCTTGTCTGTGTGGGCAGCAGCAGGAAAGGTGCACAGTAGGGGAATCTCCCTGCCCTTGACTCCCCTCATGGGGTATTGGGGGTAAGGGCTGGTCCAGGAGGGATGTAGTGGCCCAATGATTCAGAGGAGCAAGGAAGGACCAGGCCTCCCAGCCTCAGTGAAATCAAACAGTGGCACTGTTGGGCAGGACCAAAGCCATTCCAATGCTGGCATCAATCTCTGACCTCTCTCTCTTAGCAAAAGCTCACTGAATTTCAGAATTAACATCTGGATTAAAAAGGAGGTTTTCTCCTAGAGGTATTATTTGATCAGGATAAACAGGAAAATTTATATAATAGTGTTATTTTTTCAGGCAAGCTATTGGGCAAGTCCACAGATCAATGAGTTTTTTTCTCTTTTCTTTGTATTTTACATTTCCAAGTAAAGACCAAGGGCAATTGCCCACTTCTTCCCTCCTTGAGGATGTCATTGGTTCTGGGAAGACCTGCATGAGAGGGTGTTACAGAGCAATTTAGGAAATTAAGCTCATTTATCATTGCAAGGGGACTAGAACAGCAGTAGATGAGCCAATACTTGAATTCATGTTGTAATTTTTGGACACAAAAAACCCAACTGTCTTGCTTCTGAAGTCTCTAAGTCACTGGAAAATGACTTAAACAATAACCAATAAAATGAATAGCTACTTGGTAGTGAGTGGAAGCAGAAGAACAGTGGTGGCTCTGCCACTTGGACCCTCACACTGAAGTGAAGCTCACTAAGGAGCTATTTTTTTACAGAGTCTTGGGAGACCATTGGCTTTGCCTTGATTTATTTTCTGCTCCTATTTTGACTCAGGTCTCATCATCCCTTTTCTTTAGGCAGCAGTAGGATCTTCATCATGCTCTTGCAGGTCATTTGTTGTGAATATCTTGGTAATTCTTTAGGTTAGACCTTCTCTATTTCATGCTTCCCTCTTGCACTGCATGTGATACAAAACTGGGCACAATTCCCCATTTTTTACACACTGCAGACTTGCCTCATCTCCTTTATCAAATATAAAGGGGCTTCAATGAACAAAGTTCCTCTCATACCATGAGATGAAATTATTGAACCCTCATCCTCATCCTCTTCCTTGCTCTTGCTTTAAAGTATCAGAGCATCATGTCCAATTATTTAAGCACATCAAAAGGAGGAGAAGGTCTGCTAGTAGTGTTTGGTTTACAGGACTAAATCTCTGCATTTGCTGCAGAGTATGTTGCAGCAGAGTGTGTTCTTGGCTCTTGCAGAAGAAAGTGACCTTCAGAAGGAAAATCCTCTCTGAAAGCAAAAACCCATTTTGTATGTTAATTATTCTGCAGCTAGCAGGCTTGATTTTAATTTGTGTTCATGACAACACATATTTGAGAAGAAGCGGTTGAAAAAAGGTCCATACTTACTGTGGAAACTGGAAACTGTAGCAGGGAAATATTAGGGCAATTTTTCCTATTTTGTTTCACATGCCTTGGCTTTACTGGAGTTTTTAAGCTGCCAGTGTTTGGACTGACCTGTCTGAATTGCATGAAAAGATGGCTAAAAAGCAAAGTACAGAGAAATAGGCCAAGATATAATTTCCCTTCATGTGACTTCTACTGCTTTAGTGCTTCAGAAACTTGCTCACTTCACTTTGCAGGCAGTGGGGAGGCAGTAGCTGTGAGCCTGGGCCTGTGGCACCGAGGTGGGCAGTGCTGCAGCCCAACAAGGTGGTCAAGGCTGCTGCTCTCAGGTCAGAGGCAGAGCCAGTAGCTTCTTTTTGCCACACAAAAACACCTACCTAGGCTGATTTGGTCCCAAAATTCAAACATTATGACAGCTGCCAGGGATAACACTGGGTCTTGTCTAATGTGCCAGCTTTGATTTTCTTTGCTGCTGCAGTGAATAAGCAAGAGCAGAGCTCCTGACTCCAGGAAAGACGAGCACCATGAGTCAGGATTCAGCTAAGCAAATTCCCTGTGGCTACAGTAGTTGCCATTCTGTAAACTCATCTTCCTCTTCTGCAAAGAGGGCAAATTAAGGAAACTGTACAGTTCGGCTGCTGTAGACACAGTGTTCTTTCAGCATTTGTCATCCTTCCTGAAGAGATTTTTATTTCTCTATTTCCTGGTGTCCTAATTAAGACAGATAAAGATACACATGGAGCAGCGCTGCTCCTGGCAGCTTATCAAGCAACCTGAGCAAGCTCAGACTCTGTTTAGTTTTGTTGATTAGGTATGGCTGGGACTGCCATAATTGTCTGTCTCAGACAGCAGCGACCACCCGACCAGGCTTTAGCAAATAAAATACCACAAATACATTCTGAAAAATGTGAACATAATACCCATGAAGGACTATTAATGTCTACAGAAACTATGCAGGCTGCAAATACACCTTTGTCCTGACCTTCAACATTCCTCTTAGTTTAGTCCTAATGGAGATGGCCAATTATGGTTTTATGATATAGATTATGTGTAAGCATCTCTTGCTGTTTGTGCTAATCAGAGTCCTCTTGTTGGCTTCAGCAAGGTCTGAGTTTCTCTTCTTTTGTATCTAAAGAGAGGGAAGCTATACAAGTTACTCTACAAGCTGGTTTAATCATAAATATACACAAAGATCATTATTTCAAAGTGGTTATTTCAAAGCTGTGCATATTTTTTTAACTTGACACACTATCCAAAACCACCAACTGCAGATCTAAAAAAGCTCCAATGAAATATTCTAAGGACATTGTGTAACAACTAGGATTTGTCACTGGATTTTTTAATCCATCCACCATCTCAGAGGCATAAGAGTCCTCACTTGCTGTCAGTGGAAGAACAACAGTAATCAAAATCTTTAGTGAGATAACTTCAGCTCAGCTAGACAGTTCAAGAGGAACAATATATGTCTGAAAAATATACTTTGGATATGTAAAATTTAGAAAATATTCAAGTTAAGCATTTTCAGTAAGACAAGACTGAGCTCATGGAAGGTCATGCATGCAAGCTTCATTTTTCATGCCATTTTCTTCCATGAGGGAATCACAAGATGGGGAAACTCAAAAGGGGATTTTGGAAGTTCCTGCAAGCCACAAGGAGGTCTAAAGGACTGAGTCACACAATGTTGAATTGTTTTGTTATTCTTGTTATGACAGACCAGAAAGAGCAAATTTGTGAGTATTGTCTGATGTGACATTACCTTAAAATTGAAGGAGACAAGAGGTGGCATTTCCCCCTCACAGGCTGAACAGTTATGTTAAGATGGAAATCTTCTGAATGTGGCTGCACTGTATCTGATATGTCCTACTTTGATGGGGTTTCAGCTGCAAAAGAGGAAATGCAGGGAGCTGATACTTGCATGTCTGTGGTCTGAGTTACACAAAGGGCTCAGTGCTACAAACAGTTCATTCCTGCCACCTCCATATGGAGTCTGGCTGTTCATATTTTCAATTTGACAGTATCTTCTTATTAGTATAGATACTAAAGGTATCTTTATAGAAACTAAAGGTATTTCCTTCATGGGATCTTTAGGTTTTACCCCTGTTCACCTACAGCCTCCAGCTGGATGGACAGAAAGATGGACATCTGGAGACATCCCCGTATGAGCGATCCTGTGTCCAAAGCTATGCTAACAACACTGAGATAGCACCATTGCTCTCCTGAATCTATTCATCCCTAACTTGTTTGACCTTTCCAGTGCAAATGAGCAACTGTCCCCAAATCACCAGTAGGGCTTATGCTTTCAGGAGAAGTGGCCCTGGGTCGCTGTTTCTAAGAACACCACACTTGCAAATTCCGAGAACACTTTTGCTCTGTGTAAGTAAGCTGGGAACATTGTTTCGCTAGACAGAGTATGTGAATGACCACCCGGTGCCCATTTACTCAAGTCCTCTGGAATGTGAATAGATTTGCAGCACGGGGCTGGGTACTTCTGTTTGTTAACTTAGTGGAAACCACTTGGCATAGGAACATGTTGCAGGCTTTTGAAATTCATACTGGCAAGGGATCCAGGAACTGTGAAACCAAACTTGGTGTTTTCAGGTTAGTTCACTAGAAAAGATTCTAGAAAGTCAGTGCTGCAGGCTTTCCATTTCTGCTCTGACAAAACTGATCCTGAAATTACCTGTGCTGATGTACCAAAATATTTCTAGCCCAGATAGGTCATGAAATGCTGAGCCACAAAATGCAGGAGATACCTAATTCATCAAAGTAACTTCTCAACATATTTGCCATGTTACATTGTGTCTAATATCAATAATTTGCTAGAATTTAGAGATTAATACTCACAAATTTCTTCTCCCTCCAAACCCATATGGCTTCACTGAGACCCTGCTGCTGGCAGAATGTCTGTGCAAATGGTCACTGAGGTGCAGGCATGGTCAGAGCTTTCATGTTCAGCTTCCTTCATGTTCATGGTAACCTGTGTTTTTGGGTTCAGCTGGCATAGGGACACAAAACAGGACAATTAGGAATTAATTTGCAATTACAGTTTTGTGAACTGTCAATTTTTATAAGGCTAAAATTCAGCACCAAGTAAAATCTGCTTTCATGTATTACCTTCCTTTGTTAGGAGCATACACTTTAAAGTGGACTAGTCTCAGCTCACTTAATACTCTCAGCTCCAATTCTCAGTTTAACCCAGCTTTAGCTGCCACAGCAGATGCTGGAGCTGATGGCTGATCATGATGCTTCTAGTGCTCAGAGTTTCAGAGTGTAGCTTTGAAAATTTATAAAGACCTGAAGGAGGAGAAAGTATGATGATGCTGGAGCAGCATGAGGGTAAGATATATCAGTTCATGAACTACTGGCTAAAAAGAATACATTTCATCCCCTTAAGGAAAAGGATTTAATTTTGTATTAAAACAGAGATCTTCAGAGTTTCCCAAGATCTGAGATTTTGCTTTAAATTTCAAACAATAGTACACGAAATTCTGTAAGTTTCTAGGTAATCAATAGAATCTTTTATGTGAGCTTAAGTATTATGAATCACAGGCTTTGAGAATGGTGTTTTTTTTATAAAATGTAGCTACAAAAAACTTCTACAGGTGGATTTTTTTTAACTAGATCTAAAAATAACTTCATATACAAGTAAATTGATTTTATTATAATTTAAAATGGAAAGGGAAGTCCAGTGCAGAAATGGCGAGCTGGTGGGGCTGGCCAGTTGAAAAACTAAAGGGTAAGAACTAGGAGTAAGAAAAACATCTGCTCCTTCCTTTTTCTCACTGTCTAACTCTTTGCCTACATGAGACATGGAATAAAATAAGAAACCTGTTAATCTGCAGGGTGTCCTGTACCAAACATTGGTTAAGACTGAAGAAGGCTATCTTCAGTGCTGAATGAACTGAGTGGGGTGATAAGGGTAAGAAAATATGAACATTTTCTAGCTCGCTTTTCTCCAGAAATGGGTTTTAGGAAAAATTTTGGGAGAGCCTTTATGGCCAAGCATATCAGAAGCTATTTCATTGGCTAACAGACATTTTCAAAGAAGTGTTTCTAAGCAGCTGCATAAAGGAACAGAACAACAAATTGTCTTGAGAGGACAAGGGGTAGGAGTCCCTTGGCCACTGATGTCAGCTGTGAGTTTGGACAACTTCCGTGGATAAAAGTGGCTCAGCTGAGCAACATCTGTGCTGCTGCTGCTCTTCTTTGGATATGTTTTACCCTATTTCCCCAGCACCCTTTCATAAATAATTACAGAGAGGAAACTAAGATGAGTGTGTGCTTCTGCAGGCTCAGCTCAGTATGGTGTTATACATCATTGCCTTCTTGCTTATGTGCTGAACAGTCAGTGTGAGCAGTAGGTTGTTTTTATATTTAGAAAGGAAGGTAGCTGAGTGGTAGTTTGTCTGGCACGTGGTTTGCTATCTTTCTTTGTCCAGCTTTGTGCAATTTAATTTTAGGCAGCATTTTCTACCTTCAAAAGAACATCTTGGCAATGGTTTTTTCAATTTCCATTTGTTAGAGGTTATTATCGAAGAAAAGGTTCCTGTTCATTGTGCACAGCTTGCCAAGTGCAAGCTTCTTTCACTGCCTTAAAAATGTCAGATTGACTCCAGGGGAGCTGACACAGCATCCAGCATGTTGGGCTGTACCCAGCCATGGCAGTGCTGTCCCCATTGCCATCAATACTAAGGTACTGAGGACCTCATTACAGATCCAGTAAAGACAGAGAGGCGAGGAGTAAAATACAGAGAATATTTTTTAAATTGATAACCCGAGAGATACCTCATTGCTCCTGGTGGATATAATTCAACTTAATGTGAGATTGAATAGCTTTTGCTATACAGATTGTTGAAACACTGGGAGCTTTAAAGAAGCTTGACATCCCAGTTGGCCTGGTGGGAAGGGGTTTTCCAGGAAACCTGTGTGGGCAAACCTGTTCTGTGGGAACTGCCTGTATGAGACAAGGAATGGAAACTGGAGGGGAGTTAGTGGGGAAGGGTCAAGGTCTGCAGATGAGTGGGGAAGCCTTTGAGGGAGTGGGGCAAGACACACTTTGGGGGGCCTTGGGGGATTGGATAATCACTGGGTCAGTGAGTAAAGAAACCATCTCTTGAGGTTTGAATCCTGCTGGGTTCAGGGCAGGAAGACCTTATGTAAAGTCTTTAAATAAACAGGACTGCAGCAAAAAATAAAAGAAATTCTTGTTTGCGTCATTTTCTTCCCAATGGAGACAACATGTAGGACACTGAAATTTGGTTACTTACTCAAGTTGCGAAAAGTCTGGGTATTAAGGAACAGTGGAGGGAAAGGGGATATTCATAGACAGCAAATTATTCAGAAATGTGGTGTGAAGCAGAAATAATTGGTGAAACTACAGAAGAGGAAGGGGGAATTTTTTCCAGTAACTGTTAACCATAAAGTAACATTGAAAATTATTCCTCTGTATTTGGCACACAGAGGAGGAATTGAGACCAAGCTAGGCACAAAAAATATTTCAGTGAGGCAATTTTCAAATTGGAGATACAATTATTGGAAGAAATTCATAAGTTTGAAACAAGACATGGTGTCCAGCCTTCAATCACAACATGTTCATTTCCAAAACTAAATATGTGGCCTGCCACATAGTGAGACCTGAGCTGTTGCCGTCATCACGGAGAGCAATGGGGCTTCTGGAAATAACTTTCTCACATTTGTGCAGGTGCAGATCCTGAGGATGGACACCTCAAAGCAGCTCCACCCACTGTGCTGGGCACTGTGGGGAAGGCAGCAGTGGGATCTGCACTCTGCCAGACCGGGATGGGCTTCCTCATGCAGCAGCCAAGCACAGCAGAGCTGCAGTGCAGCACGGAGAAGCCTGCACCACCCCGGGGGAGGCAAACACAGGGAAAAATGCAACTGTGGGTAAACTGCCTGGCTGACACTCAAGAAGCCTGGCACCTGTCTCATTTTTTCCCAGTGTGGGGCACTTTTGCCCCACAGTGTGGGGAGTTAAAATACCGTCCTCCTAATGTGCTGAAAGTGCTGAGTGTGCTGTGGGGGATGAGATGCTGCAAGCCAGGCTGGGCTGCTAGAGCTTCCCAGAAAGGTGGTAGCTGACAGCAGGCAGCTCTGCCAAATGTTTTTTCTCAGCCTTTAATAAAACTGTGAGATTCCTTTTGCAGCTGTGCAGTCTTGGAGAAGCTGGAGGCTTGCATGGATTTACACGATGGCAGAGTTTGTCCCTGGGTGTATAGGAGGGGGAAACTGTTAGCATTCTTGTACAAAGAATATGGCCAGTGACAGCTGGCAACCTATTTCTGGTACTCACCACTTCAGTTTCTCAGATGACATCTGAGAGCACCTACCAGCATTTAATTCTCATTAGTACATTCTCAACAATTTTGGTAGTTTGCATGATGTGTGAATTCTGAGCCTCTTTTCCTTCGCTACGCATTAGGGGAAAAATCGTCATGGGAGACACACATCCAACTGTTTTCTCCAGCCTTGTGATTCCCACTGCTGTGTGCTCTGGTTTGTATGCAGCCATCACTGCTTTTAATAGACAGTGTAAGATTACTCCACCCTCCCCTTCCTTTGTTTCTCCGCTCTAAACATAAAGAAGTGAGGAATGAGCCAAAACTGTCACAATATACAAAGAATTTGTGTCAGCAGTCAATAAACTAAAAAATCTTGAATGCTGTGATTTAAAGTAGTATAATAAGGGATGTATGAAGTTTACCAATATATGATCCAGGGTCAAAAATAGGAGGGAGGTGGCTCTTGTTGTCTGCTTCAGGCTATGTCAGGCTTTAAACTGAGGTACAATTGAGTCTGCTTCAGGCAGATACCTCCAGAACATGATTGAGGTGAGGCAGAGACCCTTCCTGGAGGACAGCCTTGCTTTGGAGAAAAAGATGGAGTCTGCAGTCTCTGCCAGATTTCTGAGGATAAGGAGGGGCGGAGAGACTGGGCTGATGGATGGTATCCCTGGTGGTTTCTACCTGCAGTGAGATGGAGGAAGGTAGCTCGTCCTGGCCATGAAAGGTCATGCAATTGTGCTGGGGAGGAAGAGATGGAAAGTCCCCCAGATCGAGGGGGAGGATAATATTCAGGTGGGTGGTGAACAACTGTGAGCTGGATGGAGGCAGATATCTAAAAAGGGACTGAGTGTACAACCAGTACATGAAGGTTGCCTGGCTTTCAGAATGAATAGTTTTATTCTGCTTCTGCTGTTCTTTGTGAGGACTGTGTTCTCTCTGCTTCTGCTTATTTCACTTAATGCTTTTGCTTCAGGCTTTCCTTAAAGTCAGCTTTATATTGGAAAAGAGAGAGAGGAAGAATTGATTTTGAATCAAATGTGAGCTGGTGAGCAAAAGAGAACTTGTACAAATCTGTTAAATCCTCAGATCTAGATAGATACTTCAATTTTTTCAGAGGTTTCTTATACTGAGACTGCCTTGAGGCTGAAGTCCTCACGTCTTGGGAACAAATAGGACAGTATCAAACGTTCATTGTACCTTGAAGAGGGACCCCTGGTAGCATGACCCTTCATAAGATAAGGATAATGTGTCTCTATCAAACAGTACAGTGAGTTTCTTCTTAGAGTTTGATGAATATTTTTGGTCTCTGACTAAAAGAAGAAAGGAAATAAGCTTTTTCTTATGGCAGAGAAGCAGTAGGGGAATGGTTGGTACAAAAATGGATTAAAAAACATAAAAAGCCACACATGGCAAGAAGAAAAGCAAGCTACCCTTGTGTCTATCAAGTTTTCCTCCTACTTCCATCTTCCAAGGTCAGTCATCACTGCAACAGAGGCATGGCCTATGCTGTAGCAATGGAAGATGTTTTTGGACCTTTTTGAGCAAGAATGTGCCCTTGGCAGCAGCTTCAGATGTCCCAGATCTGCCCTGCTTTGCCACCAGCACATCTGCCAGCACCAAATGGGTCTGGTGGCTGAGGACTTCAGAGTTCAGACTTCCCCACTGCACACTTGGTGCCTGGAGTGGGTGCTTGTGTCTCCTCTGGTATCCATTATGGAGATCTCAAGCTGCTGACTCAGCACCCTGTCTCACAGACATGCTTTCCTCACCTGTTCCTGGATTCTTCTGCATTTGGGGGAAATTCCCAGGCTCAAAAACAGTGCTCAAAACTATTTACACTGAGAATAAAATTGTGCTAACTTCCTCTTGCCCTATTTTTCAGCTAATAGAGAGGCAATGAAGCACACCTCCTCTAACAGGTAGAAGGAGCAGTTCTCATCCAGCTGCCAATGGGTTTGGGTGCAACGTGCCCAGCAGCACAGCACCTGGTGCCTGGGAGTTCCTGGAGGAGCTCTGCAGGGAGACTGCTGCTGTTTGCCTCTTCCTGGCATGACTGTGGGATGAGTGATGTGAGGTGTGTTGGGATGGCCAGGCAGGGTGTGGGCAGGAGCAAGGGGACCAAGGCAGGAAATTGGAAGCTGCTGCTGATGGAGCAGCAGGACTGTGGCACCACTCAGCGCTGGCAGGAGCCAAACTAGAGAGTGGGCACAGAGAGCACCAGAGCCTCATTCTCAGAGACATGCTCTGGTCTGTCCTCAGGGCTGGGTTACACACTGTAGTGGGCTTTTGTCAGAGCTTTCTACAGTGCAGGAGAACAGCTTCTGTTTCTGGTCACTAGAAGGCTGGTGAGCAGCTTGGGAAACTGCTACGATGGGGGCCCTCCATGTCAGAGACATTCCAGGAGTAGCCTTGGGATGTATTGCAATATGACACCTGATCCAGCCCCCTTGGAGGGCTTTGTGCACAGCTGGACTCTCTGCAGAGGCTCTCCCCGCACCCCACTGAGACTCAGCCCTTTGCTGGGAACCACTGTGGGTTGCTCAGAGGGGAAAAGTAGGCTCAAATTGCTCCTGCTGGAGAAAGAAACCTGAGGAAAGGCCATACATGGATGTCAGTGTTGCTGGCATGACCAGGCTCTGTGATGCATCTCTGATTTGCTTACCCCCACGCTGTGTTTAAGCTGCAGACAACCTCTGTATGATTTGTGTCTTATGCTGGTTTGGAGTCTAAACACATACATACAGTTATTTTCACACAATCTCCATTGAGATGCAAACTGAGCTCAGTTTCTGAGCTGAGAGGGTACAGGATGTGCAATTCCAGCTTCTGAATGAGGAGAGAAGAACTGTGTGCTCTCCCCGACCTTAGTGCCAAGCTTGTGGAGGAGGGTGCCAAAGATGTGCTGCTTAGAGGTTTTGAAGTTATTCTGGGGGAAAAGAAAAGCCAGGAAATGTACAGTAGGAGTAATCCCAGACCAGGAGGGAGGTGAACTGCCTAACCCCAACAGGTGCTTTCTGTCCAGCTTTCATGGAAGCAGGGTGGTTGTGTGCTTGGAGCAACAGTAATTAAGACTCTGGACAAGTTAGGAAAACAACCACTGGGTTTAATAACCACTGTGCGTGGGACAGTGCACCCCCAACAAAACTCACCATGGGGCTGTGGCAGGGGTGCCAGCCTGTGACAGATGTCTGCTTTGGTGACAGGGGCTGGTTGTTCCAATGATGCCTCAGACCTGCTCTACACTCTTGAAACATCCCAGAGTCTTTAAACTCAGGTGTGCCCCTAAACTGAAACAGTACCTCACCCCCCAGCCCAGCAGGGTTACCTTCCCGTGAATAAATATCCCACTTTTCACACGGCAAGTAGAAATCCTGTTTTCAAACAACTCTCAGGCTTGAGTGAAACTAAAATTTGAAAGGAAAAAGCACATAATTACCTTAGAATTTTCTAAAGATACCAAACAATATTGCAGAACCAAACCAATCTTACCCATTTGAACTCTGTAAACTGCTCCTCCACCATTCTACCTTCCATCCTGTGTCCTGCAACCTGCTCCATATCTAATCTCACTATATTGCACAAGGTGTTTTCTAACATCCAAAGTATCTTTTACTGTTCTGAATGCTCTTATCAACATCTTGGTGTAAGCAGTAAGCCTGACTAGGCAAACAAACATTTTTCACATTAAGTTTCATTTAATAACTGACCAAAAATTCACCATCTTCAATTAATAAAATGCTGAGCTGGAAACATCTCAGGCTTTTTGAGCACACCTTCTGAATATTTACATCTGGAAAGTACACAGTGTTTACAAGAACTCATGTTTATTTATCCACGAACACTTCCACAGAAAAGCTTCTTTATGACTAGCTGTACATTTTCCTTTGCCAGTTTATTGACCTTTTGCAATGCATGGCTATTTGTTTGGTAAAAACGATAGCATTGATCTTAACCTGCGTGTGTAATACATCTCGGTAACTTGCCATTGAAAAAAATATATTTAGGGTGCCAGAAAGCCCCCCATGTCTCGGGGGAGAGCTTTTGAATCTGGTGCAGCTCAGTAGTGAGTAAATATCTCTGTCTGATGACACTTGCTGAGTGGCTGTAGGAAAATGAGTCCATGCTGGGACCTCACTTGTTAGCACATCCCCAGTGATCCTGCTGGCACTTTCAAGCTCTTCTCATTGTTTTTATCCTTGGGCCAATGAGGCCATGCAGCTGGGTGCTCTGCTGTTCAAGTGGCCCTGCCAGGTGTTGCCAGAGCAGGGCTGGTTGGGACACAGGCGTGCAACTGCTGCCTCTTCCCTGGTTAAAGGGACAGGTCTCAATCCCCTCCCCACCTAGTCCGGCATTTCCTCAGAGCTAAGCGTGTTTGTCCAAGAGCACTTCCGCAGAAAAGCTCCTTTATGCTTTGCTGTACATCTTCCCTGCCAGCATCCTGACCTTTAGCACTCACCCACAGGTTTGCCTCAAGAAAGTTCATTTCAGCAGAGTCCCCACGGACCTGCACAGAGGCCAGCGGGCACCGACGTGGGGATGCCGCTCCCTGCCAAGGACCGCTGCGTGCAGAGCTGGGCTTCCACGAAATGTATCTGGCTGTGCCAGGTGCTGCTGGTGTTCCAGCTCTCCAAGTACCTGGCTAAGCAAAGCCGAACTGCTCAGAATTGAGGGAAGGCAGGAAAGACAGGGGAAGGCATGTGGGCAGACTGTAGATGTTGACTGACGCCCTCTCCTCAAATTGCAGAGGCAAAGGGTCATTAATTTAGTCCTTTTTATGAATTGAGGTTACCTCTAAGTTTGAGTTAATTAAAGGAGATGTCATGCAGCATTTCTTTCCTTGCAGAGGAAGCTGTTTATTTGTGCAGGAAGAGATCTGAGATAAAGACCTGAATTTCTGTTTCATTATTCTACAGTTTCATATTAGAGTAGCACAGGAGCAGAAACTGAATCTGTTTTTCTCTGGTTCCAAGGGCCCTAAGCTCAAGCTGCAGTCATAGCCATTGTTTTCTAGTCCAAGGAATAACTGAACCTTGCAGAGTATAGTGGCTGGAGGAGACAGGGCTGGAAAGTGGTATTTCAGATGTCTGCATTTGAAGGTCTCATTGCACCACTGGTGATAGCTGCAAATCCAAGACAGGACCTGAGGATGGGAATTCTGTACATGAAGGCCATGAGAACTGGATTCACAGGGGCAATTAACCATGGGAAGGGCTTCATTTGAAGGCTTTAAATCAAGACTAGAAACCTTAAAACACTACCTATGGTCTCGTTAGGAAGACGTTGCTTTTAACCGAGGAATAATCAGGGTAAATTCTGTGCTGAGCTTTGTGCAGGGTCTCCAGGTAGATGTCCAGTGCTGGGGTTGCTCTGGCATAATTTGGGAGTGCCATACACTGACCTGAGATAATACCTGAGCCTGAATTCACCTCTCCCACTGGCAGACCCTTGGCCTTGATGAAAGGAAAGGGTGCAAAAAAGTAGAAGCTGCAGTAAGTTCTGGAAAAGCAATGAGAAGGTAGAGGCATCTTGGGAGCCTGTTTAGGCTTTATGCTGAGTCTCCTCCCTTGGTTTGTGAAGTCAGCACTTAAACCTGAATTGCCAAGCACAGGGCCTTTGACCAGAGAGCCTCTGTCTCTGCAGAGGAGGAACTTTGGGGATCTACATGAGGGCAGAGAGCAGATGTCAATAAGCTACTGCAGGAGCCATAGGATATACATATCTTCAAGCCACCAATGGAGAAAGGTAAGGGAACTACAGTGCTCTGTAGTCTGTTTTCCCCCCAAATTTTCCTCATAGCTGATAAAATAACACCTTCATTCCTAAAAGCTCTGAGGTCTGTGTGTACTCTCTGTCTGCTCCTAACTACTCAAAATCTAATTTTGGTGAGCCCTGGACTTGAGCCCTCTGAGGATGTACAGAGCCAGGGAGGGGGTATTCATCCAATAAGGATGATCACAGCAGTCCAGTATGACTTTTAAACCATGTAAAACCTCCAAAGTGCAAAGGAGCCTAAAAAGTTCACTGGGAGTTGATGCCATTCAGTGTCTCCCAGGTCTGTGCTGTCAAAGAGTGATTTTAATAACACATTAAGTATGAGATGCTGGAACGTGATCAAGACCTAACACAAGGAAGTAGCTTTTAATTAACAAGTTCCACATGCTATGTATGAAAAGTAACAACCATTAAAATTTATTAGAATTAAGTTGCACATCAAAACCCTTTAAATGCTGAGTTTGACTGCTTTAATTTAAAATGAACATTTCTACACTTGAGGGGACACAAAAGAAAATTTGCTTAAGTTTGATTTTTATACTACTAAAAAGGATTTAACAGCTTAGAATACATGCTTTGCTTCACACCATACAACTGGTGAAAATTGGATTAATTATACTGCTTTCAGCAATAGTACTAGCATAAACCATTAAAAATTTAGACTCACAGAGTGTGTTTTGTTTAATTTATTTCCAAAAAGTAACTTTTACTGTAGAATGCTAAAGTAATGTGTAAACAAACATTTATATTTATATGGTGAGTTTCAGCTGATAAAACGCACTAGAATGGCATTAACCCTAGTTGGATTTTGAAATTCCAGAGAGTTTCATCAAAAGCCAGAAACTATTAAACCAGAAACTTGAAGAGGTAGTTTGGTTTGGTTTTGATGAAGTTTTTTAGCTAACATGAATTATAGCATTAAGAACCAGAGAGGTGAAGTCCCACTAACTGCATCCTCACAGTTCTGTTGTTTCCCAATTCTCCCTAGCATTGGTATGTCATTTTACTAGGCAAGAAGATACCTTTTAATGTTCTTACAGTGTCATAGTGCTCTGCTGCTACCTCTGAAGGAGTGGGGTTGGTTACAGAATTAGCATGTTTATATGCTAATGTGCGTATTTTGAAGTCCTGTTCACAAATTAAATCACAATCTGTGGTTTCATACATTTTCCAGAAGTTTTTAACTGTTGCACAAAATCTCATTTGGAATTTGTATTTAAAAATAAAACACCCCAGAATGCAGCTGTATGGAGGGAGAAGGGAGTAGACAGGTCTGGAGGGGACCTCTGAGGTCACTGAATCCGGTCTCTGCTACTGCAAGTAACCACATCACAGGGTCCCCTTCAAAAGCAATTTATAGGTCTTCAGAAAGCCTTCTCCACTATGCAGAGCCTTCGGTATTGAGTGCAGCCAAACTGTACAGCACACACATTCCTGATTCAAAGGAGAAGGAGAAAATAAAATTAAGTCTGGGCTGATTGAAGTTAATATTTATTGAATAGTGGAAACCGTCATTCCACCCACTAAAATGTGATTAATCAGAGCTTGCTCTCTCACCCAGTACAGCCAAAGACAGGAACTGCTTTGCAGGCTCGTGTTGTGTACAGATCACCAGCCACCATCCCTGGAGTGTAGCTGTGCTGCCCACACACCTGGGGTAGGAGGTTTTGGTTCAGCCTCCTGTCTGCTGCTTCTGTATTGCCTGTCCCCCACACTCCCAAGCCACCACAAGCACCATAAACATCATCAAACTAGTAAATATGGTCATTTTATAGGCTGGGATTCTGAAGTTTTGATTTAGAGTTTTCAAGCTTTTCTTCATAGTCAGCAGGGCCCCATCTGCTTTTATGAGAGTGATGGCTCAAACTCCACTGTGTAAACACTACTCGGTTTGTCAGGAGGAAAAGCTTTTCCCAAGAAGGCCAGAGAAGCCTACAGGCTTCCTGGCATACCAGGCAGCTCTCTGTGGGCAGAGTGGTTCTTGCATATGACTTTTTCTCACAGTGTTTTGTATCCCCATGTCAGTATGGACTTCAAGATAAATTCTGCTTGTCTGTCCCTGTTGCTGTATTGGTGGCCCTTGTGCACAGCACTGCATGGTGGTCACAGGAGGATGCTTTGACTGATGCCTTGTTTTCTAAAAGGCAAGCTGCCTTTCTGCAGATCCAGCTCCTGCCATTTGATGTATGGTCTGATGATCACTTGTTTGAATGCTGAACACTTCATGCTTCCCTAACTCCTGCTCCTTCCCGGGCACTCTTCCAGAGCCCACAGCCAGGCTGCTGCAGATGCTGCCTGGTCCCTTGCTGTTGGCACAAGCAGAAGTCCCCATATTAATAAAGGGGTTCACTGAGATCTGAGGTTCCCACCCCCAGCAAAACAAGGTCTTCAGAATTAGTATGAGCTTTAGAAATTTCATTTTCTACTCTAAAAATCACGCTCTAAAGCCTCTTGTGCCCATGTCTTTCACGTCCATGCAGCCCTATCAGCGCTACCCGGCACATCCCACACAGCCACCCCTTGGCTCTCCCCATGCTCCCTTCCACTGCTGGTGGTCAGGCCTGCCTCTTTGCCATGCCAGCTGTCTGGATTAATTGCACTCTCTATCTTTCCACCTCACCAGTTCCCCATCTGTTTTTTTGCTATAGCTTAAATCCCTTTTGATCTGATCCTGAAATACTGACTTCTACAGGAGCCTCTGCACACTGGCTGTTCCTGGGAGCAGGTCCCTCCCTCTCTCCCACTCCATGGCTCCAGATGATGCTAGCCTGAGGGGCTTATTGTTGCAATATTGAAATTCTTGTCAAGATCTGGATCCTGAAAAATTGCAGGAACCATGGTCCTCATCTCTAAGAGTGTACACATAGCTGTATTTATTTGGGAGCCTAATTATTTAGTTGAACTCAAGACAGCACTTAGGGTTTTGTCTGGAGGACATCCAGAACATGTAGCACATTGCAGGGTTGAACCTCTCTATCCTAAACTGTTCTACTGGCACGCTACAATGCACAGTATAGCCAAGCACATAGGGAGCATTGATCCTCTCAATTAATTTAAAAGAAGTTTTATTCGCCCTAGCAGTTATTTAACGCCATTATCTATTTATTCAGTTTAGTTAACTTAATGCACCACGACTTAGACAACATACTTGGCTGGGAGACAGAGACCATCACGTTAATTGAAACTGCAACACGGTTCAGTTATTATGTGGTCATGAGAACTTAATTGTGTGATCAGAAACCGTTATTTACTGCTGGTGACTCTTTTGTATCCCAAACACTGGCATTGATTGTAAACCAAAAGGCCAAAATTTACACGTACAAACAATCTTCACAGCCTCATCTGTCTTCTGGATTTTGAGAAGTTGTAACACAGAATGCCCTGTTCGCCAAACATTTCTCAAGACCAAGGCAGCCTTTTTCACCCATGGGTGAAGTGATTAAGTGGCCTATTTATGAACAGTTTGGTTGTGCAGTTTCCAAATGTGTTCTTCAAAGTGTCTGTGTTTTCTTGGTGCTGTGATAGATAAAACAGGTACACACAAGATCCCTCTACTCTCACAAATTTGAATGCAAGGGACCAGAGCACATACACTGCAATTACAGGATAAGCAGACAGAGGTTAATGTAAACTGTTATGGAGGAATGTACATTTGAGCAATTGAGCCTCCCTTTTCGTGTGTGAGAGCCAAGCAGAGAAAAGGATCAAGGCAAGATTGCAGGTGGGCACAGAAATCAGCAAAGTAGAAAAGTGGTATCTGGGAATTATCTAAAGCACCAAATCCATAAAAGAAATTACTGTACCAATCTTTTTTTAATGGGTTGATAAATAGAATGGGGTAGATTACACCAGCAAGGAAATCAGTATCTTTGGTGAAGATTTGAAAATTTATAGAAAAGGGAGCAAATGGTAATCATCACTTGATGTAGACCAAAGGAGAAAGCTGAGTTTCAGGGGCTACCATTAAGCCTGCTTTTAAAGTTTGATCTTGCAAAGCACTGAATATCCTGAGCTCCCAGTCAAAGTACTGAATATCCTGAGCTCCCAGTCAAAGAAGTTGGATGTCTTTTGCCAAAAGTGGAGTCAGCAGGCTTAGATGATTTATTGTATTCGAAATACTGAAGGTGATTTTGTGACATCAGAGGAAAGTTCTAGAAAGATCTGGAAGGAAGACCAAAATCCCGTTAGAGAAAAATAGCAAGTTGTGACATAGGAGCAATGAGACCCTCAAAGGGGCTAGCTAGAAGGGAGAGGGTGAGTTACGAGACATCTGGTTAAATAAGGGTTCGCAGGAGTATCAATGTAAAGGCAGGAAAGGGGCAGATTTGTGGAAGCAGTCCTCAGTGGTTTGCATTATTCCCTGTGCTCCCTGATTGTGTCTAGTTTGATGTTTCACTATTGATTAAGCTCACATAAACAGAAGGAAAGCAGAAATTGGCAGTGATATGCTCATGGAGGGACCCAGGGTAAAAGGGGTGCAAGGGCTTGCTGGGCTGCCTGGAAGCCTTCCAGATTTGGTCCTTCTCTGTGCCAGCTTTACCTGTCCTCTGCCTTTAGTCATGGTCATGAGACAAGGCACAACTGCCTCTCCCTGAGGTGCCTGATCCAGCTGTGCACCCTCTCCCCAGGTACCCACACTACACTCCTTACCAGGACTGACATCCCATCCTAAGCATAGCACCTCAGGCTTGTATGTGCTCTTTTTCCAGCCCTGAGAGGCCAGACAACTTCTGTCCTGATCAGTGTGAAGGTTTTACCATGGGTGGAATGTGTACAAGCCCTGCTCAGCTGCTCTTACCATGATGTCTGGTGCAGGCCTGGTCTTTTCTTTTAAGTAACTTTCCTTCATTCTTCTTTGGTGTCAAAAAGCTCCAGCCACTATAAAGTTACTTTTTCCCTGTAAGGCACTGCTAGAAAGACTGAAGGGTGACAAGAGACCTTTTGCCTCCCAGCTGTGTCGAACTGGCTGGATTGGCTGCCCTAGATGCAGGCGCTTCCTTTCTGTGTCCCCTCCCTCTTCAGTGCCTTCAGCCCAGCCAGCCTCTGCTCTTGCAGCTTTTTGGCAGAAAGGACAAAGAAAGTGGAAGGTTTCTGTAGTCTGCATTGGGTTCAGCCCAGAAACAAAAGCAAGGCTTAGATTTCTGCTGCTGTCCGTGGTCACTGAAGAGTCATGCTGGGAGTTCTTGGAGCTTTTCATGGTTGGGGGGCAAAACATCTTTGCTGTCTGATACCCACACAGCTCCCACCCACCTGAGGCTCCTCAAGTCTCCTAAGTGTCCAGCAGATCTGAGCTGAGTCCCAGTAATCTGGACTCAGAAGTGCCAGGTTTGGGATCTGGGAAGCATGAAGGCTACTTGGCTGGCACCAGGCTACTCATTGTTAATAAGTTCTGTCTTTCTCCAAGATTTATTGACTTGAGTAGAACTCTGGGCTGACCAAATTATTCTGGAGGGGTCTGTGCCACTTGCTGACAGGCCCTCCTATGCTTATCTGCCCATTCCATTTGTTTATCTGCCCATCTCCCAGAACTGAGCTGGAGTCTTGAGTATATATTTAGAAAATAGGAAGCTTAGGACCAGCAAGTGTTTCTGCATCCAGTTTGCAGCTGACAGTTCTTGTTTCAAGGATTCTATGCTGTACAACATCAGATCTCTGCAAGAGCTCTTTAGCTACCCTGCCTGCACTGTGAAAAAAATTACACTATTTTACAGTTGCTGCAGCATGAAATGGCATGGAGAAACTTCCCACAGAGGAAGAGGCAAGGATATGTATGTGTGCATGTAAGATAGGCAGATATATCTGTGAAAAAAGGAAAATGAAGAATGCAAAGCAAAGCCATACCTGGAATTCATTCATTGGACTATCTGCAAAAGTACTTAACAGGGCCTCCTTTGGGTTAATTCTTTCATAGGACGCCAGAGAAAATTACAGTCTGGTTATTTTTTTCACATTAATCTTTCTGCAGCAATCACCACCTTCTTCTTCATCATCTTTAGATTAAGGCATGTATTATTTATACATCTCCATCCATGTATGTGGACATTTTACAAAGCAAATAAAATAAGGTCTTGCTCTAAATAGAATGTGTTAATTTAACACAGGCAGAGGCTAAACAGGCAAAAAATTCAGGTGAGGAAGCAGCACTGGAGAAGAAACTAAGACAGGAAGTACTTGCAGAGGAGGCTGTTTTTCAAGAAGAAAAGCAATGGTGTTCAGTGGCCAGGGTGAGCTGTTCTGCTGGGAAACAGAGCTTGAAAATAATGTCTAAGACAGGGGTGTTTGGAAGTTGGTCTTGGTGACAGGGTGTGATTCAGAAGAGGCAAAGTTCTGAGCAATGGCAACAGAGGTCATACTGGGACATGACTGGGTTGTCCAGGATCTCTGGTGTGACTGAGACAAGAAACATGTTGAAGAAAAAACAGTGTTCCAAATCTCTCTCTACCTTTTCTATTTACCAGCTGAAGGCTGTGATGATCTGACCATGAGACAGCTTAAAACTCATTTCAGCCTCACAGATGCAGGAGGATGGGCTGTCCTTCATGTGTCACTGTTCACAGCTTGTGCTGTGGAAGAAGTCAAGGTTCAGTCTTTACTCCTGGATTGTTGCTGCTTTTCCCATGAGCTGTACATTGAAGGGTATAGCCTTTGCTCCTGGACTTTGCTGCTACCTCTCTGCTCCTTCCTCAGCTGGTGTTTCCCACTGGAGCAGATGTTCAGCAGGAGGAGAGCTAGTATGAGCAGCTCCCCTATCCCCTCTGCAGAAATGCCTACAGCTCCTTCCTCCTTGGCCTCTTATGACCTGCAGCCATTCAAAATGCCCAAGTAGAGCTGCCAGAAAATTTGCTGCCACTATGAGCGCAGCTGGAGGATAATGGGGACCTGGGGACACCCACCTCAGGACGGTCTGTGTGCCCCCAGCTAACACTGATAACACTCTCTCATGGTAATGGTTGTTTGTGGGTTTTGGGTGCCTGGTCAAAGAGATGCTTAAGCTGCAGCATGAAAAGAAAACTAGCCAAGATTGGATATCTTTGCTGAGAAATTATCCTGTGAAGCTCTGAGATTTAAAAAAGGTTACAGTCTGACATATTCTCAAGATATACTCCTGCTTTTCTTGGGAAAAGCACAAAAAAAGAGCTCTCCTGGATCTCATAGTTGTCACTGGACTCACTCATGAGGAGGAAAACTCATGCCCAGACTTCTGATCTAGACTGAGCCAAACCCTTTTATTTCCTGCTGACTGGATGCTTTGAATACCAACATGTTGCAAGGGCTCTTTCCCTTTCTCTGTCCCTAGATTTCATCTAGTCCTTCAGAGCCTGTTCTTGAGTAAACTTTAATCAGAAGAGGTAAGTTTCTGTGAAAAATTGTGATTTTCTTGAGTCACTGTTTTCCAGTAAAGAATTGCTCAGATGAAAACTTCTCTACCAAATCTGTGGGTAAGCACTTGAGAAGACCTACCTTTATTTACCTGCACCACTCTCTGGTCCATCCCTTGTAAGAGAGTACTGCCAGCCCTCTCCCCACAGATTTCTCACACTTACAAACATCTATTTATTTATACCTTGCTGGCTTTTCCTACCAACCCTTGCCCTGCCTGTGCAGTTCCCATGGTACAAGGATCCTGTAAAACGTTCAGCTGTTGCGTCATGCTCGTGCTGAGCTCGAAGTCTGTCTGTGCAGACCTGCACACCTTGGCACGCCCTTCCTTATGAAAGGGTCTGTTAAATGTGAGACATGAGACGTGCTTTTCCCAAGAAAAGGAGGAATATATATTGAGAATATGTCAAACTGTATGTCAAACCGTTTATTTGCATCTATATTAAAGCAGCTTGTTGAGGCTTCTTAGAAAAAGCTCACAATATTTTTCAAATTATTTACCACTCAAAGTAAGTGTTTTGCCCTAAAGACAAATTTTCCTGCTCATCCTTCTCTGTCTCTTCTCCTTCCTCTCTAAATACAACAGATGAAAACTTCCAAATGGCACTGAAACAAATGGCATCAACAAAAATAACAGCATGAAAAATCTTTGCTGATTTCCTGGAATAACACCACACAACCTCTACATTTCACTGGGATGGCCTGGGGGAAGGCTAGGATGCACTCTAGCCCAATTGGGTTTTCTTCTGTAAATGTTTTCTGAAAAATGGCATTATTTTACACAGGTGAAATCAGCTTCTCTTCCTGCATTTCTCCACTTGCGTGACACCAGTGCCTCTCTGTTATGCATGAGAAGGCTGCTGCACAAGTGATGGATGAGTCAGCCAAGAAAATAAGAGATGTCCTGACCTCAGTTAACTGCTGCAAATATTTTTCATGATAAAAAAAAATGGATTTTTATACATCTTGATGTGAATATAAAGTCAGTCCTCCCATGAACAGGTTTGAATTTAACAGTTTACTAGGTAAGTTGGCTATGCACTTTTGTTTTTAATTATTTGTTTACCCTACAGTTCTTTAACCAAAGATACTTTCCATAGCAGCTTTCTATGTCACATTACTGGTAATAAACAGCGACTTAAAGGAAAACATACCTATGCACAAATCATGGGGGGTGTGGGCTTGACATTGTTTTAAAGGTCATTGCTATTTACCACCAAACATATTTTCCTGCTTATTTAATAATGGCATTTTTGGACAACGACATGTAAAAGGTTTCCATGTCATCATCAACAAACAGCTTTTCTAATTAAAAAGGTGAGGAAGGTTTATATTTGGGGGAGAAGGGAAATAATGGATACAAGACACAGCTGCTGATATTTGGATACTACTTTGTGAGTGTAATATAATACTAACTACTCAGACATAAATCCCGTGCACTCAGCAGTCCGCTAGGCAACTGCTTGCCTCATGTCCATATTTTAATTTTTCTTGGAAGTCTGTGCACACTGGGAACATGGTCACTTAACAGCTGGATTATGGCACTGGTGTTTTTTGAATTCTTGCAATTTATTGCCCGTTTAACGGCAATTCACACGCTTTCCTGGTGTCCCATCATCTCTTCACCACTTCTAGTTGTCCCTGTCCAGTTTGTGTGTGAGAATGGGCCTGGATCCAGTAAAATATTTAAGCATGTGCTTAACTCTGAGTACCTGATAAAGGAGAGGGCTCAGGAAGTACTGACACAAACACTCCTCTAAGTGCCTGTCAGTTATATCTGAGAGCTCTTCCACCAACCTGGCTGCAAAGAAGAGAGGGAGAATTGATGCTGCGATAGACAAAGCCTCTCACGAGAAGAACACAAGCAGGAGGAAGAAGGAACTAAAGAACCTCAAACAGGAGGTAGCACATCCCCAGGTCAGCAGCTAGCCCTGCACTGGAAGCGCTGAGTGCTGCCCCTGCCACAATACCCACTTTAAATGCTGGTGTCCCTGTTTCTCGTAGCTGGAGGCAAGACCTTCTAAGTGATTCCTGCCCATTTAAGGAGAAAGTGTCTCCTACGTATGTAAGATGCCTCCCACCGTCGTGTCAGCAGTGAATCTCATTTATGTGCTCTTCCTTTCTGTGCTGAAGGCATCCTTGGCACTGCTGCACAGAGATGTTTCCCAAAACCAGGCCATGAAAATCTCCACTCCTTGTCTTCCTTGGGCCTGCAGCTTCCTTGACCCACATAACCCACTGCACCTCCATGAGCCTGTTCTCTGCCCATCATATCCCCATCCACATAGCATCTCTTATATGGCACTACAGCAGCTGCCTCACAGAAACCAGGCAGAAGAAATACCACACATTTTCTTTGTGCAGTTTATAATTAAATAATCATTAAATTTATGATTTTGTTTGTGATTTGTTATCATTAGTTTTTAAATGCCTGTTACATTAATTTGTTTTTCCCAGTGTTATTGATGGAGTCCATTCAATAAAACCGTGAAATGATTTTTCTCTCATTGTAACTGTGTCAGTACTCCCTTTAAATCAATCATGTTTAGATCCTGGAGAAATCTATTAAAAGAAAACAAACATCTATGTCAGGCCTCATCCACTTTCCCTGGTTCAAGAGAAGCTGACTCCTTTCACTCAGTTGGGCAATTTAAGCTGATTGGTCACTTTTCCATTGAAAATATGTAATTGTGCTGTGTTAAGAACATCCAGTAAATGTCACCTGTGAAGTTCTTCCCTGTTTGCCGATTTCAGTGATTTTCTCTCTGTTTTATGCAGTTTGAATTAGTATTTGAAATAGCAAGAGAAAAATGCTTTAAAAGCAAAGAAAGAGAATACTTTCCAAATGAACACTTTCTATGGTTTCTTTTTTTTTTTGGTGTTTTAACACAGCAAAACTGGACAATTCATATAGGACATGCAGAGAGCTGTATATTAAAAGAGCAATTTTACATGTGAAGAAATGTTGTTTGACAATGATTACACAGATTTTCCTTCCAAACCATTTAATTTAAACCATATTTAATTACAATTATTATATTCCAGAGATTTCATAAAGTATGGCATTAATTTTAGTATCTATCAAAATTTAAACATTTAATATAAAAGAGTTCCTTTAATCCCACCAAAGAAAAGCACTGGAGCAAACTCTTTGCCGGAATACAGATATTCTCAAAAAAATATCTTTGAAACGCTGTTGGAAATGTTGTCCTTAACCACTCTGAGTTATAATAAAGAGAGCTGAATTCTGTTTGTTTTCATTATTGAATTACCAAGTGCCTAAATATAGTGAATTTTAGAAGAAGATTTTTTAACTGTCACTGATTATTTTTTTAACTTGGGAATAGTTTCATAAAAGATGAATACCCTTTGAAAACCTTTCTTTTCTCCTCAGTATTTTGAGGTGTTCTGTGACCTGATGCTTTCTTCTACATTTTAAATGACTTCATTTCCCAGTTGCTGCAGTGAGCAGGGATAATGCTGGCCCTGTATACTCAGGATTTATCTCCCCAGTGTACTGCAATGCTATGTAAAGTTTCCCAAGTAGCTCTGTAGAGGTGTGTAAACATATTTGTCATCAATAAAATAATTGAAAGGTGCTATATAAAACTAACCTCAAGTACATAAGGTACATGTGTGAATTACCAGGGATCACATCACGTTATTGAAACCAAATTTCCACACTTTTCTTTGTTGTGGCTGTTTTCCTTTTGCATTTCCCTCACAAGAATCAGCATACCTTCACTCAGAGATTTTTGTATTACATAGATTACCATCTTCTGGGGCAAGAATCTTGCGAGCATTTAAAGCAGCATGAGCAAGCATTTGAGGTTATATACATCACAAATAGTGAAATTAGAATGCAGAAAATTTATAAAACTCAAGCTATCTGAAGGTTTTGTCAGGTCAATGTTGAATTAAAAAAAAAGGTTTTAATAAAAATTCCACATGCAGGGCTGGAGATGTTAGGTTATGAATAAGAAGATTTGAAGTTCTCAGAAGAATAACCAATAAAAAACATGTTAGGATAGATACAAATGATTTTCTTATGCTCTAATTCTGATAAAACTCATTACTACAGCAGGCTGGGTGTGTTTTCTCCTTTCTCAGGGGTAAGACTGTGCAAACACTAAGCAGTATTTTTTTCCATAAAATCCTTTGGTGCAGCTCTCAGGCCAGTCCTACTGAGGGTGAGGCACTGTCTGATAAATGGCTCTGCAGTCCTTTCATTGGAAAGGCATGGAGTTGTGTCATATTGATAAAAAACAACCAAAAACCCTAAACCCACCCAGCCAACCAAACAAAAAACCCACAAATCCAGCCACAAACCCCAAACAGACAATTTTGAGTTTGTTCCAAAACTCGTGTTCGTCTCAAATTTGCTGTGCCGTTTTGGGACAGAGTCACAAAATGTGCTTCATCAGTTTCACAACCAGCACTTTGGGGAGCTGTCCTACACTTGCTAGGGCAGACTTGCTTTCTGAAGCCCAGGTAAGCAGGGGAGCTCAGCCACACGGGAGGTGAAATTCAGAGCGAGACAGGTTTGGGAAGCACATGTGCAGCACGTGCATCTTCCCTGTTTTCCAGCCAGCTGGCTGGGCTGCTGACACTCTCTGAGCTGAGGGGCTGCTGTCAGTGCAGGGCTGAGGATATGACACCTTGTGCCATCGGACTGAGGGCACCCAAAGGGATGGTCACTGGGTGCAGTCTGATCCCTGGAGGGGGATTAGGACACACTTCTGAAGAAGCACCTGAACTCCACCCATCTAACTGACACCTGAATCCTGTTTTTACCAACAAATACATAGCTTTAGAGAAAGGTGGGTGGAGAGGGCAAGAAAAGCATGTTCCCAAAGTTGTGTAAGCTCACTCTGCGCACAGCGTGATGGTTGCAATATCAATTATGCTCCCCAGCTTCCAAGAAACAGCTGACCACAAGGATGAAACTTGTGTGGGAGGAAGAGGGAGCATGCTTGGCAGCTGGCCTCAGACGCAGAAGTCACTGCCACAGGAGGACAGGTTAGTAACAAACTGGACTCACCTGGAGCACAGTGTAAGATTTCCCAGTTTCAGCCTCAGTTCCTTCCATGATAATAACTCCCAGAGGGAAAAAGGAGGGGACAATGGGGAGATTTTGCTCCCTGCTCAACTCTTGTGTTTATAATGTACTCAGTTGCAATGAAGATGGGGATAAAACTGTTCTCTCCTGTAGATCTGGGGGGCTTGTAATTGTGACTTGTGTTTTCTCTGGTATTAAACTGAGTATGTAGTCCTAGATACCTGTACTCTCAAAGGATATTGAGATGACAGCTACAGTAACTCTGGGAAAAGGGAAGATCTTTTCCCCTTTTTTCTCTGGATGTATTTTAGGATTATCTGAAAGTAATAGTAATATTTAAAAATACTGTAGCCTTATGGTTTCACCAAGAGGAAACATTACACTTGGGATACCTTGATAAAAACAGTATGTTAAATAGAGCTTTATGGCTGTTTAAAGATGTTTATGAGTTTAAAGACTGATTTTTCTTTTCCTTGGGCCTTTACATGCTGCTGATATAGAAAGAACAGTCATCAGTCATTTTTAGCTGCCGCTTTCATAAGTAGGAACCAATAAAACATTTTAGGTTGGACACATACATGTTATGTTTAGAACAACCACCCACTATCTACCATATGCTGTCACACGCTTCACAGAATGAAAAAGACTGAGTTTCCCCACTTGTTTTTAAGGTGTTTCTTTTTAATACTGTCCTCTATGCACTTAATTTATTTTAAAATTTACAAATGACAGACACTATTTCTTTTTTAAAGTAGACTGAAATGCTTGAAGTCTGTGTTTCATGGTTGTAGTATTGTAATGCTTCCAGCTTTGTATTTCCTACTTCATGAAGAAAGTTTACTGTAATGGACCAAGCTCTACAACTGAATTGAAAATCTAGTACAAACTACCTCATTAGAGCATGTGAATGAGCTACAGAGTACCCAAGTGTCTGGGGCCCAATCCAAAAAACCACTTTGGAGGCATGCAAAGAGTCCTGGATAAAAAAAAAGAGAAACTATTGTGCAAGGCTGCAAATGTTTGCAGAACACATTGTAGGTATTTTTCAAGATTGGGCCAAAATGCTCATGACTTCACAAAACTGATAGTTACTGAAATAATATGAGATTCCTTATGTCATGATCTTATCTACAGGTTATTTTGTAATAGTTAATACTTTCCATAAGACTAAAACAATATTGAGGTCTTTTAAAGAGCAGTAGATGGCCCAAAACTCAGGCTGTGCATAGTTTCATGTCTGGTGTGGTGGGGAGGGCTGAAATGCCTGTAAATCATGCTCCTAATGCTCCCCCATGAGCAAGAATCCTGCTGGGTCTATCCAGCAGGGCTTTAAATGCCAGCCCGGAGCACACAGAGGGGCTGATCCCCAGCCTGGGTGTACTGTGAAAATGCAACGGTAAATGAAATCTAAAATTGACCCACAGTTGTGGCAGGGTGGGATTCCTGAGGGGCACATGGTGGAGGAGGCCAGACCACACATGTCCTGGTGCTAACATGGCCACTGGGAGTTTCATAACCCTTCCTTCCTGAGTCTGAGAGGACAGTTAGCCATGCACACTTTTTCAGTGTGCAGAATATTTTTGAGATGAGATGGATTTTCCCCTCTCCCAAATACCTTCTGCATTTCTAACCTGCCTCATTCAAACCTACCTGGTAAGTCTGAGGTACCCCCAGGCTTCGGGGAGACTGCCTAGTAACTGGACAGTTTTGCAGTCTTATTCTCTGCCACTGTCTTTTTCTACTCATCTTATGCTCTTGCACTTTTGTCTCTGAGTATTTTGAGACCCTGTGCATATACATGAGCAGAACAATATAGATTTAACCCATGTCCTCAGAAAGGGGGTTAAACCACAGACTAATTTACAGCTCCTTGCTGCTGCAGGGACAAGGTGGAGGAGATGATATGGCTTCAGCTGATGGAGAAAGCAGTCATACCCTGCATATGTAAGTCACTGTCTTTTTGAAACAGCACTAGCCTCATGGAAAATGTTATTTATTGCTAAGCTTTCACAAAGGTTATTGCAATTATAGAACCATTAGGCAGCAGGATCTAAGGGGCAGGGTCTTTATCGACCCTGAGAAGTAACTAACACACTCTGAGATAATCTCAGCAATGCCACCCAGCCTCATCACACTGTCCAGTGAGTCTGCATCATGCTCCCATGCTTACTGAATCAGCTAGATATATAAAGAGGGTAATCTGAAGAGCAATAGCTGGGCAGTAAATCAGACAGTAGGGAAGAGAGTGCATTGCCTAGTTGTAAGATGGGATTTCTGCGAGGTGGTGGTTTTGGGAGAGCCTTTTAATTGATAGGCTTTGTTACTGGATCAGATCAGCTCAGAGAGAAGTTCTTTCTGGTGAAGTGCTTTCTTTGTGAATGAGTGGTTGGTGTGATGCTTGATGGTTGCTGCCATTCTTCAGGCTCTAGAAATACAAGCCTTAACACAGTGGCAAAGGACACTACCAGTACAATATATTTACTCCTCTAATAGTAGTACACCCATAATCATGAAAGACCTTTCCCACATCTATTCTCCAACCGTTCACCACCCTTGCCTTGCTTATATTCCTCCTAAAATGCCTCCCTTCCCACATTGCCTACCAGAGGAGGGTATAAAGCCACTTGCCATGGAGGCATCATGCTGGTCACACACCTTATAACCATAATCATATTTTGGTAATCTTTGGTTTTTCTTCCTTCATGAACTAAATTGCTTATCAATGTCACTAATTGCCTCATGTAAAACTGGGCTAAACACAGTGAGACAAGGACCAAATAATTTCTGATTCTTTTGTAAGGCTTAGTCTCAACACCTCTTAAAAACCCATAAAATTACCCACCATTCTTTTGCAGAGGAAGACCATTACAACTTCCAAAACACTGGTAAAGGATAGAAGTGCCTTCAGTGTTATCCAACATGGCCCTTCTGGATCTAGGAGTAAATAGAGCTTCCTTTCCTTAGCTCAGAGCTGCTGGAACCCATGGCTCCTTTACTAACAGCTGCTTGGAAATCAGCACAGCCTCAGGATCCAGTGTTTCAAAAGTACTTAATCATGTATTTCCAGCTTGCAATCTACCCATTAATATTTAAAGAAGCCCCTAGCAACACGTTTTAAAGAGCAGCTGTGTCAAACTGTCATGGTGTCAATTCCTTTGCTGAATTCACTCTATATTCAAGTGGAGCGCATCAGTGCTGTATGTGAATTCTAAATCAGCATCAAGTAGTGGCTCATTCCTTGTGTAACCATTGCTCCTTATGGGCCTCCTGCAAGGTTTTTTCCGAGTTTTGTAACTTTCACAGACCATTTCTGGGAGAAGTGGCATTTAGGAGGTGGCCAGAATGGAGTCTCACCTGTGAATACTTTGAAAATCACCATTCTTTTTGTGGAGTCTGAGGTGAACACTATCCCTGTGAAATCAGAGCAGGCAACTATCACCTGTACAGTTTTTGTTGTGAGCACTGTCCTTAAGCATTAGAATATTCCTACGTGAAAGCTAAAGAGCCCTGCAAAGGGCCTTAGAGCCAACCTCCAGTGTGGAACACCTGGCAAATAACTGCACAAGCTGTGTGCATGCACGTGGAGGCTGGGAATCATATCCTTATCACGTATGTGAGGAAATGGAGAAAAATCTATGTTGATAAATGAAAATAAGAGAGAACATGAGGACAAAGATTTATGGAGAATAGATGTTCCAGCTCCAGGCATAATGCATATTTGTTCTAAAGCAACAAATCCGTGGAGTAATTAGAAAATGTAAAGCACAGTATAAATGCTAAGGGATATTTGTCCCGATGATTTATACTTATATGACATTCCCCTCCAGTTACATTTACAGCCATTTAGCTGTACCTATATTTTTGATCTGTTAGTTTTATAAGAGTAATGCACTCAGTCCCATTAAGGACAAATGAACTAGATAAGGAAACTCCTGGATGGAAGTGTGGACAGGCAATTCTGCAGCCTTATGTTTTATTCTCACAGGATTTACCGGCAAGTGGGAATGCTGAGGGGGAGAAAAAAAAAAAAATCTGGCATTGTTGCAAGAATAGTTTGGAGCTCATCAGACAATCTATGCATATTTTCACAAATATTTGGAGGGGGGTTGGGGCAGGGAGAGAAAAGTACATAATTTAGACCTGCAAAGAGGCATGTTTAACTTGCACTCTACTCTGACCACTTACATGGAACTTTACTCCCCTCCACTCTCTAAACACAGATAATTGCCATGGCAACCACTGTATTTCAAGACTCTTACACATATACTCGCACCTTTCTTAAAGAAACACAGAGCACAACAATGTGGGATCGACACAGTAAATCACTGGGCTGTTTTTTATTTGTTGTTAGCCAACTGTCAGGATTTAGGGAAGAGCTGAAGGCTTTCAACCCGTATCAGTATCAGGCCAAAACCAGAAGATGTTTAGACAGACACTTTGACATCTTTACTAAAAAACTGGATGTTGTTTGGTAACTCTGGGCAAAGGAATGACTGATGATCTCTCTGGGTGCAGGGTGAGAAGATTCCTGAGCTAGGAAGGAGATTAAGGGCCTAATACTGAAAACCAATGAGCCACCTTTAGGATTAGACACTAATTTATCAGAGAGGACCTGTGACACTCAAGGAACTCCTTAGTAACACAGTGAACTTTCAACATTGCCAGACCTGGAGAGTAAATGCGCTGGATGATTGCCATCAGCTCCATTGCTTCTTGCTATTTTCAAGATTTTATTCCAGCAGCCCTACAGAAATACAGACCCAGCCTCCTTGGTGCTGTGCAAACACAGGGCAGGAAAACCCCTCTGCCTCTAGAGCTAACAATACAGCCTGCTCAGAGAAGCACCCAGCCTGTCACGCCTGGGTGTGCAAAGGGCAGGGAATGGGAGAGGTGCCGGGGTGTGAGGCAGGTGTAGAGCAGCATGTCAGCACCAGCCCTGTCCTTGCCCTCTGCTGCCTCTCCCCAAGGCTTTCCTTGTTTACTTCAAGTGTCTGACATGGGTCCAGGAAAGTGGCACCTGAGGGAAGGTGCCAGGCCTTTGCCCAGAGGGCAGCATCCAATGTGCAGGTGTAAACACTGTCGGTTGTTTTCCCCCAGTTATCACTGATTAGCAAAGCAGGAAGTAAGAAAGAAGGATCAGTGTTTTGTTTGGGAGTCGAACATGCTTTATGTTTTGTTGGTTTGGTTTTTTTTTTGTGTGTGTGTGTTAATGATCTTAATCTCAGTGTTTGCAATCTGGACTTCTACCTCAGCTGGTTCTCACGTACTTTATGAAGCATTACTAGATGGCATTATGAAGATGTGACTTTCAAGGAAGGTCTGAAATATTTGAAAGAAGCAATATCTAAAAAAAGCTTGCATGGCTAAAGTGCAATTCTGAAGTATCCCTATAGCACCCCTTCTCCCTCCCTTTCAAAAAAATTCTCTGTCTGGGAGTAGGGATATTAATTTGCCTAGATGACATGTTGGTTGTGGCTTTTTTTTGGAGATTCTTTCCCTCCACCTCTGAAGTACAGCTCATCCCCCTTTGGCCTTTGGTATTTGTAATAAATTTCAGGAGTTTGCTCTGAACTGGAAGTCTTCACAGCAATTTCAGTCTGTTAAACCATTTATATTTAGTTTCCACAGAAAGATATTTGCACAAAATAGTAAAACTTTCCCTCCTTCCATGGAGATTGTGATCATATGGGAATCCTGCTGACACAGAAGTGTTCCCTTTGCCGCAGTTCTGGAGAACTCTGCTTAATTTAAGCACATCCATAAACATCTAAGAGCTGGTCATGTTAAATGGGAGAAGGAATTAAGGGTCCTTCTTTCAAACATTCCCTGGAAACTGCTCATATGATACTGTAAAACAGGGTTACCTTGAACAAGCAAAAACCTTGTACCCCATTCTCTGGAAAACTGATGCTAAACTTTTCCATTTCTGCTCACAGCCTTTCACAAAAGAAGGAAGATGAGAGACAGTTAATTAAAAACCAAAATACAGAAAGATTTGCCCTCTTTATTTGCTTATTTATTCATATATACCAGAATTTAGACCTTGATTTTTTGTTAGAGAACTCGACAGAAGTCTTCCAGATTGCCATTATTGTAATGATATCACAAGTGTATGTTATCACAAGCATTTGAAGTCAGTTTTGGAAGAAACTACCATCTTCATAGTGTAGTGAGAGTTATCCCTTAAGGGGACACATCATCAGGATATGAATTTTGTTTCTTTCAAAGAAAAGGAAAGCAATATTTCTATTATCTGGTGGGTGCTTATCCTGCTGTGATCCAGTTGGGTGGCTGTACCGAAGAACAATGCTAAAATGCTAACACAGGGAGGCCACTGCCTGCTCTTCCTCCACTGCTGACAAGGAGGAGAAATGGGCTGCACTTGAGGTGCTGGTGCTGTCCTGGGATGGAGCTTTCTCTAGGGATTTTCAGCTAAGCAGACCTCTCCAGCGGCTGACTGGTTTTGTGCATCTTTTCAAATCAAGCCTGAATTTTCCTTTCAAGAGTAAGAGATGGTGCTGGAATTTGCAAGCCAGAATACCCATCTAGAGGTTACTGCTCCCCAGCAAATGGTACCAAATGCTGCTGCTTGCTTGCAGTGCCAGTCTGCCCTTCCCCTTACAGAAGGACAACCTTGGGGCTCTCCCTTCTCTATCTCACCACCACTCCCCACAGATTTACAGGAACTTAATTTGTTTTTGAAACTCTTCCAGGTTTGGCTGAGGTTTGTCAGTGGCTTCAGGAGTTATCAGGGAGGACTTTCACTGCTTGATTTTCTAAAAAAAATTCCAAAATAAATTCCTTGCAGTTTGTTACTGTTGAAGTCAAGCAATAGGTCCACTGCCCACCAGCTGTAACTGGTTGTCAGACTTTTTATGGGTCAGCCATTCCAGGGAGACATGGAAAGAATATTGAATCTACCACTGCAAATATATTGTCTGTTTTCTGGGAATTTTCCATCCTACTGGGGTCTTCAAAAGGGCTCTGCTATATGCCCAGAAAGAAGGCTTTGTCCTTGGTTTTATATCCCAGCTTGCATTAGTGAGGAAAAAGTATAGGAGTTAAGTGATTCTGTCCCAGTCTTTTGGTCAAAGGACAGTTCTGTGGTTAGAGCTTGGGAAGAGTGTGATCATAAGCAAATCTTCTAATTCCCCCTTTAAATCTTTCTGAAAATCATGGGAGGTTGGAAGGATACATAAATCTGATTATTCTTGATGTCACAGATTATACTTGATGTCTTAGATGTCATGCTTAAGAAAGAGTCAAAATGTAAGTGGCTGTGCATATACAGCATAAAAGTGTAAAAGTCTTATTCCTATTAATGAAACAGTAATGGTACACATGCTCTACAGGCAAGGATAAAACTCAGAGGCTGAACTTCTTACGATTTAATTCTAGGCTAGGGCACAGGGCTGCAAAATAACCCAGAAACATAGAGTATTTGAGAAACATGCGTGCTGATGCACAGTTCATAATAATGGCATAACCTTATACCAAGAAGGACACTTTTATTTGAAGTTCTGTCATTTACTCTGCAGGGTATTTTCTAAGATTTATGTTTCTTGTCATGGACAATGTGTCTGTTTAGAGTGTGTTAAGAGGTATTTTTCACAACAATTTAGTACTGATACTTAAATTCAGACAGAATCTTAGCCAAGTTGTGTCTAGAGGAGAGACAAAGACAGATAATGGCAAAACAAAGATGACTTTAGCAAACTGACAAACACTGTGGTTTGCCGGCCACTGACAAACATGAACAGGCCAGACTAGGACAATTTTGTACTCACCGTGTTTTACTTTGGGAAGGTGTGTGCTATAAATATCCTGCAAGTACCATGAAGTCATGAAGTTGCCTATAATATTGAATGACTATCTCTAAAGAGCTGGGAAAGCATAGATGTGATTAAACAATGACTGGATATACAGCAAGGTTTAAATGTAGCTCCACAGGGCTGAAAAAAGTCATTCAATGTCATTTATTTCTTTGCTAGTCTCCTTTGGCACTGGTTTTCATCTTAAAGCCTGCTAGAATTTTTTTACTGCATCTGTAAACACTCATGGCTATGATAATACATATTTTTATTTTCAGACTTAATCAAGTCAATTTGTATATTTTGTTCCTGACAAAAAGGCCAGACTGTGTTCATTAGCCTCTGTTCTTGTCCTGGATTTACCTCACCCATTTTTCACACATCTGAGGAGTTCACACCCTTATACTCAAAGATGAGAAAAAGATGAGAGAAACTTACAGAAGCCAGAGCTTTAGATCTGTGTTAGGAATTACTATAGGCTGAGGTTAATGGCTTTCTGGATTTCTTTTCAGCATGTATAAAAGAGTCTGGGATAACTTGTTCATATTAAAATACTTAACTTTTAGATGCCTAATCTAGGGTGGAGGAAACTTTCCTTGTGACAGCGTGTAACAGCCCAATGATGATCTCCCAGGATTTTAGCAATAGCACCGGTACTTTCCTAACTGTTAGAAATGGCCCTTGGTAGGTTTTAGGCTTGCAGTACCTTTGTCACAGTTGCATTATGTTGGCAAGAGATCCTGTGGATCGTTAGCACATTCAGGGTGTGCTCCTCACATTTTGAATGGATGTGCTCCTAGTTTATTGCATAAATCTCTCTTATAAATCCTTAGGTAGAGAGCATGCCATTTGATACCATTAAATATTATCCCATTTCAATTGCTTCACTCCTTAGGGTCATCTAGTTCTTCCTGTTTGCTCGGATTCTCCTCCCTAATAAGAATGCTTTCCAAATTTCTGTTATCAGAAAATTTCTTTAGCAAGCCAACATTTTTTGTGGCAAGGTGCTTCCCCACATGCTAGTTGTCTTTAGTTGATTCCTGGTACACCTTACAATTCTTGTATTAATCCCCACTTATTTCAGATTAATTTTACAAAGAAAGATTGTATCTCCCACATTTTTTTTTTAAATTTAATCTCTCAAACGGAGAGTTCTTTTGAGTCTGGTATGCTACTTTGGGTAACCTTTTATCCCATCTTCTATTTATTTCCATGTCTTTAATTATTCTTATCATACATTTTATTTTCAAGTTGTACATGGTTTTGAATTCAAACCATCAGGTTCCAAAGGTTGAGGTTCCTTTTCTCTTCACATTAAGAACCAGGCTTTCCACTTTCTTGGACTTTTTGTTAGGATGGATTTACCAGAATCCCATGCTGTGTATTCATTTGTGTGTTCCAATTTTCTCAGTAAAATGATAATAAGAGCAGAAGACGTATTTTCAGGTTCTCTAATGTGCCTGCTGCTAAGGCAATAACAAGGGGTGTTTTCAGTGCTTGTCCTTTGTAGATGTCAGCAGTTTGAGGACCACATGCATGTCCATGTTTCATCAGGAAGCAGATCTGAGCTGAAACGAAGACATGATAATCAGGTAGATCTGGGAAATATATCAGTTATTTAGAGATTCAGCATCTCTCCACTCAGTGCATAGCTAACTACTTAATTCTCTCTTCTTTGCTATAGAAACAAATTTTTTCACTTTCATTCTCTTTGCAAGGTCAAACTCAACTTGCACATTGACAATCTCCTGTTACTCTGAGAACTTTTGTGATTCTGTACCTCCTTTTCCTCTTGTTCCCGGTATCCTTCTAATGTATTTTTCTTGCTGGGATATGTATTTTCTTCCTGGAGAATCCTCCCGTTTGCTGCTGGATTTATGAATTATCCAAAAGTATGGGATGACCACACACACATCTTCTTTGGTGTAGGTAGTTTTGAGGAACTCAAAATCCTTGAAATGACTCACAATCTCCACCAGCAGACAAAGTGCCCTCTTATGGGGGTAGATACCCGGACTGGCATTTAGCATTTCTGCCATTTGTCACCTCTGTCACTGGGGTCCTATCCATCCTCCAGTTCCACCCAAACGTGGCTGGTGGGTTGTATGCTCAAAGCCTCACTAGTCCTTTAGGACCAACACCAACATTCCTTCTGCTTCCTTATTAACAATATACCTGAACAGCCACACCTGCCCAGATGACCCTTGGCTCTTGTTGGGATCCTCCTGACCCTCCCCAGCCACTGCCTGCTCAGAGATACCTCCTCCAAGCAGTGGCCTCATTGTGTCTCAGGCTTTTTCTGTATGTTACTTCTCCCTGTCTGTGGCTTGGGACCTGTCTCAAGTCAGTCTGCCAGCCCTATGCCTGTGCAGCTATCTGTCCACACACCAGCTTTCCCTGAGGGCATCCTGTAGACACAATCTGAAAGTAGCTGGCACATTTATTAAAAGCTTTATAGGCTGATGAGTTGAGGAGTTTGTCATTCTTCCCTCCTACTCTGTCACACTTGAGTTGTTGACCTGCTTTCAAGCTCCCTTTGTATGAAAACCAAAATTACCTCATGATTTCTGCTCTCCAAGCTGATTTCTATGAAAAGCTTTTCTATGGGCCTAAAACATGATCAGCTGTGGCTGGTGGAATGACTCTGGTGAAGAAATCCTTCCACTGCTCACTTGAGAGGAGTCCTCCAGGTGATGGGAATGTTTGTTCTTTGGTCTGCACCTGACAGCCCACATTGCACTGACTTCATCTTCACAACACACTTCTGCCATTCTTTCTCTTTGCAGTAATAGCAGAACTGCCTTATGTAACACCCTGGTCCCTGTGTGTCCAACCTTAACCCAGCAGTGCCATGTCCACCACTAAGCCCTGCCCCTAAGTGCCACATCTACGTGCCTTTGAACATCTGCAGGGATGATGACTCCACAACTTCCTTGGGCAGCTTGTTTCAGTGCTTGACAAGGCTTCCAGTGAAGAAATTTTTCTTCCTACCCAATCTAAACCTCTCTCTGACCTGGCAGTCAGGGAACAGGGCTTGCTTTCAGGTGACGTGAGTTCTGGTCCCTGCTCTACCTCAACAACTTTTTTATGTCTTATTTTCCCCCTCTGTAAGGAAGTGTAAGGTTAGCAAATTCTTTGTTAAGCACATTGAGACCAAAATGCTGTGCATCTAAAAGTCTTTGTGATTTTCTTGAGGAACTAAGCTCTGAATCCTGAGGTCTGGTATAACAGTGTGCAAGAGGTGTTACTGTGTCAGAGAGATGAGGGTACTGCTTCACAGGGCAGGATGGCCACCCTACCCAAAAGGAAGGGTTCTGTTTCTCACATCCACCTTCACCATCCATTCTTGACTTTCACCTTGTGCTGTCTCTGCCTCCTGTCAGACTCCTTATCAAATCATGAAACCAACACTCCAAGCTGGACTGTGGGAAACAGAGCTGACAGTGGGGAGAGGAGGCGGGGGGATAAAAAACTTCCTTTCAGACATTTTATTATTCTGCTTCATGTTAAGTGCATCATGATGAAAACTGAACCTGCTGAAGCCTCAGAATCTCAGTAAAGCTTTGTTTTGTTTTCAACATTTCTATCTCATTACTAGTGTTTTTTGAGCTTCAGTGATACAGTGTCTTTCAAACAATAATAACTTCAAGCTGTACTGACATATACATTATATTCCAAGGTCCATAATGTAATTTCTCTGAATAGTTACACAAATAGTTCCTCAAAGCAGTAGTTCCTGTTCATTATAAAAGAATACAGAAAAATTGATTTTTATTTCTTCAGATTTTCTGATTTATGGGTGTTTATGTTTAGTGTTGCAAATCCAGATGGTTTTCAGTAGATATTAGTGTAGTCAGGATTATTATGACATCAGTGTAAAATGAAGGAATTGTGTAAAGGAATAAAATTAGTTTGTACTTTATATGTGTGCTGCGTTTCAGTTAACATGAATTAAACTCAGATGCTTTGGAAACAGTTGGAAGAAATGCTCCTTTGTGAAAAATCAATATCTGTGTTTTATCTGTGGTATCCTAGCTATACCTCTGGGCTGTCAAGGCCTCCCACCAAAAAAACCTCCAAGTGAGATAAATGTCAGATGGTAAATAGGTTTTATTAGACCTTGGGTATTTAACATGCAAGAAAAATATTTCAGTATAGTTCAATAAAATAGAACTCTCCCAGGGATTCTTCACACAAGAACCGGTCATGATGCTGTGAACTGACTTCACTGAAGGATGGAAAAAATGGACAATTTTGGCTGTGAAAGGCATTCCTTATTTACACAGTTATGTCCAACAGCAGCAAAGTGCACACAGAAGGATATAGGCTAGGTAAACTACTTTCTGCACTGAAGACATTCTTTTTTATTTTTTTTTTTACTACTGCACTTTTTCAATATAAAAGACTTACTCCAGGGTGTAATTTCTTTAAAGTAATGAACATGTATTGAAATTTGTCCTTCATCTTCTAACCAATATCCCATTATGGTTACCAGATCTAAATATAGCTTTTGCCTACAGTCATGGAACATAGTAATTTTACGGGTTTTTTTATATTTTCATTCTACTTTTCCCATTTGTTTCACCCTTTTCAGGCTTCTGACACCCACATTGTCAGACATGAAGTTTTGCACACATTTTTTCTGTGAAAATAATAAGTGAGGTAAAATCCAGAAAAGTTACAGTTCACATTTAGTAAACTGCACAGATGTTAAATCTTTTCCTGGCATCTATAAGTCCACCATTTTGGGGTCTGGACGCTTAATTAGTATGTGTACATTTGTTATTTCATATACAGAGTTATTTTTACTTTTATCCAGTACATGGTATACAATTAGGATTTTCATAAATCTGTAAAATTTTGAGGCAAGATTTATGCAGCTATATAGCCTCAACATTACTGAGTGTTTAGAAATCTTAGCAGTAAAGTGAATCTTCTGAAAACTTAGCTGATAAGACTTCAAAAAGTTGGAAAGATTTTCAATCTGGTAAAAAAAAATTCCAGAAATTTAGTATATCAAGGGTACAAGGTAACTTGTTTAAAGTGAGATCTGTCTGCCTCTGTTATCATTACTGTTTCCTGAGAGACAGTTTATAGAAGGTGGTTTTATGATACATTCCTGAAACACCTCCAGATTTCAAATATGCAATATAAACCACCTTATGAAAACTGCATAACTTGCCCTTGATTTATAAATAGTACCACACCTACTTCGGCAGTGCAAAATTTTTAAGTCCTAATGTATTCAGTTAGTAATAAAAACAAAGCTTAACACAGAAAGATTTGCCAAAGAACCAGATAATGAAGGGACAGGAAACCACCTTCTAGATTAAAGTGTGCTGCCTGTTCCTAAGGTAATGGATGGAAGAACTTAGCACATTAGCAAGAATGGTTGGAGAAAACCCAAGAAAAATTTCTCTTACTAAGGCATGTTGTGAACGGTTCCTTTAAAAGCTTGTGCTTGAAAGGTAAAGATATTTTCAGTGTTCAACAGTATCAATGGTTTATTAGCAACAAATGAAAAAATTTCAATAAAGAATGGTCCTCTTTGATTCAGGTAATCACAAATATTTTTGCATATGCAACAGGAATTGTGGAACCCTGGTACTGTCTTCTACAGCACAGGAGATTGTATAGTCAGTGGTCTGCAAATACCTTTTGTATGAAAGCCACAACAAATATCATACAAGGTTTTTGAGGACAATCCACTAACCATGTAGTATCTGGCAATCCCCCCAAAATGTCAGTCTTACTTGGATCACAGAGAAAAAAAGCCTGATTTTTCCAAGATGTACTTGTTCTGTTTCCTGGACCTATTCTTTTCTGGTTCTGCTCACTTGAACTCATTGCTTCCATACTTTAATCCTTGGTATTTTTCATTCCAAGCATGACATGCTGGTCCTTTTGTGGAGCCACTGAAATGTTTGTATAAAATACCTTGAACATCTTTATATGAGTCCCAAGATGTTCAGCAAGTTAGATGCAGTTGTGCTGAGACAGCCTCAAGAGGTGCAGGTTTGACATGCAGTTCTTTTTATTTTCTTTACTTGCCCCTTTAAAAGTCCAATTCTTTAAAGCACATGTGTAGTTACAAAGGTATTGTGCTTCATTGCCTTATTTTCCACCTATACGTTCATAGAAATCTCACTTGAATCAGATCAGTGAACACAGACCAAGGGTTTTGAAGGGAGCAGTCAAAAGGACAATTTTTCATCTCTAGCAGATTGTCTGACCTGCTTTCAGTGCATAAATGCTGTCAAACATGTGACCCTGCCACACACTCTGCTAGTCAGCACACCTTCATTCCTGGCACTAGCCTTCTCCTCCTTTGAAACAATGGACTTGTTTCTCTGATCTTGTTAACTCTGCTGAATGTATGGAATTGACTTTGCTGGAAAAACATAAATGAAAATAGAAATAAGTGAAAATAGATTCAGCTTCACAGTACCTTCACAGAACTCTATGTATCCTCCTGGGGATGTCTGCATTGGTCTCAGAGTGCTCCAAAATTAGGCTAAAATCTCAAGTTTCTCTGTAAATATTTGCTTATATTTCACTCTTTTCTTTGTCATTGCAGTGCTACTGAGTACAGATCAAAAAGGACCCAAAGATGTCCATGGCTGAAATGTGACAAAATCAAAGCAATTCACCCTGCCTTGGCAGATCAAGTACTACTAAAGGGGATAGACCTCAGCTGAGGGCAGCTGTCTAAAAGCTGGATGTCTGAGCCAAGTCAGTGCTCTAGGATCTGCTTAGAGAGAATGGAAAAAGATAGGCACTGCCCAGTTATTCACATCTAATTTAGGCTGTGGTTCCCTGAGAGGTAGTGATTATTATTACAGCTTAATGTTGCTGAAAATGTAAGGTCCCTCCTTCCTCTACCCTCCTCTATCACTCCTGGTCATCTTCTAGCTGTTCACTTGTGCTGGCTCATCAGGCCCTTCTGTGAACCAGCCACCCTGGTGGAAAGTAAGCCAACTAAAGCAAGGGAAGGGGGAGGAGTTTGAACAGAGAGGAAAAGTGAAATGCCTTTTTTTTTAGTGGAAATGAGATGTTGTACCAGGTCAGCTGCCCATGAAATTGTTGCCTGAAGCTTCTGCTGGGCTCAGAAATGGGATCAACTCTGGAAGCAGAAAGAGTTTTGATGATGAAGAGAATCTCAGGACTAATTTTTGAGTGTTCAGCTTTGATCAGAAAAATTATTAGAGGGATTTCTTGTCATTATTTATTACTGTAACTCACATATTTCTAATTCAAAAACTTCCCAGTTTGCAAAAAGACAAACTCTCTCTGCTCTCTCTGATATTCAGAGCTATAAACTCAACAAGGGGAATGAAAGCTAAACTAGTCCTGTTGTCTTGACCCTCCTCAGCTCCAGGACACATATTGCTCAGGCAAAACTCTCCTTTCAGATACGTGGGTTGTCTCCATTTTGGACTTGCATCTTCCTACTCTGTGGGAGCTTGTGCTTGGCTTTGTAATGCTGTTAATGATGTAAAACTATCTTACCAGTACAACTGCTTCAGTGATAAAAGGAATAAAACATAGAAAACAGAAAAAAATCTCCCATTATAACTATTGGAAGAAGACAGGTCTCTGGATTTGTGCATGGGAAGGATAAACAGAGTAAAAAAAGTACTGATTTTACAATGATTTCTTGGAGTAGAGTTGTACTTTAATGCGTTTTCCTGCATAGTACAAAATTTGAAATAAAGAATTCACAGGATTTTAGAGAACAAGTTTCTAACATGCCTAAGGAGCACAAACAACTACAAGGTAGCCTTGTCTACAAAATGCATTTGCATTTTGCATCAGTGGTGAGAGATCAAAGATGCAACTTTTTTTGTCTCATGAGTTATGCCTGTACAGACCAACAGGTTTTCCATTCTTGATTTGGTCATCCTCATATAGATAAAAAGGAAGCATTTCTAACTTCTGTGTCTTTGCTATTCCTTTTGTTACACATAAATTTGGAAGAACGGTACCACTTTTAGCAGTGGAGCAGCTAAAAAATTGCTTACACACTTACCTATTTCTGTTACCAGGGAAAAAATTCGTGCAGGAAAAGAAGACCAAAAAAAAAAAAAAAGATGGGTATAACAGATTTTGAGTAGAATATTCCCATCTTCCCATCTATGATAGTAATGAAGCAAGGGATGAAATCTAGTGGTGTTCCCCGCATGTATTAGATGTACAAGCAGGAAAGCCACAGCTTATAATGGAAGAACAAATGCTGAACTGCATAGTTCTTTTAAGCTTTGTTTGACAGCTGGTATCATCAAGGGTTTTTCAGAAGGTTTCACCCAAGCTGTACAGCATGCAAGTAGTTGTGAACACAGAAGTGTTGTGGTAGGGAAGTGAGCTGATGCCTCATGGCTGCACTCCTCAAGTTTTACTGTGGTACAGCAGCGCTTCTTTCCATTTGCTTTCTAAATAAGTAGGTTGTTCTGAGCCAGTGTGTGCCCAGGTGGCCAAGAAGGCCGATGGCATCCTGGCCTGGATCAGCCATGGTGTGGTCAGCAGGAGCAGGGCAGTGACCGTCCCCCTGTGCTGGGCACTGCTGAGGCCACACCTCAAATCCTGTGTTCAGCTCTGGGCCCCTCCCTGCAAGAGAGACATTGAGGGGCTGGAGCGTGTCCAGAGAAGGGCAATGGAGCTGGGGAAGGGGCTGGAGCACAAGTGCTGTGAGGAGCAGCTGAGGGAGCTGGGGGGGTTTGGTCTGGAGAAGAGAAAGTTCAAGGGGGATCTCACTGGAGTCCACAAATACGTGAAAGGAGGCTTCAGTGAGGTGGGACTTGGTCTCTTCTGACACGTCTCAAGTGAAAGGGCAAGAGGAAATGCTGACCCAGGGAAGGTTTGGATTAGATAATAATAAAAATATTGTCACTGAAAGATCACTGAAAGAGTGGTTAGACTCTGGGATAAGTTGCTCAGGGAGGTGGTGAGTTTACCATCTCTGGGAGTGCTCAAGATATGTCTGCATGTGGCACCTGGGGAGATGTTTCAGGGATGATCATGGTGGTGCTGGGTTAACAACTGGACTAGATCATCTTGGAGATCTCTTCCAACCTTGATGATTCTGTGATTCTTTGGTACTGTTTTGCCTGTTTTCAGTCTCCAGATGACCTTCAAATCTTTGAAGAATGGGATGAAATTCTTCTGCAGAAGTTAATTGGTTTTGATGTAATGCAATGTCATGGTAATCATAGATAATTTTGACTAAGGAGTTGGTCTGGGTTTGAACTCTGAAGCCCAAGTCCATCTCCTGCCCATGCTGAGTGGGCGCACATCTGGGCTCAAATGTGAATTTTAGGCCAGATCAAGGGCCTGCTGCTCCTTGCAAAGGTCCAAGGCAGGTCTGCTGTGTACAGTCCTGTGCTTTTCAAAAAGTGACTTTATAATGGGCTGTCCTCATTGCTAAATAAAAAGTGAAGGATTTTTCTTTGACAACATGCTGGATTACCTCTTTCCAGATTATGTAAAAGGATGGCAGTTGGGCTAGCTGAAGCTACTTTGCCATAGAGTATTTTCTACCACGATTCTCTTGTTAGAAATGGAAGTGCAACATCACAGCAATATTTCCTTTTCACATTTACTGTCATATAAAGACAGTACACTAGAAAAAATTGTTAATGGAGTAATTTTAACACAATCTTTGTGTAATGTAGAAATATGGTGCTTGCCTCTTCACACTCACTTGTAATGTGTATAGGAAAAAGAACAGCCCATATTTTTAGGTTTACGAATAGAAAAAATTAGAGATATTATGCATGAGGACATGTACAGTATTATTTTATAGTCTGGAAAGGGGTCCCTGTGCCCATATATATTAAAGTGTGCACCTGCCTTCAATAAGCTGACATCAGGGTATGCAACCAAACTCTATGCCAAATTTTCCTTGTAAAGCAAGTGTAAAAAGAGCAGACATTTGCTCAGAAAAAAAAAAAAAAAGAAAAAAAAGTATTATTAAATGAAAAGCAATTTTAATTGAGATTTGGAGAAAAAAGTGAGTGAGGCCAATGGAACAATGGAATCAAAACCCCAATAACCAGAATTGTAAAGGACTTTTTTAAACTTCTCTTTTTGGAAAATGACAGCAAATGTTTTAAGACAGCTCAGCTTGTCATGGGCTTTTGCGCAGATCCTTCTAGTTTTTCAGATATGTCTTCTCTCCTTGAGAGGCTGACCATGTTTGCTTGGACCATGTTTGTGAGGAGGTCTGTGCCCACCTAGCCCCTGCTTTTAAGGGCTGCTCTGCCTTGCTTTTTTGCAGGAAAACAGAGACACAGGGAGTCTGAGGTCTAAGAATGGCCAACAAGATTGTCTTTACAACAGGAACCACATCAGCATGTTCTCTGCTTACCTATCAATGTATAATCCACATTACTGCAACTGAGAGTTGGTCTCACATGAAGATGCAGAAGGGATCTTCAAATAAATGAACTAATAATACTGAATTTGGGCTTAAGCCAAACACTGGTGGCTGCCCAGCAGACTTTGATGCACCACAGGCCATTTTATTTCTCGCTTGGATGCTGTCAGCCACCCTGTGTAGCGTTGCAGGTAGAGAACCAGCAAAGCCCATAACCCTCCCACGAAGAGCAATGCAGGCTCTGTGCAGGAGCTGAGCAGAGCCAGTGTCCCTGCTACGAGTTATCCATGGGAGGTGGAAGGAAAAATCCCCAAGTAGTTGCAAACTGTAGGGGGTTTCATTAATGCCTTAGGATTTCAGCTTTTATATTTTTCAAATCCTGTACTGCTTTAGGGTACAACTCTAAACTCCTTATAGAATGTTAGTTACTATCTTCACATTTTGGTCAGACAAAACAATCCCTCTAGGCCTGAAACTCAAGGGCACCCTACTGCCTCAGGCTAGATGCTGCTTTTAATTACAAATCAAGAGAATATTCACGGTCACTCCGATCTAAGGAATTTATGAAGCCACCTCTGCTTGCTGCTCCCTCCCCCCTTGGTGTAAGTGGGAGGAAGGCTGAGAGTGGGATAATCAGGGTGTGAGCTCAGAAGAGCCGTGCTCCAGGCTGCCTGACCCTCCACTTGCACAAGCTCCAGTGGAAAGTAGAGGAGTCCTTCAGTACTCTTCAGTTCATCAGCAGAGGTGGACAGTCCATGTCCCAGGGCCTTTGAGGTTCATTGAAGAATGTGGTTTGCTGGAGTAAGTAGTGTGTCTTTGGATTACCTCAGAAGTCTTGCTTTATCCTTTTGTGATTTTACTTACAGACATCTGATCCAATTTGTGTCTCCTGTTTGCTTTACAGAAGAGTTAAATGCTACTTTTGAAAGCTTCTGTCTTCTGACATGTCTGACCATTATGTACAGAAAAAGATCTGTGCCTTCAGAATTCAGGACCCTCAAAAAGAGTTCCTGTTACGAGACTATCCAGAGCATATTTTGATACAGATTCTGCTCTTTTGGAAACCCGTAAAATGATTATAAAAAGAGAAGGAAATTGATTCTGTTTTTTTCATTAAAGAAAACAGCCTATTAACACTTGGGTGGTTTAAACCTGTGTGGCAGTTCAGTTTGTGGTGCATTTTTGGATGGCTTAAACCTGGTTTTATGTTTAAAGATCCCAGTTTCACCTGGAGCAGTTTTGGAACGACAGGTGCCTTGGAGCTCTGTGGCAGTGGAAGGTGGGCTTCCACAGGAGGACGAGCACTGGGGCTCTGCAGGTGAAGGGTCAGGCTGACTCTTTTCAACCAGCAGGGACTATCAGTGCAAGTGGTGGGCTGCAGGGTGGTGTGGCTCCAAATCTGGAAAGCTGCCCCCAGGTCTATGTAGTCAGTCATGGATTACAGTCTGTGCGCAGGGACATGATGTACCTTAATCCTGACTCCAGCTCTCACTGCAGCCTTGGGTAAGTCAACTGCATGGGCCAAGGGAAGAAATGATTCCAATGCACTGCCTTTGTTCTGCTGGAGTCAGTGTTCAACCACTGAGCCTTGCTGAGCCTTATGGCCTCTGCCTCAGTTCCTCTGTCCATAGAAAGAGTTAAATATATGAACAGGGGTAACTCCTGTAAGAAATGTAATGTGCATGATGAGTGCTGTTAGAGCAAGTTTCCCATCTCTGCTGAACCCCTCACATGAGTTTTCTCTTGGTTTTACCACAGTCAAACTTACACCAGGGTGCTTTTATGCTTACATGCTAAACGAACTGAAGAAATATGTGCTTTCTTGGGCAGGTGCAGTGTAAGCTCTGTCAAGAATAACTGCACAACATCATGCAGTGGGAATTACACAAACACTTTCCAATGGAAAAGTAAAATTGCAGTAAAACCCTGACATCAGTAGCTGTAGTATCCTAATGCAGCAAGAGGGTAGCAGGGCAGTGGTATGGTAAGCAAGAGACACAGAGTATTTTGTATGTCAGGCAGAAAGGTTGCAAAGAAATAAAAAATCTGCAGGCTTTAAGAAGGACCTGATTTTTTTCCTCTGTATTGTTTTACTTGCTTGCAAATGGTCTTTTCCATTGTAAAGCATGTTTCAGAGAATAGTGGCCAGACTCCAGGTTCTAAAACTGATTATATCAGCTCTTCAAAGCTGCCAGATCAGAAAAATAAAGGTATACATAAAAGCTTCATTTCAGCGAGAGCTTATTCATTATTTTCAAAGCAAAGGAACTTTTTTCCCCTCCTACAAAAATTTCTCTTTCATTAAAATGTTTATACTGTGGTGTGTATATGAGGGGCTGTCCTTTGAACACATTTCTTGTGGCCTACAGCATAGAAGAATTAAACTGGCATTTAACCAGTAGATTAAATGTGGGCAGGACCCCTCTATAATGTGGTAGATAAGCAGGTGGATGCAAGATAGAAATTAATATCTGTCTGCTATAAGAATAACAAGTAGAGTAATATTTCCCTACAAGAGTTCACTGAAGACTTAAGAAAGATAACAAATGACATAAGCCTTATCCCCTCCTTTATCTCTGCCTTCCCCAAATGAATGTTGTACTTCATGTAGAAGGAACACAATATTTCGTATCTGAACATCTGAAATAACCTTGCAAATCAGTTATTTAGAAGAGATTAAATGTTGCCTCTCCCTCTACCAATATATATTTTGAACAAATGGAAAATAAGAATGCATGTAATTACTACATGTGAGTAATTGTAAACAACATTTTAATAGCACTATCACCAGCAATAATGAATTAATTGTAGTGCCTGAGGATTTCTCTCAGGAGCCTGAAAACAAGTGTGTGAACAAAGAGAAGAAAAGGCAACTTCACCCCAGAGAACTTATTGCATGTTGGGCAGGAATGGAGCTGGTGGACAAACACAAGCAAGAAGGTGACAGGGAAACAGGACAGCAGCAAGGGCTGACCATGGAGCCACCAACCACTCTCATGGCACATGAGACAATCAGTCTGCTTTCCTTTGCGAAGCCTGAGGACCAAAGAGTTGCTCCCAAGCCCTGCAGGGGATGCTTTGGATTCCATACTTTGTTTTTCAGACTTCTTTTGGAAAGGGTTGAAAAAGTCAGAAAAGACATTACTCTTCCATGAGCAGGGGAGTCCATAACATTGTCTACATTGTACACAGATGTACTTCAGGAAAAAGTGCCAAGAAATGGGCCAATTAACAGTTGGATGAGATCAAATACAGATAAAGCAGAAGATACAATTTCCATGCAAATGGCTACTGTCAAACCCTGATACAAGATCCCAGGCAGTGAGGATGTAGTAGATGTCAGCAAATCAGTTCATCCATTCCCTTGCTCCAAGTCAGCACTAATTCACTTATTTTTTTCCTGCTGATACTTCTTCCACAAGTTGAGTAATTCCAGTAGTAGGATAATGCAACCTTTCAAGTAATCTATTGTGGCTATTAATGATCTGTAACATAAGACTTTTTTTTCAGAATTTCCTGTGTGGAAATTTATGAAGTGTCATGTTCTCCCTCAGAAAAAGTAGCACAAATTCACCCACTTTTGTGGACAGATCTCCAATCACAATCTAACCAAAAGCTCATATTTTCCTCGAAAAGTGATTCCCCAAACTGGGCATAGACTCCTCTTGGCCTTTCCCATGCCAAGAAGTGTGGGAGAATGACTTCAGATGCCTTAGAGTGACCCCTTCAGCCAGTATGAGGTTTGGGATTTGGTAGAAATTCAGTGTGGTGACTCCTGCACTGCTTTTAATTTCCTGTAACCAGGCTTTCCTGTCATTCTCTATTTGCACTCATGTAATTGGTTATTTCTACCTACCTATGAAGCTTATTTAATCTCATGCTGATCTTTTGCAATCTGTACCAAGTTCCTGAAAAAATCATTCTGGACTATAGTTTCATCTGTAACTGAGTTTCTGACTTTTCGCAACTGTTTTTACAAGCAGCTAATTCAGATACAAAAGATACATATTAATATATCAATGTATCTCTTTGTTGTCTGTGTATATGTATATAGCCTTGTATGTTTACTCCATCACGTAAGTAATTCAGGAAGATATATTATAATAGTGGACACCTTTTTTTTTGACAGTGAACCACCAAAAATAGCTCTGTGTCTGGTTCTGCATCTGGTTGTGAGCTATAGCATGTACAAAAGTTCTGAGCTTACTTATGAGAATGTCATAACAAGCAGTGTCAAAACCTTTACCAAGGTCAAACTATATGTTAACTAATATTAAGCCATATGATATTTACTATTTGTCTTTTCCCATGGTCCTTCCCTCATCCACAAAACAGGTTTGCCCATTCTTGCAGGAAGCTAGATCAGTTTTGCAGAAATGGAAGTTTCCAAATACACTTGCTGCTACCATGTTCTCTTTTTTTAAAACTTTTTTCTTTCTTTGATATATTTTAAGGAAATTATTTCTTCCATTACTGTAGTAGGACTTTAAAGTTGAACTGGCCTATTATTGCCCAGGTTGCTCTTTACACCTGTTTGAAAAATCTCATCTCATTTGAAAAAAGCATCTCATTTGTCCTTTTCCAGTCTCCTGCTATGTCACCAGTCCTCTATATCTTTCCAAATATAATTGATAATGTTTCAGAATTTGTATGAGCCAAATTTCCAGACATGTCTTGGTAACTTTCACAGGGCCCATTGGTTTACAAATTACCTGAATGCTTTTCATTCCTTATTTTATTTTTTTTTTTTAAATTTTGTTTTTGTAGTTGTGTTGGTTGCTACTTTATGACAACAGAAATCAACCAGGCATGAAACACTTGGCCTCCTTGGCATCATCTGTTGAGTGTTTTCCTTCTCTGATGAACCATCCCTTCCAAGAACTTCCTCTCACATTAAGGTACCTATAACACAATATCCTGTAGTTTTAAAAATTTTCCTTGTTTTCGCATTCAAATATATCAAACACGTATTTCTGCAAACCACAAATCTACGCATATTTTTATGAGCTGTGGTATGTCCGTGGATTCTCATCTGTAATTACTATTGCTTCATGTATACCTGTTTCAGATGGTTCCAAGGGCAAATTGCCTTTCTGACATATCTGAGGTGCAGCTTGGGGTATGCTGGACCTTTGGGAACTGTAAGTTCTTTTACTGTGTTTAGACTATCGTTGCTTCATCCTTCTATGAAACGTCTGTCTTTGCTAAAACCACATCCTCTGGTTGTTGCTCATATTACAGCTAAACATGGATTTGGTGCCACTTGCACTTTCCTGCTTAGGAATAATTTTTAACATATTTTCTCAGAATATTTTTCTTTCTGCTACTGGATGATCACTGAGCCCATACTTTTCTTTTTTGTGGATTTGCTTTCCCCTATCCTTTCTGGGTTATCTGTCAGGCTGATGAAGAACAGTGTGTGCTCTCTCCCTTGCTGTCTGTGTGCTGCTTTCTGATGAGATGTCCCAGCACTGCTGCAGTGACCTGCAATGGCAGCTCCTCTCATTGGGAAAGACCTGACTTTTCAAACCTCCTGGCACTTTTGGCCTTGATCATTACAAAAGCTCATCTGCTTGCCTTGGATTATTTCTTGATAACCTAGTTTAGTTACATTATTTGCAATTAAAAATGTTGCTCTGCATGTTTGGAGGCTGCTACTTCATCACACCTCAGTTTGTTACATAAACTTCTGGGAAATTCAAATTCTGTGTGTCAGAGAGTCAGCAGGTGAGTTTTGAAATCACATTCAGGTCAGCTGATATGAGAATCCTCTGCTCTGGAATAAGATTTATGAACTAAATCAAATATTGTAGAAAGCTTTCCAACATTTAATACAGTAAGAGAGACCTCGATAACATTTCTTAGCATTTATGTCCTCTGAGTATATAAAACTTAGTGGCCCCTCCTCAGATAAAAGCAGAAGTGTTTGGCATGGCATTAGTTTTCTTCATAATGCATGGAAGACTTTGTGCAGTGCAAGCTGTCAACTCTGCTGTGTGGCATCCTGGGCAACAAACTGAGGCAGCAAAATGTTACACCAAGAGGTGCAAGAGAAACAGGGAGGTGGGAAGTGAAGAGTGGGAGAGGGAGAGTTTGTCCTAGAAAACCTATTTTTTTTGTCCTTTTTAAACACTTATGTACAATATCCACATCCACCAGCAGCATGGAAATAGTGAGCAAGCAAGGCAAAGGACTTCTACTGGGGCTGAGGAAATACTGCATTTATAGGGAAAAGAAAGCATAAAATTTTCCAATTTGCCTTTAAAGCAAGAATCTGTCTATAAACTATGAAAGGTACAGCTCACCAGATGTTTTGTAACAATTGGTTATATATTAAAAAAGTAAGCTACTGTTTTAGTCTTAGGAATAAGAAATCAAATGACTTCTGATTGTTTCTGATATGCAACAGCATCAACATATGTTTTCAATGAATAGGAAATAATAGGCTCTGCAGTTTTACAGAAATTGTTACTTTGTTGCAACTTTCAAAGACATTTGTTGCCCTGTTCACGAAATATTTGTATTTCTCCTTATGTCAAAGGCACAGTATTCAGCCTTTGTCCTGCTTTCCCCATTCAATAGGATTTACACAGGCTAAGTGAAAGGGGAATTTGTCCTCTTGTGGCTTTCCTGCTATTTTTTTCACTTGACCCAAAAGCTAAAAAGTAGCATTGAATTAAGCAAATCCTGTGAAAAGTTCTGTATAAAGAAAGCACTGCAGACCACCTACAGTGTGACACTTAGTGAGATGAAAGGATATTAACTTAGGAGTGCCTTGTGCTTTCAACAGAAATCTTGTTCCTTGTATTACAAACAAAGATAACTAACATAATTTAATTACACCCTAATAGTGGTTGAAATGTATATGTCTTTTGGCATAATGCAATTTTTGTTTAGAAAATAAAGTATCTGCTCATAGCCTACAATTTTGCAGGAATTCCCTCCTGTGGGAAAAATGTTACCAAGGGGCTGTTGTCTTATGCATATTTGCACATACTATTTATGTTAACAAGCCTGGGACTTTTTTTCTCTTTTGAATTGAAATGAGGTTCAAGGGGTAATTTTATTCCTTTCTCCTTTATTTTAAGACTCTCAGTATCACAATGTCATGGCTGCTCAGTTCCAATAATATGTTTGTGGCTTCTAGCATTCAGATGACAACAAATTGCCAGAAAAAGAGCCATTGAAATTATTTTTGCTTTTAAATATTTTAAATATACATTACAGCTTAAAAAAAAATCAGGAAATATTCCAGCTAAAGGCAAGATTGAGGTTAACGGTATCCCTTTAATCTTTGCAGAGTCTCAAACATTTACTTTTACCACAGCATTAGCTCTACGTGGATATATTTACATGAAACTGGAATGTATGAAAACCAGTTAAAGAATGTCACACAAATGCAGTGAAATATTTCCTGGCAGCTCCTAACTAAAGTTTTTATGCTTAACCTACTGGACTGCACTGGGGTGACTGAAACCAGTTTGTTGAATATTCCACTGTGTTTCCTATTTTTATGTAACAAACAATAGCTGGGGTTTTTTTTCCTCCTTTTGTTTTTCCCTGAAGAGAGACTTAGTAAAAGCACTTTTGGCTAGGTAAATATTTAAATTTTTTTACCTAAGGGATTTTACCAGTTGAAATAAATTATAAATCAACAAAAAACCTTTCTCTGTAGAAATATTAATTTTTATGCAAAGATTTGAAAAATAATAATTGATCTGCTTTCTTTAAGAGTTTTTAAACATGTTAAAGATGGATTTATCATTGATGATCCTAATGCCAACACTAGCTACCAGTCTCATGGTAACATTGCACTGTTTTGTTTAATCGCTTGTTACAAACTTTGGACTTTGGAATTGATTTTCTCAGCCAAGGATCCCATTGTGGAAAAATCCTGTAGACTTAAGTAAGTGGTAATCACCTCTACATACTTGTAAAAATAATTCTAGAATGTTGTCATCTTTGTATAATATTAAATGCTTAAAAACTATCATACCAGGAATGTTTTCCTATTACCCTAGTTTCTAGATTTCAGGTGTTTTTAAGTCTTGAAAGTTACATAAATATGTTTAGAGATAGGTATGAATGTTCTCTTTGGCATTTTGCTTCATAGCTACTTAAAGTAAGATTAATTGTACCTGCCTGTGGTGTATTTGCTACTGCCTCTCTGCAGGCTTTGGCTGATGGGTTAGGTACATGGCAGAAGAGGACATTTACTCAACCCACGATTAAATGGAGTTCCTAGATTTCCAGTAGAAGCTCATTGAATTTCTCTACTATCCGATCACATGAAATTAATATACTGTGGGATTTCCCTGAGTCAGAGTTCACAATTTGCTCTCAGATATCTTGTAGATCCAGGTTTGCATACTGTACCACATGACACTTTAGGATTAAAAAAGGGCAATGTCTCTTGGTGTCTTAGCTTTCAGGAACTACCTGCATTGTATTTGAAAGGGGAGGAGAGAGCAACTCAGGACTCTGTAAAAAAACTGGTCTAGCAGCAGCTTTCTTTTTTTTTTGCATAAATTTGTTTTTGCTGAGCAGTTCATACAATATGCAATATTTTGTTTATAGACTTTGAAAATTAGCCTACTCTTAGTGTTCACTGCGGAGCAGACAACCACTTAGATTTTAGACTTTTGGTGCCTTATCTCACATAAACACCCTTTTCTTGTGGTTCTTAGAAAAAAATTGAATACAAAAAACACTAGGCAATGAATGGTGGAAATCCAGAGTCTGGAAAGTGATTGGGAATGGAGCTTACATATCTCTTGTAAATTTTAGGAGCTTCAGATAAAACTTATTTCTATAATTTATGAGCTGATTCTGTTTTCCAGTTAGTTATTAGTGGTTTGTATTAACAGACTATTTAGACATTATTTACTACCTGGGACTAATGCTTCCAGCATTGGGCAGCTGAGTATTGATTATCCATATCAACTGATTCTCTTCTGCAGCCAAACAAGACAGCCTCCTGCTGCTGTGCTGGGAGCTGCCAATGAACTGAAGTAGGAGTAGGTGTATTCCCCTACCCTGGACAGAAGAGCATCTCATCTCATGTCATGTCAGCATGTCCTTCTTCACTGCAGAAGTCCAAACAGGTAGGAGCTTATATTTCTATGGGAATTGAGCTAGACTCTCACAAGAACATTTTTTTTCCTGAGGACTGCAGGCAACTAATTAAGGTTTTACACATAATTCTACTACATGTTTCAGTGGTTTTTATTTTTCTTCTTACATCAACATGCTAGTGTTCATCTTGTGATCTACTGTAGGCTGCAGATATTCTTCTGAGGAACCTTTGTCTAAACTGCCTTTGCTTATCAGGCTCTCACAATTGAGGGATTTGCTATTAGTCCTTAACTTTATAATTTTTTACCATCTGGAACCTTGCATTCTATTCTTTTAAGATCCCCTTTCCCTATTATTAAAGATATTTTTGAATGCTTACTCTTTAAGAGGCATGCAGCCTCTGTCAGCTGGAGATCATCTGCAAACTCAGGGACACATTATACTGAATTGCCCACATCTCTCATGGTAATATCAAGGAGTACCAGACCTTGCTTTAGGATGTCCTTCAGTTTTGGTAAAGCAGTATTGAAAACTGCTTTCAGAGGGAAGAATTTCCAACAAAATTTGCAACATTTTTGATAGGTTCCTCTGGCATTTTTCCAGTTTGTTTATCATCCTCCCCTGAAGCAGCTGCAAAACCTTGCCAGTGGCACCTGCGAGTGACAACTTCTTCCCTACCATGAGCTTTGTCACTCTTCCTTTGCCACTGGGACTAAACACAGGTAGCCACACTTTTTCAAAGCTTGGTGTTGACTCTAGCTAATGCATTGGTGGCCTCCAGCAAGAGCTGAGTAATCTTTAATTACTCAAAAAGCCCCTAGACAGGGAAATCGGGAAGGCTGATGTTGAAATCCTTCCAAATTGCTGGTATAAGTTTGTATCTGGCACCATGTGGGTGCTGTGGGCAGCCTGCTACACAAACCTGCATGAATGCAGACCATTTGTATTGGTGGCTATAACTAATTTTAGCTTGAAAAAACAAACAGCCTATCTGTGGTTTTATTCAGAAATTGTAGTGGAATTCAATTATGAATGTCTGCTCAGAGCCGTTTAAATCAGAAGTTGCTGTTTTTTAGAGATACAAAAATGGAGTTGAACATTAGGGTCTGCAAAAGGCAAACTCCCCAGTTTATACATACTTGAAAGTATAACAAAGCAAAAAGCCCAGGGAGACTAGTGAGGAGATAAAGGTAAAATGAGTCTTTAACAGTCTTCTAACTGGTGTAATCACTTATTGTAGCTGCAGTAGCTTCTTATAGTAATAATCATACTTGTATGATTTCTTATTTTGTACTGTGGAGGAACACCATATTGCAGTGTAAGTGGAGTCTTCTACAATTTTCTGTACCTCTGTGTGCTGATAATTGCACTTTGGGGCTCAAAATTATCTGCCTAATTTCAGCCCTAAACCTTATTTTTTTAGTTTCTATATGATTTATATGTGAATTCTGCTTACAAAGAAGAAAAAAAAGAACCTTTTTCTGCTGTGAAAGGATTGGTCTTTTTTTCAGAATTGTCACGAAGTTAGAAATACCAGTCAACAGGAGCTGCAGGTGTTGAACACTTCAAATCAAGCTATTCCTTTTCTTGTCTTCATGTGTGTAACCAAAATGACAACATTACAAGCTGAAACATTCCTCGTAACTAGTCTCTGAGGACGATTAGTCTGAAGGCTGGTTTTCTGACTGAATGAGATGATTGTGGTGTTGAACAATTGAATTTCACTCCCACGTATTTGCTGGCACTGTGTAGGCTGCAAGGCAAGCCCAAGCCCCTGAGCTGGGGGTGTGTGTGTGTGTGTGTGCAGCCTCCTCTTCTGAGCACTCAGGGCTGCAGCTTTCCTGTGGAAAGTGTTTTGGCCAATGCCTCCTCACACCTGCAGGCTTGGAGTAGCTGCTCTCACTTTATGATTGAACTGCCCATTTCACAGCCCCACACCTATTTCCCTACCGTAACACTGAGCTGGGAGAAGATCTGCCTGTCTGGTGCTGACAGCTGGTGACACTGATGCAGCAGTGCTTGTGTAGGGACATCAGCCAAACCTGAAGAACTTACTTCACTGTGCTACTCTGTGTTGTCAACACTACTGTGGCCACCCTGAGCAGAGATAGCTGCCCAGCAGTTTGGCACATCACTGAACTCCCACCTGGCCCTTGTGCGTGCCTGCATCACCGTGTAGCCTTCATGGGGCCCTTCGGCATGTCCTCTTTGCTGCTCACAGTATGATGGTGCCTGCAAGATCTTGCCTTGGCACTGCATGTAGGAAGGGCTTACCACTGCACAGATGGATCTGCTGCTGCACAAAACAGGCAGAGGGCAGAAGAGAATGGGGGTAGAGCTTAACTCGAGTTAAGCTTAACAGTTGTTCTTGCAGTGTGTGTGTGAGCTGCAGGGCACCCAGATGCTTGTCCTCACCCCTTCTCTTGAACTGCCTGATGGGTTATCTTGATGCCATGTCTAGAAACTGGAGCACAGGGAAATTGTGTGATTTATCTGATGTCACAAAAGATGCCTGTGGCAAAGTCAGGAGCTGAATCCATCTCTCCTGATCTCAAGTTGATGGTATCTCTAAATCTTTCCTTTGCTTTCAGTGTATTTGGTGTTTCCCATGCATCATCCCACATCAGGGGACAAATGCTGTACAGATACAGTCATCCAACTCTTGTTTACAGCTGGCTGGCCATTTTAGCCATTTGGTCTGGGAGGGGTTAGAGGAGTCTAGTGATCATCTTTTTATTACCTCAGTTTACTTGCTTCTGCACTTGTTCTCACAGGGAAGAAATGAAATGTTTGGAGGTGTTAAATCATAACACCAGGCACCCTCATGGACATGTCTTAAGGAGATACATCCCTGAGGTGACATATCTTGAGGAGACCTATCTTACCTGCCTTAAGGAGATGTACTCTCAATAGAAGCAACAAGCTTAGTCCAGTTGCATTTTTCTAAAGTGCCTGCTGTTAACAAGAAGCTTCACCAAAATTAGTGAGAATTTTTCATAAGAGCTGAGAGACAGACTGTCTTCTTTACAGCGTGATTCATGCTCTGAGTCAGCCTGTGCATCTCCAAATGGCCATGGCTGACCTCCCTCATCATGCACGGGATCAGCACAATACCTGACCTCAGAAGAGGTGAAGCCAAGTGGAGAAAAGAACAACCAGAAGCTATTTATATCAAATGAAGAAACACGTGCGACACCATATGAGGCAGCTTATAGGCAAAGCCTTTCAAGTCTTCCACTCCAGGGTACTTAGATTGATGACTATGAACATGGTAAACATGAAGTGCTATTTTGTGTTCCCAGCCTGAAAAATGACAGCCCTTCTGCGATTATAAAATGTTATTGCCACTAAAAGGACTTCTTGTTTTGCAAGTTAGTTTTTCAAAACAAACACATTAGAGAAATCTTTGGTTTGCTGTGTGGTAGGTGAGTCAACGTTATCACCAAATCTGAATAAACAAGTGTTTATTTTTAGATATTAAAAATGTAGCATAATAGAATGACTGTTTTGCAGACATGTTTTAGTTTATTCTTATTTTGCAATACAATCACTTTTACTTAATACATTATAATTTCTTTTTTTTTTCTGTGTGACCTAACACAAAAATCAGAAAAAAATTTTAAGTGTATTCCCCAAATGTTTGAACAATGACTTTTCGCTTCTTTATCATTTTGGATGGCTTCACCAGTTCTTGTTTAGGTAACACTGTGAATGCACATTTTTGGGTTCCAGTCTAACTTACAGGAGTGCAAATAATTAGCAGCAATCTCAAGAACAAGATTTATGAAGTTAGAGCAGAGTACAGCTCAAGAGAAAACTAGTGTAAAAGACTTCTGGATTTTTCCAGCAGACTTCCAAACTAGGGGTGACAACTACGTGCATGTTTTTATTGTCATCATTCTGCATTCCTCATGTGACTGTCAGGTGCCTTTTTCACCTTCTCAAGGCTGACAAAGAGTAATATCATCAACATTTAATCTTACTAATGTGTTAGGTGACTGCAGCATCACCTTCTTCCACACAAAGATAAAAAAGTACTTCCCTTCCCTTGGGCGAAAAATGTGTTTTTTTCTTGCCACGTTTTGCAATTCTAATGTCTTTTACTGCTTTCTTTTGTTTCAGGAGCTGTGAATATGCATTGCCTACTTTCCATCTTCTATTGTAGTGACTGAAGTGTCAAAGCATACTACATGAAGGGGATGAAATTTAACCCTCTTCAAAGAGTGCAAAGGAAGCAGGTTAGAACAGGATCCTAAAATCCATGAGGAGTGAGTGGAAGTGTTTTAGACAGTGGGTGAGTACATATAAAGGAAAGAAAAAAAAATTACAAGCAAAAATATTACAGATACATCTTGAGTTTAGGATTGTTTTTATAAATATTTGCCATCAATTATAATGCTAATTAGCATATCTGAGCCCTTCTGCTGGTACAAATTGTCTGTCTGCTACTGTAAGGAAGCAGTGTTTAGAGGTGTTGATTTTTAGTAGCATATACTTTCATATTGGGTCTTGTGTGATAGCAGGAATAAGTACATACTTATGAGAAAGAAAAGAGAGACTCAATTTTAAACAGAATGGGGTTTTATACTCCCTGTTCTGTGCTGGAGCTAGACAAAACACTCAAAAGAAAAACCAGCTACCAGATTCTATTTTGCCAAGTTCAAGACCTGCTTTGTCTTGCATCTGGAAAAGGCAGACAATTATAAGGATATTAATAGTGTGTTACTGAAGAATGATGAGGAAATCTTGAAAATGACCAGTATTAATATCTGTCCAGACACCAAATGCCAAGAACAGAGCTGAGCAGAATGTATCCAAACCTATTTGAACATGGCATGATTCTCTACCCAATGGCTGTTGCTGAGCCTGCTGGTTTGTGACAGCCTTTAGAAACCTACTCCAGAATATAATGAAAAAATAATACTGAGAAGGAACCCCATTTCTTGGAGATTTGCACAGTTTTACCTTTGTTTTTTTCATGTGCATGGATTCATATTTTTCCTTAATTTCATCTGAAATACCTATACATGACACCTTCATATATTTCCCATATAAACCACTTCTAAAGGTGGAAATTTTTAAGTAAGTCATACACAGGATATGATCGATCAGTTTCATACCCCAGAAATGGCTGCCTTTAGATCACAATAGGAAATTAGGGATTTTTTACATTTACATATCTAGTGAGTATAGCCTGATCATCCTGGGGAAATGCAGCCAGTCCAGCCAAGCCCATCTGCACAGAGCAGCATCACAGCACACACACCTTTGCCTTTATGTACTGACAATTCAACTTGCTGCTTACAGGACACGAGCACTACTCACCTGAACTGTCAATATAACACACTTCAGGTGGTAAAATCCCAGGGTCAGATCTAACATAAAAGGTAAAAAGCAAATGCCACTTCATCCGTGCATGAGCGATGCTGTGATCCACACAGGTAATCCCACAGAATGCTGTGTTTCAGACAAAGTCTTTTGCTTAAATGGATGTTCAAGGTCTCATGACAGGAATGCAAACACTCTGCCAGGTCTTAAAGCCAGTGTATTTCTCAGGTGGTAGGACTGCAATTTAAAACTCTTATTTCTTCATTCATGACAACCTTACTGATCTGCTCATGATGGATGGTTCTGAGATATGTTCCAATGAGATGCATAGGAAGAATGAACTCCTGTGACTCTTTGAAAAACACGCACTCAAAAGAGTTATAGGACAATATTAGTTATCTAATATATACAGTGTGAAAAGTTCATTTCAGGAAGCTTTAAAAAGCACATTATACAGAAGATCCATTGTTGAAAAGTTGCTAAGAGGTTTCATGGTGCAGGCAGAAGATATAGTTACAAAATGTAAATAAAAGATACTTAATAAAATGGCAAAGGAACTCTGTGAATGAAATTCCTCCTGTGTAGCAGCCCATTCAAGGTTTACGACCACTCAAGTTCCTCCTAAACCCCCAGCAGAGAATTTCAGTCTTTGAGATTTCATCTAGATTTTGCTGACTTGCAAAGACATGTCCTGGATGGAATCTGAAGACCAGAGGAATGAAAAAAAGACACTTCAAGTGCACAGAGCAGCTTTTAAAAATGCCTTTTTCATCCACTCCCCTTGGCTATCTTGATTGAATGGTTTAAAATTGCTTATTTTTTTAACATGCCTAGTTGCTACTGCTTAGCCATGCACTGCTAGTTGTTTTTTTTTTTCTGAGAAATTGAGCTTTCTGAAGCAGAGAAACCAATGAAAAAAGCCTCAAATCTTTGCCCTGCTGGGGCCCTTTTCAAGAGTTCACCTATTTGCTTATGCCACTTTTGTTTGTTTTGCAGTAAATTCAGTGCTGGGGTAGTCCCTTTAGCAACTTACTTGTATGTTTTGCCACTATCTGAAGTAGTGCTTAGCCAAGGTCTCTTGGGGGAAGGCAAAGCACAGAACATTTTTTAGTTCCATTAACAATTTTATAGGTAAAATGATTTTTAAAAGAGTGCTTTGCTTAGCTGCAGAAAAATAATATGTTTTTGAAACTTAGCAAGGAATAGAATTAATACTTTGCCATGTACTCTGCTGCTAAGAAAAAGAAATAATTGTAAAAGCCTAATTATCCAAGCCCTTAGTCTTAACAGACAACTTGCCCTTAGTTTCTAGGAAACAAAATGAAAAGAAGTAAAAACTGAACAAGGAACTTGAGATTTTGTTTACCAGCTTGTCTTACTCTTTCATTGCTTCATAACAGAATAAAATACAATTGCAAACAAAGAAATGAATTCTCACTCAGGGGCAGAGACTGTTCCCCATGGCCAGGTGCTTATCACCAGGGCTGGACAGCAAAGGTCCCGGGCTCACTCTGGCCATGGGCTGGCAGCAGCCAGAGGTATTGCCACCACAGAGGGGGTCTCACTTCCCTTCTCTCCCTCCTACCCTGAAAACTGCTGTGCAAGACACTCCCTGGAGGGTGGTGAAACCCCTGAACAGCTTCCTTGAAACCTGCTCATAAACTCAGCCCACACACAGCACAACCAAGCCACTTCCATGGGGTTCTCCACAGTGGCCAGATTTATTTTAAGCTTAGGGTGTCATATAGGGTGTCATATAGGCTATTAAGCCAGGACGAACAAAATACAGAAAAATTAGAGCTTGAGGTATTGCCCTGAATATGAAATTGAGTAAATATTATGATTCCAGCAGTACTTGGGTTCAGCACTCAGACAGTCTTTGCCAAATTACATGCGCTCCTTCATGTCCCAGCCCTATGGCATTTGTTTCTCTTCCCTTTCTCATGAGTGAATAAAACCAGAGAGAACAGCCTTCCAGGATGAAAAAACCTCAAGAAAATAAGCACAACTTGAGATATTCTTGTAAGGACATGAGACCATTCCAGGAATATAAAGTCTCTCTTGCCCTTTCTCTAGTGAGATGCCGAAGGCTGTGTCTACACAGCTTGGTGGCTGAGTTCCCTCTCTTGAGAGGAGTCCTAGCATGCCTGGTAGGATGCCTATGCACATGGCAATGGCCAGGCACCCAGGCTGAGCTGGAAGCTTGTAAATGAGAGCTGAAAGGTGGCAAAGATAAAAACCAGATTCACAAACTACTTCTCAGCCACAACTTACTCCGAGATTAATGAGAGTTCATTTCAGGGCAAAGACAAACAAGCTGGCTGAAAAAACAGGAATGTGAGCTTCTCCTGTCCAAGGATGGATGGGTTTCATCTTGACAGACCTTAGCTGTCTAAAAGTCAGAGGTCTCTCCTGAAATAGTTGTCTTCAATCTCTGCACAAAGAACAGGGAATAGGCACTTCCAGAAGGTGGTTAGTCCCATTCCATCCTATCCCATTCACAATTTGTTATGGACGGAGCAGAGCTTGTTTCCCTCTATTGTCTCTGGGGAGGATCTAGAGATGAGGTCCCTAGCTCCCTCCATCCTCAGTCTTTTTTCACTTGTGCTTCATTGTGGGTGAGTTTAGGGGTGACTGGAAGGTCTGTTACTGGCACTACTGTGGTCTAAGTGCTGTGGTGAACTGTCCTTTCAGACACATGCTACGGTTTGAACACTACGTGTACGTTAATCCTGCAGTGAGCTGGTGTTTGGCAGGGACTGAAAAGAGTGTATTCAGTCTACAGCTTTTAAATTGCACCAGGGCTTAGAGTTCATCTGCAAACTTACTGGAATACTCATACACAGAAAAAAATAATCTGACTTCATGCTCACCAGATGTATCTCGATGGCAGGGCTGATTTTGCGAAAGAAGCTGCAAGGTCCAGTTTAAAGATCAGTTTGTTTGGACTGGAACATTGTCTAAGAATCAGATGGCTGTCAAGTCAGTGACTACTCTGTTTTAGTGGAGATTTTATATATATGACTTGCATGAAAACAGGCTCAGCTGATCGTCTCTTTCAAAAATTTGTTGGACGTATGCTCCTTTTACTAAAGGTCAGGAGTAAACTCAGCACCTCAGATAATATTAATGTGTTAAAGTTACTCTGATGTACATTTTGCATAAAAATAGCCTAAAAAGAGAACATGGATTGCCTCAAGATCACTTCAAGCATGGTTCAATAGGCAGGTGCTTCTGCTGTTAAACGGGTTTATAATGCCATGACATATTCCTAATAATGTAGGTACAATCTTCTCTGGCCAGCGTACAGTGGTCAGAACACTCCAGAAGAAATGGAGCTGGAGCAGCTGGAGGCTGTCTGAAGTCCACACAAGTCAGGGAGCTGGGATTCATTTACTCTAGCTTTTGGTGTCAAAAAGCTGCAAGTCTTGTTTAAGGTAGTGGTCTGGCCTGCTCTATAACCAGTGCAAAGATGGAGGTGCCTCTGGACTTGAGCCAGCTGAGTCATTTAGGCTGGGGAGGGACAAACTTTGTCACATGTGCCTGGGCCACACACTTGGATGAGGTGCCTAAACTTTAGATGGCTGGCGGAAATGTTCCCACCAAGATAAAAGAGAATTGATTCTGGGCCAGGCACTCAGAGATTTTACCTGCAAGTAAAAAATGTGAGAGTAATCACTGATACAAGTGGTCACCATGATGGTAACAGGGGGCCAAAACAGCTTCGAGTTGGGTAAATCATGGTTTTCTCCTTGGAGCAGAGTGTAGCTCCCGTACATTAGCTGAAGGGTTAAAAGTTTAAGTCTTGGCAGAGACAAGGATAGTGGTTTTTTCATGAGGTTTAGGGACATGGAAAGGGCAGATTACCCCGTTGTCACCTTTTGCCTACTCCCTTTACCAACTGCTGACATGAAGTGGAATTTTTCTGAAGATGAGGATTAATGTAATGGCTGCTTTTATTCCTCAGTGTTTTTTTTGATGAAATTTGATCACTCTTCTCCACATTCCTATTCCTCACCTGCTCTGGGAAGCAAACACAATTATTTGAAAACAAAAGCAGTCCAGGCCAAAAATCTCAGACTATATCTCACTTGAACTCTCACTAATATTCTCTTTTTAAATGCAGTTAATTCCTTAACAGTCTGATCACTGTGAAAACCAACTAGCTCCAAATTTCCTCAATACAGGATTTCTAAATGCTTTCATTGCTGTATTTATCTATAGATGTGCACTGCCCAAGACAATATAAATAATGTGTAAGATGTCTCTTGTTCTGGACCTACAAGGATAGCAAAATTAAAATGTTACAGTACCGCAGCATCTTTGGAGGATTAATGTCATGATGTTATTGAGGACATTGACAGAAATCCTAATCGAGAATGGATAGGCTGACCTAAGCCCTGGATCTCAGCTGTGCAATTCTGGTCAGAGTAAGGTGGTGTCAGTGACTTCCAGCATGTGCACCCAGGTGTCCTTTGGCAGGGGGGCTTGTACAGCTTGGGAAACATTGAGAACTGTTCCTAAAAGTTTGTATATTCCTAAAAGATTGTATGTTACAGAAGTCTTTCACAGTTCCTGCACAGGCTCTCATCTAACTTTTTATTTTAGTTTCTGTTTGCAGAGGCTTTTTGGTTGTTTTTTGCTTAAAGATGATTTTAGAAGGTATCAATTGCCTCAAAAATGTCATTAAGGCCCAGAGCTGTAATGTAAACACCAAATAAAGATGAAGGAATTAGTTTTCCTTAGTATTTTGGTCAGAGGGCCTTCAATTGAGGGGCTAGAATCAGTGGCTTTAAAATTTAAGAATGATTGTATTTTGGAAGTGTGTTGCTGAGCAAGATCTGAAATGAAGAACCAACATTTTCATAAGCTAGAGAGTTTTATAGTTTTGAGGACTGTAATATCTTGCCTATAGTTGTTTCTTTTTCCATCCATTTTATTCAGAAATTCAAAGTAAACAAAAAATAGAAAATATCTGTGTCAAGAGCAGATGCAACTCACTTTATTAAATGCTGAAAAGCCTCTTAATATCTAAATTAAATACGTCTCATTCATTCCCTTTAACTGCATAAATACTTCCACATTTTTTAATTACATGAAACATATATTTTCCTAACCGTTACAATAAAAAATGCAAGAAAAATACTTCAGAACATTGTTAACATGAGAATTCAGTGTTATCTGATTTAGCAGGTCAATTAACCAGATCAAGGCCAGAAGATCTTATGCTTTTTTTGCTTGACTCCTGCTGAGTTGAATATGACTTCTGCTATCCAGAGATCAAGTAACCACACTGTTAATTGTACTAGAGGTACACAAAGGGCATGAGAGGGAAACATAATCTGACAGGAAAATCAGAGAAGCCATAGGATGGAAACAACTGCCAGCCTTTACAAAGGATAATAGCCTGCTATGCAAATGAGAGTGGCAGCTAGGAGGAAGTTTCAATTCTGTCCAAACATTTTATTTTTATAGTGCTGTAATAATCAGCCAGCACAAGGATGACTGTGGTTTAAAACTGAGTTAGAATGAGGCATTAAGTCAGGCCAAGAATGCACCAAAGTACATCCCTGGAGCCTGTTCACAGCAGCAGCTGCTTGGTGTGTGCTGGAGAATTCCCAGCTTTATCTGCAATTGCAGTTAGGGATTGAAGAGTCCTTTTTACCTCACATTTGTATCACTCTGCTTTTAGTGCCTGGCAGCAACATCAGAAACACCTGAACCCTCCACTGCATGAGAACATGAAAAGCAAAGCACATATGGGGTCCAGTGGCAGAAGGAATAAAGCCAGTGCTTACATTTAGAGATGGACTCAGTTTTCTTCCTGCTTTATTGTAGAAATTTTGCTGTTCTGCAATAAATATGAAGGGAGAGAACCTGAGGAAAAGCAGGGAGGAGAAAAATTTTAAAAACAATAAAAATTCAGTGGGATTGAGGAAACTGCACACATAGTATTGGTAGGAGTTCTGGAGCAGCAGTGTTCCCCTGGGTGCTGATTGCATGCCTACTGTGGGATTGCTTTGATAGCCACATTTACAGCAAGAGAGGAATATTTGAAATGAGGTGATGGAGGCTGAAGAGGAAGAACTCATGGTCTTTTGAGACTGGTGGGGAGATGCAGCTTCATGGGAACAGAGATACAGGAAGCACAGTAAGTGGCAAAAAACACACTTGTTATTAAAAAGATCCCCTGTAGCACTCAAACCCATGACTACTCAACTGGGAGATTTTACCCAGTATAAATAGATTTCCCCCCTCCCCCTTTCCTTGTAGCATCTTAGGTGAGCTGGTGTAACCTTTGAAAAAGTTTCCTTTAAAATCTCAGTGTATTGGGCTCTGGCCAGCCAAAGGGAGAAGCTTCACTGGTGTCAGGCTGGTGGGTGTGCTGTGGAGCAGAATCTGACCTTTTGACCTTCACGTATTCCAGAAATAATTTGGGAAATGTGGAAGTTTTTCTTAGCCTTCAGCTCTGCGGTGGTTTGTAATCAAAGCCAATGCATAGCAGTAACAAAAGGAAGATGTCACATTGATAACTCTGCACTGAATGCAAGTGTAAATGCTCTCTATCCACAAATAGCTACTTTTTTGGTCCCATTCATCTTCTGAATGCATGCTCGGATTTTACTTTGGCTCTTTTGTAGATGTTTGTTTTTGCAATTTGGACAGGTGAAACCAGCAAGTATGTAATTTGTGTGAACTAAGTGGTCTGTTAAGTGAAAAAAGCTTTAAAGTATACTGGCTGCAGCTCTGATTTTCACTCCGGCAACTCCAGCACAAGGACAGGACATGTGGATGAGTTCTTTATTTTGAAAGCAAGTTCTTTTAGAACAACAGAGTGATTTTGGAAAGGTGTGGATATATATGAATTATGAGATTTCTAAAAAAAGTCTCACAAATAAAAAAAACAACCCAATGACCCAAAACCTCAGAGGTTAAAAAAAAAAAAAGTAACCTGTGAGTGAACTTAAAGGCTGTTATATTACTTTTTTTAAAAGTAAGCTGGCAATCTGTGTTTCAAAATGAAGACTGTTCCATGGAAGAGATCTATGGTTGGACTATTTTGCTATGTCTTAGTATTAGAAAACAACCCATCTGAACATTTTCCCACTAGATATCCTGATGAAAACCAGAGTAGTGGCATAGGTCCAAAGGAATTAATGGAGATATATCAATTTGTACCTACTGCAGGTTTAACTCTTTATTTGTTTTCAAGAGCTTCAGCTCTTAGAGGAGTACAACCAAACACTCTGATTTTCTCTGTGGCATGACTCAGCAATGGATGCTGTAAAATACCTCTAAGTTGAGAGAACAAACCAAGAACATGTAGGGGAGAACTGAACACAAGAAGAAAGGTCAAAGTGGCCTCTCCATTTATCACTGGGCAATCTCATGTAACTGAGAGCTGAACTTTGCTCAGGTATCTCTACAGCTCCCTCTGTTGTGGGAAAGGAGCTGTGTGGCACCACCTGTGACAGCAGTGATGCTTGTTCTGGGCAGGTCACCAGCTCAGGAGAAGGTGTTTTGTGCTGTGGGTAACCCATGTTGGTTCTGATGTCTTCTGGATCAAAGGGAGTGAGCTCAGCTCTAATGCAATAGATAGTGGAGTGGCCTGCATATTTTTGCCTGAGATAAACAAACAAATATTTTAAAAGTATTGGCCACATAAACTAATGTCATCCCACACCGGATTTCTAAGAAATTCTAACAATTTTAGAGATAAAAATAACATTAATTGGAGCACTACCAACTAAAGTAAACCCATTTCCTAGGAGGAGGAAAACTTACGTGGTCTTGGTGATATGGACAAAATGGGAAATGGGTAAAGTAACAACTGCACAAAAAGAGTAAACTCATCCTGCCATCTCCCATCTAGTATGCTGCTTCATACATCCACCCTTACAAGAATATATCTTTAAAACAGTTATTTCTCTACTAGTGGGCCAATAAAATGGCCTGGAAAGAGGTAAGGCTTCTATTTTGTGATAACTTTTATTTTACATGAGGCAAATTTTGAAGAGACAAAGCTCCGAATTTGATTTAGTTATCTTCACGTTATGAACAAGATCTTTGTGCAGAGTTTCATACTCTCCCATGTTTTAAAGGTTACTGTGAGACCTCTGTGGAAGTAACTGCAGACTGAGAGCTGGATGGGCTGAAGGAAAATAAAGTCCCACTTCACAACAAGGTTTTCAAAGATCAAGGCAGCACTTTATCTCATGCATCCATGACCATGTCATGACCATGGACTTGTCTAATAGTAAAAAAGCTTCAAATCAGTTAGTAACTGAAATATGTTAAAAATGCATATATGGCCTAATTTCTGTATTGGGCATAAAATATCATTAATAGTTTCAAGAAGCTGACCCTGGATCTGGTATTTATCCATCAGGAAGTAGTTTTTGTCTCAAGTATGAAAAGGAAAAAAATGCTCAAATAGCTGCTCAAGTTAGCTTGATACAGCCACACATCCAATTACTAGCAGCTCAATGGTATTATGCTCATCTTTGTACATTCTTTATGTTGGCTGCTGATTTATTTTGCTTCCTATTTTGTTGAGCTCTGTAATGTCATCCAGAATCATTCACATGAATCTAAAATATGGCATGATATTTATTTACTGTCAGTTATTTCTTTGCCAAAATAGAAAATGGCTGTAGACTTAAAATAGATCCTTGCATTATTCCCCATGGTCTATTCAAACTCAAGAAGCTGGAGCCATTAATAGAGCCAAATTAAAATGCATATGACTGATAAAATTTAACACATACCACAGAAGTTGAGAGATATTCGGAGCCTGTAGTTTTTACTACAGGCTAAACAAACCAATAAATCATATCAAATGATTCATATAAACATGTAATAAGAGCATCTATTCATTTGTCCAAACCTTGAGAAAACTAATTTGTTAGTTTGAACAGTGCAGTAATTGCTGAGTGCTTTCCTCTGCCTTCAGATTTTGATGTATGAACCCGATTCACTGGAAACGAATTGGATGTTGTAAACTTGTCTTTTGGATTTTGATTTCCTTTGGTCCTCCAGGCTGCTTGCAAGGACATTATGATCATTAAATATGGCTATTTCTTTAGACGTGTAAGAGAAACTCAGTTCACCTGGTACTCCTGGTTGTTGGAAAGGAACCCTTTGCCATCCAGCCCTCAGTTCTCACATAGTGACTTCCTGCCTTGCCACAGCCAAAGCCTGGTACAAAAGCCACTCTTGAGCACAGGTGCTGCCTGTAACATGTAGATGCAGTAAACATGTTCTCTCTCCCATATGACTTCAGTCCTGATGTACCACTGGAGCTTTGACAGGAGTCATGAGCTTCTGCTCCATCATAACAATAGACAAAAGAGAAAAACAAAGGTACAGGCCTGCTTTACTTAGGTACATATTTTAGCCAGAACTTTGTGTGAGGTGAAAGAACTGGGGGAAAAGTCTCTTTGCTTCATCTGTTAGTGGCAGAGAGAACCACAGCTAAAGAGAGAGCTTCATGTAAATTCACCCCTCCAGAACTGCTTAGGGATACTTGGGGAGTCACTGTAAACTGATACAAAGCAGAAATCTTACAGATTTTAGAAATGAAATAGTATTTGTTTAGACAAGGACACCTGCACTGTAGAAAAGAATGCTGAATACTTTTTTAGAGGGTCTTAGAGATTGTCTTCTCTTTCCTTGGGAACCTCTGCTGCTAAAAATTGCCTTTCATAGGTAGCAGGTGTTAAACAAGGTGTAACATCTCTGTGTTTTTTAGCCTCTAGCAGTTACTGGGTTAGACTTGACAAGGCTGACTGAATTCCCACAAAGCACTTGCTCCTGCCTGACCATACCGTTTTCCCCAGGCAGGGCCACACCTGCTGCTGAAGTGGCTGAAGGATGCTATCCATGAAAATGAATCGCACAACCTATATGGTAGAGGGGAAGGGATGGTTTAAGGATGCTCATGCTGATGGGTGAGGCACAGAACACCAGACTACAAGCAAAGGTAAACTGAGCATTTGATTTTGTTATCATTCACATGGGCACACCATTGCTGTGGTCTTCAAAGCTGTGGTCTCCTTTACGGTGAAGATGGAGATTTTCATCACAGATAGAGGAAGCATATATTAGTTCCAGAAACTGCAAGTGTAGGCTTAAGTAAGGGGTATTTGCTAGCTAGGGATTATCTCTTAACTCCCTTTGGTAACTGTGGTACTAATGATACTTCATGAAAAATGAATTATATTTGTCTTTAAAATGTCAATTTTATCATGTCCAGATACACAGCAGCTGTGAACAGCAGCTTACCCCCGCAGAAGAAATTACTGGGATCCTCTGAATTGTCCTATGCTGAAGAATACATGAAGGACTGTGTGACAGGAGGAAGTGCAACTGTCTCTGTTGGACTACTCCTACTTATTTTTTTCTTTTTTAACTTGCCTATTTTTGTTGGATTTTATTCTTGACAATATCCCTGAAGTATTTATGACCAAAATTCTTTGCACATGATTACTAACTCTTGAAAAGCATCTCTTCCTCAAGACATCATTAGATGGCTGGCATGGCTGACCACAAAAGCAAGGCAGAAATTTCATTCAGAAATCAAAGAAAAAAGACATGAAAGAGAAAGCTAAAAGGAAAGGGAAAAGAGAGTTTGAATATGCCTTACATAGGCCTATTGAGTTCACATTTTGTTTGTAGTGGGTAACATGAGGAGCAGTACTGAACACTGCAGTGAACTCCAGGGAGCGTTTTAATTCTTTCCTTGAATCCCAGAATTGATTGTTTTCTGAAAACAGGTACCTCAGGACTCTCTGAGTAGCTTCTAGCTTTTTACCATGTCTTCCTTTGTTTTCACACTAGTGACTCTCTTATTCCCAGACCCAGAAAGGTCATATGACTGTCGTTCCCTAGTGCATGAACTGACAACTAAACTGCCCCAGATTTTAGCCTGCATGAAGAGCAGGAGCTGACTCTGTCTCCTGCCATGTGCCACTGTGTTCTTATTTACCTATGTATGAACTGATTTTTTTGGAGTGACATGATTTTATGAAATAGTAAAATTTACAGGCTGAAGGAACAAGAGGCTCTGGCCTGAAGTCCCACTTAGTCTGTGGTTTCACCGCTCAACCTCCCAACTTCTCAACAACCTAATTTTTTCCATAAATGTGGCCCAGGCAAGACCCATTGATTGGCCTCATGGTTTTTCTTTTTAAAATGATATTTTCTTCCTCCCTTCCATACTTAAACCAAAAAAGCATGGATGCCTTGCATTAAGCTATTGGAGGTCAGAGTTAGAGAAAGGCAGTCACTCTTGAAATCTTGTTGTATCATGTCATTTTGAATGAAAGAACAATGAGAATTTGGCCACTGTAGTATGTCTCCCTGTGCTGGGATGAGAAGTGGCTCCGTAACTGCATTTCTGAATTGCTGATGCAGAGGGAGGCTAGAAAGGATGGACTTGATGGCAAGCATGGACTCGTTCACTTTCTTTACCTGCACTCTGACGCCTGCACAAGGTTAAAGAGAAAATCTGTAAATCTTTCTATTACAACTTGAGACAACCATGCAGTAGCAGCTGCCTGAAAGGCAATTTGTCAGAGACCCTCTAGATGTCAATGTGAATGGCCAGAGCTGTCTCCTTTACATACTGGTGGGGTGTTGAAGAACACTGGGAACTGTTTGCAAGAGTTGCAGAGTCAGGTTCTAATCTCATTTGAATCCAAGTAACTCCATTGAATTTGTGTGGTTTGTATTTGATTTACACCACTTGAAGACCTAAGAATAGGTGTCTGAGGTTGCTTATTTCTATAATATAAATTCAACAAATTCAAACCCACCTGGAATAGTCGATGTCTATTGTCAGCTATTCAATTTGCATTATCAGAAATTTTTGCCTTTTTACTGGAACAGTAATCCCCAAAACCTTTGTGTTGGCTGGAAACTGTAACATTAAACCTGTATCAAATACCCAGGACTTATGTTAGTTCTGTACAAGTCTTTATAGTGGTCCCTGGTGAGTTTAACTAAAGTTAGTAAATGCTGAAGTCTATCTAGTGACTCTCTGGGCATTGTATATGACTTCTGCCTGGCAGATGGGCTCTATGGAGTTGAAGCAGAAGGAAAGTCTAAAAAAGGCAGCTGGGCATTAACTGGGAGGCAGTATGACATGGACTCAGCTGGTCAACAGCAGAGAAGTTTCTAGCCTAAACATACTGTTTACTTATTTTTTAATCTTTTCCAGATTAAAGACAGGGTAGAAAATGAGTAAGCCCCCTTAATGATAGGATATATGCAGAACAAATAATGTCTCCCAAACAGTCTTAGTGTGCTTCTATTTACAGTGAACTGAGGATCTAGAAAACCATGGAGTAAATCTGTTTTTCTGAGGGCTCTCTGTATTCTACACTACAACCTGATTTGTACAATAAAAACCAAACATAATGTGGTACTCTCCTGGCAGAGCAGACTTGCTGCGTCTGCATGTCCTATCTTTTCTGTTGCTGATCTAATGGTCATTTTACTCTCCAACATAAGAGTACTACTGTTGTGTCTTTCAAGTTATTAACAAGTAGCAAAACACATAAGGAAATTAATTTATGTTCAGTTTATGCATATAACTAAGTTATATGCAAAGAAAATTTTACAAGTACTGCGTAAAATATGCTGAGAGTGATTTATAAAATTAATAACTGGATTTTGTTATTTTATAAAGTGGTGATTTGAACTTGTGGGCTAAATTTTGTCATCAATTCTCACAGAATTCAATTTTCTCTAATTTAGGCCGGTGTAGATGAGCAGAATTTGCTCAGTATGTTTAAAATAGAGACAGGAATTACTCATAAGCAAGGCACTTCTTCACTACTATTCACACTTGTTGCCTTAGCACTGTTGCTGTTGTTTTTTTCCTATGGCAGCAAATAAACAAATTAACATAAATATTATTTGGTAGGTTGTTCTATTTGAAGGTGTTGAGACCATGGAAAGAAAAAACATTAATGATGAAAGCTACTTGAAGATCCACCTCCTGCAGACTTTGTGTCTCTGTGATTTAAGCAACCACTCTAAATTATTCTCAAGGTTTCCAGACCAATTTTGTTCAACCTTTAGTTAAAGATCACTTCTAGCAGGCAACCAGTTTTATTAATCGCTTGGGTGGTCATATAAGCCAGTGTGCTCTGTACACATATGTCTTGTAATAACTCTACAGTGACTATAAAACTGCTGCATGTTTTATTATATGATGATATACAGGCAGGAGGGAAGACATTATAGCTGTAGGTGAAGCATATTTCTTGTAGCCTGGAGTAGTGAATGAAACTGATACTCAGGATTTAGAAAGAAAACCCCATCACTAGAGAAAAAATTACAGTGTGGTGCTGCTTTTCCTTCCCACCAGTGTTTCTGCAGGGAGATCTGCAGTGCAGCCTGCAATTCCAGTCCAAAAGGGCTAAAAATAGGTGCCCAGTGCTTGCTGGTTGTAGCACTTCACATCACACAAGCATGAGAGTCCTGGGGGACTGTGGTGAGGCCCCCCATGATCAGCAAGCTGCACTAAGAGGCTGGCAGTCTTGCAGGAAAAAAGATATCTTGTTGATGAATTTCCAGAGCGAGGATGATCCTCCAGGCATCCTTTTGTCTTTCTGCTGCCCCCAGCGAGGATGGGGACCTGGGGGGCATCCAGGGTGGGCACAGGGGTATTGGAGTGTTGTGTTTGCCTGCACCTCCCTCCAGCCATGCCTGTCCTGGTGCTGGTACTGCTGCTCAGGGAGCAAATTGTTGGGTGCATTCAGTGCAGCTGGCCCTTGCCTGATGTCAACCCGCGTGTACTGGCTATAGATGGGTGAAGTAAAAACAGCCCCTGCTTTCCTGTTTACGCACTCAGGCTTCCTCTGAGAAGTTCTTGAATAAAAACAGCTGGGCTTGACAAAATAGCCTTTCTATTTATTGCATTGGGAGCAAGCATAGTGATGGTGGAAAGGGGCTGGGTTGACCTAAATCGCCTGCTCGGTGGCTGTGGGTGGTGTGACAGAGGGTGGCTTCACCAAAGGGGGCTGCTTGTGGTCTGGCTGGTGTGCTAGCCCTGGGTCCAGGGGCAACCAATGCTACCACACTAACAATCCCATTTGTGAGTGACTAGGAAAGAGAAAAAGTTCGTTTTAGTGGCTTTGTGGCATCCCAGGCTCCTTCGTTGCATCCCAGGCTCCTTCGTTCTACCCTAATGAATCCTTTCTTCCAGTCCTTCCCAGTTAGGCTGTTAAAACTGGATTTTGGGTGTTTTCCAAGACCAGTAAAGGAGATGTATTTTCAAATATGACTAGAGAAGCATTTCTATAGATAGGAAGATGTTAGATCCTGTGTCTTAATAGTCTTTGGGGCAGTGGCTGTGACAACTGCTGTTCCTTAGTTCACTATGAGAAACAGGACCCAAATTATTCTTAGAGACATGGACACAGGATAAGTGCAGTTGAGAGGGACCTTGGAAATCATCCAGGCAAAACTTCTGCTCAAGTCAGGGCTAACAAGGATAAGAGGAAATGGAATGAAGCTGTGTCAAGGGAAGTTCAGTTTGAATATTAGGAAAAGGTTCTTCACACAGAGGGTGGTCAGGCACTGGAACAGGCTCCCTGGGGAAGCAGTCACAATACCAATACAATCAGAGTGTCTACAAAGAGTATCTAGACAGTGCTCTTAATCAGATGGTTTACTTTTAGGAAGATGGATTTGGAGAGGAAGATGGATTTGGACTGCATAATCCTTATGAGTCCCTTCCTACTTGAGGTGTTCTCTGTGTCAATGATTCTAACTTACAGCTAGGCCTGATTGCTTGAGTCTAGGTGTATCTTAAATACCTCAAAGGATGGAGATGGCACCAGAATCTCTGAGCCCCTGTCCCAGTTTTACACCACCCTCACCAAACCTGGTCAGATTTTCCCTTGTTCCAGCCTTTTACTGTTGCTTCTTGTCCCTTCCTGGGTTCCTCTGAGAAGACTGTGAGTCTTCTCTACAACGTCCCACTGTGTAGTACAAGACAGCAATTAGACCCCTCCTTAGTCTTCTCCAGGTTGAAAGACTCACCTCATCAAATATCAGTTGCTCCAGTCCCCACACCTCTTCTGGAGACATTCCTAGCTGGATAAAATCTCTCTCATAAATGGCTCAGTTAAATTACTCAGTTAAATGGGCTCGGTATTCTAGACAGAGGCACAAAAGTGCCAGATAGAACGGGCAACCTCTTCCTTTAGTCTTCTTGCTGCCACCTTGTTAATACAGCCAATGCATGGTTAGTCTTGGAAAGATGCACTGATTGTTCATATTTAACTTGTCCAAGACCAGCCCAGCAGTTCCTTGCAGAGCTGCTGTCCTCAGTCTGTTCTCCTGCACCAGGTCAGTGCTGGCTCTAGCACTTATCTCTGAGGAGCATTGCTCTTCAGTGTCATTCCTTCAAAGTGTTGCCTGTTGCTCTCTAAGCCTGCCAGCCTAGCAAGTCTTTCACCCATCTTGGAATCTGCCTAGGGTCCATGTCTGCCCAGTTTGTCTCCAGGGGTGGTGCTATGAGGGACCATGTCAACAGCTGATGTTGAGACAAATTACATGCACTGCTTTGTTTCCCCACAAAGCCAGCCCTCCTATTGCAGAGGGCAGCTGGGTCGGCCAGCCAGTTTGTTACTGGTAAATTTATGCTGGTTTCTCCCAGTCACCTTCCCCTCCTTCCTAAAAATGAGTCCTGTGAGGATTTCCCCGTAATCTTTACCAGAACCAAGGTAATTCTGATTATTCTTCATTGCTCCATCTCCTTGATTTTTTGAAGTTATTTTTGACTGACTGTAATATCCTGCATGTATGGGAATTCTTGACTTCTAGTATCTAGACTAAGATGTAAATATGAGACCTAGAACTTAAGGGATCCATCAACTATTCCTTAGAGTTATCCACATCCCCTAAAAACTGGTGTTTCTAATTTTGGGGTGTTTGGTAAGATATAACTATATATAGAAGACAGAGAGCTTTCCATTTCGTTATTCACCAGAGACAGGATAGCATCATAGAAATGGAAAAATTTGAAAATAATAATATAGGTCAAAATCAGTAAGTATATCTGAAAATCAGAACAAATTGTAATTCTGTACATCCCAAATGATGTGTCTAACTATTAAAGCACTTAAATGTGTTTTCAAGTTTAAGAGTTTATACAGGGCAGCTCATTTAAAATTAAAGATATTGATGGCATATTGATGGGCTTTAAACTAAAAATGTCTGTCTAATTTTATAAATCAGAGTCACCTGTGAGACAGCCAAAACCCCCAAAATCTACCATTTGAACAGGAACAACACTATTGAAACAACCTAGATAGGTGAGTCTTAGTGTGTATAAGCCAAGCAGCAAAGGGCAAAAACATACTCACTTATTCACTGGAAATCAGGTGACCTATTCAGTGAAACAAGCTTTTTTGGTATATCTGGATTGAGAAAAAAAGGAAAAAAAAAGTTCACCTGCCTCCTCTGTCTTAGGTTAAATTGTGATTTTTTTTTTTTTTCCTGCAGTGCTTCCCATTTTGACAATTTAATTTCAAATGTGTAAAAGGTGGCACAGGGCATGGTGCCTCTACATGATCAGATGGCCATCCAATGGGCCAAAATTAAGTGCACAGTTGAATCAAATAAATGAAAAAGTGAGAAACATTTCTATAGTAAAAAACTATCCTTTTTTATTTCATCTCATTGCTGGATTTCATTGTTCATTTGCTGTTGTTCCAGGCATAAGCCATTTGGCTTGCGCACATGTCTGGCCCACATTCCTGCAAGAGGTCTGCATTTACTATGGTGAGAGAGTCCATCAAAGAAAAAGAGAGAGATGGGAAGAGAAGATTCTTGGAAATTTGATGACTGGAAAAATGATAGTTCTTGCCAAGGATTTTTCTGAAGACTGGAAAAAACAACAGGACTGGGACCAGCTATCTGTGGGGTAAGGGAACTTTTAGCGTTGACGTCTTCCATTCCTCAGAAAGACACAAATTCCAGCCCATTAATCTCTGGTGGGGTCAGCAAGGTCTCCTGCTGTTCATAGTGCATCGGCACTCAAAAATATTCTCAAAACATTTCAATAGGATTTGAGAGCTCTATCCAAAACATTTTTAAAAATGTCATCTGACAAATAATATTTTTAGCACAGCCTGATACTTATTAAAAGCTTAAGAAGCTGAACAAGGTATCATGAGTTAAGAGTTTACAAAAAGCTGAAAATCTTTCTTGTTGTGACATACAAAGCCGCTGACATTGCTAGTAAATCTTACAGGGTATTTATTAGCAAAAATGATAATAACTTTATAAATCTAGATAGTGTGACAACAGACACTAGTTTAAGAAAAAAAATTACTTTGAGCTATGGTAAGAAGAGGTTTCTCAACACCTTGGCCCCCTTGTTCCATGGATAAAATTTCACCTCTCTGCTGGTAAAGAACAGCCCTTGTCTGACTGTCAAAAAGGAAAAGAAGACAGAAGCCTTGCTCAGATGATTGAGCCCTACAATGGCAAAGATGGATGATTTCTCTTGTATGCCTGAGAGGAGGAACTGTGAGGAACCCTGCTGGTCTCATTCAAATGGTAGGAATTAGGCTAAGTCATCAACAACATGGACTACTGTTGCCACTTGGACTGTTGAACTTTCAGAAAAGTTTTTAAGTTTCTCCCAGTAGTTGCAAGGTTTGGATACTTCCAGTGACATCTTCATGCATTCACAGCATTCCTAGTATTTTAGGAGTGGCAGTAGCTTCTGATGAAAGTGTGTCAGTCGGCACAAGTGGGCCCTGGCAGCCTCAAGTAGAGCCGTGCCGTCACCAGGATGCTCTCTGTCATTAATAGCACAGTGCAGGTGATAATTAGTTTTGCCCATAGGTTCTGTCAGTTTAGCCAATGTTTATTGACACTGAAACATGTTTTACTGGCAGAGAGCTCCAAATTCAGACTAATCTCCATTTTCTATTATTTTTAGCAAGTTTTGAGTAATTGTTTTCTGAGAACCACAATTATTCCTTTAAAAAGTCGTATATGTAGGGCTCCAACAGTACACAAGATATCCTAAGACAGGAGGACAGAAGGTGCCTGCTAATCTTTTCCTGTAATTTTCTTGATCCTACAGTGCCTTGTACTGCTGAGGAAATGAGACAGTGAGCCAAAACTGTCTCCCCAGGGAGTTGCCAAAAAGATGCTTTGTCCCTGAACTGTGAAGATGATTTTTTTTATTTCTTGCTCCTGTTTAAAAAATGATGCACAGCCTTGTTGAGCCTATTCTATTTGGTGCAATGATCACAACACGAACAAATCAGTCATGCACAATAAGGGGAAGACAATCGTGTCTGATAACTGTTTGCACCATTGCAGGAGCAGCTTTAGCCTGTCAGTGCTGGTCTTGCAGGGTTTGGGTGGACTCTGCAGGGCAGAAAGCAGTGGTGAACATCTGAAGACTAAGTTGTTTGACACAGAATCATAGATTCACAGATTCACAGAACAGTTGATGTTGGGTGGGATCTCTGGGGATCACCTGGCCTGACTCCTCAGCTCAGAACAGCATCACAGGAGGCGGTCCAGGACTGTGTCCACGTAGGTTTTCAATATTTCCGAAGATGGAGTCTCTATAGCCTTTCTGGGAAACAAGTCTGAACACTGGATAGTACTGAAAAGAGCCTGGTTCCATCTTCTTCACCTCCCCTTCCACTGATAAGCCCCACCAAGATTTTTCTTTCCTAGGCTAAGCAGTTCCAGCTCTACCATCCTCTCCTTGTATGACAGATGCTCCTGTGCCTTAATCATCTCTTGTGGTCCTTCCCTGGAGTCACTCCAGTATCTAAGAGACTCTTTTGTGCTGGAAGCCCAGGCTTGGATCCAACATTCCTGCTGAGTCTCACCCATGCTGACAGAAGGGAGAGGGTGACCTCCCTCAGACTGCTGACAACATTTTCTTAATGCAAAGCAAGATGCTGCTGGCTTCAAGGACACATTGCTGGCTCACATTCAACTTGGTGCCACCAGGATGCCCAGAGCTTTTTCTACAAAGCTGTGTTCCAGATGGTCAGACCCCACTTGTATTAGGGCCAGAACTTGGGATTTCTCTTTGTTGAACTTCATGATACTCCTGTTGGTGCATTTCTCCACCCTGCAAGATCCCTCTAAATGGCAGCATGTCATGCTCATCTGGTGCATCAGCCACTCCTCTCAGTTTAGTATTGTCTGAAAACTTACAGAAAGTGCATTGTGTCTCGTGATCCAGGTCATAAATGAAGACACTAAACCCTATGGGCCTCAGTACCAACTCCTGAGGTGCTCCACTAGTGACTAGCCTCCATCTGAACTTCATGCCACCGATCACAAAAGTTTGAGCATGCCAGTTCAGCCAGTTTTCCACCCATCTTGCTGTCCACTCATCTAGCCAGTATTTCACTTTCTCAATGAAGATATGTGAGACAGTGTTGAAACACTTGGTAAAATCAAGATTAAAAACCTTCACTGCTTTCCCCTGATCCACCAAGCCAGTCATTTCATCATACAAGGCTTTCAGGTTGGTCAGGCATGTTTTCCCCTTTGTAAGTCCATGCTGACTGCTTCTAATCACCATTTTGTCCTTCATGTTTGTAAATGGCTTCCATAAGGGTTTGATCCCTCACCTTTCCAAGGACTGAGGTGAGGTTGGCTGGTCTATGATATCACAGACCTCCTTGCCCTTCTTGAAGATAGGAGTGACATGAGCTCTCTTCAGCTGTCAGGATCCTCTGCTGCTTGTCATGACCTTTTAAAAACAATTGAGACTGACCTTCTAGTGACATTGGCCAGGTGTCTCTGCACTTGTGTGTTTGTCCTATCAACTCTCATGTTCTTGTTTATATTTACTAATCTGATCCTTGTCCACTGTGAATAAGTCTTCCTTGCTCTAGATTGTCCTTCTGGTCTCCTGGCCTGGAATTACATAAGGCTGCTCTAATTGGTAAAGATCATGGCGGATAAGTCATTGAGAACTTCCAGGTCCTTTGTCTCCTTTGTTTCCTGTCCCCTTCAGCAGCAGGACCACATTTTTCCTAGTTTTTCTTTAGCTGCTCATACACCTCTAGAAACCCTTTTAGTCACCATTTATGTCTCCTGAAGTTTAATTTCTCATTTTCTTTGGCTCTCCAAAAACCCTGTTCATGCACATGCAGACAGCGTCTCTGTAATCTTGAGTCACCTGCCGCTGCTTCCATCTCGTGTACACTTATGCACAGTGACAATTCATGTCTCCACCCCTCCCTTCTCCTTCCCTGCTGCTTGGCAGGCAGACAGCTAGGCCACTGCCAGAATTGCTCAAAGATGTAAATGGTTTGGCTGTCGTATAAGGCACTTATCTTTAGGTGACTACCCCACACTGCAGCAGCAGAAGTTGCAGCCAGCAATTGAATTTTGAGGTCTCGACTAAAATGCCTGCAGTTCCCATCAGTGACTAAGCACTGGATTTTGTTTTCACTAGCTCAAAGTCAGAATCTCAATTACTGTGTAAAGTTCTGTGCTCTTTTCCCATGCTGATGACTTGATATACAGATTTAAGCCCCAAACACATTTGCAGAACTTGGCAGGTGTAATAAGGCAGTGGAGACAGCTTTAACTGTGGCAAAGATATTGAACAAAACTGGCATGTGGAGGACAGGAAGCACATGAATATTTCAAAGGCAATACTAATGCTGTTGCTGGTCACTGTCTTTTGATACATCTTTGTTAAACTTTGAATAGCCTGTGATTTTGCTGGCAGTGAAGCCTTGTCTTAATAAAGCAAGAGGAACATATGCTATATTGGCACTGTTCATGTGTTGGGGAGTCTCAGCTTTTCCTTCCACCGGTTTCTTTCAGAAGTTAATTGTCAGAACAGCAGTTATGACATTATCCATCTATTACCATGCTTCTTGACTCTGTTTTCCTTACTAACAAGGCCATTTTTGTGAGTATTTCCATAGTGCCATGCAACAGCTAACCCATAATAGCTAACAGCTAACAGCTGACTCCAAAGAAGCAAACATAACAATAGACTGGTAAATACCTTCTATCATACTACTCTGTGCAAAAATTGCATTTAAATGCAGGCTAAGAGGCCTTAGAAATGGGCCAACCAGATATGGGCAAGTCAATGCAGAGAAAAGAAACAGAATCACAGAATCATGGAATCACAGAATAATTTGGGTTGGAAGGGACCTTTGAAACTCAACTAGTCCAACTCCCCTGCAATGAGCAGGGACACCCTCAACTAGATCAGGTGTGATAAGCAGGACAGTCAAGGCACAGATATAATTTTCATGTCTGTATCTCATGGCTTGCCCGAGTGCTGTGACAACCTCGGCGGCCGTAGGTAGGGAGAGAAAAGGTGACTATCAGGTGTTCCCGTGTTTTTGACCATCTGGTTGCTGGAGCGCCTTCTGGGCCAGCAAGATCTGCAGCTCCTGCTGCCACTTCAATTGCTGCCATCTAGTGTCACCTCGTGGGAGGACAAACAGCAAAGGTTGTGCCTGTACTCATTGTGAGATCAGGGAAGATGCTCTCATTTTGCCTTCAGAATCAAGTTGACTCGCAAATGCGATTTCAGCCATGGGACAGGCTAGACTCACACAGCTTTTATCTCTATTTTACCTGCTAGCTTGAGGGCAGAGCAGTTATCCAGGAACCTTGAGCTATAGACACTCTTTTCTGCTAAAGGGATTTGAACCTGCATCATCTACTTCCCATGAAAGTGCCTTCAATAGTAGCATAGGCACTTTCTGCTTCTAACCTATTTCTTGTCCTGCCATATGTGATCACACTCTTTCCACCTCTAGGGATGCCACCACAGTGGCTTGGATTTGCTGTTTTGGTGCTCTGTTGTGCTAGTAATTTGGATCATTACTAAAGTGAGTCTTTTTAAAAGTTTCCTGAAGCAAGCAGGATTTCTGTTGTCCTGTCTCTCCTGCAGTACTCCTAAACTGGGACAGGATTAATCTAATTCTTGGAGTATTGATAGGGCAATTGATTTGCTCAGTCAGGGTATGTAGTTACCACCAACATGGAGGAACATATTATAATGAAAGGTTATCTGAAACAACCAGATGAGATTCTGTATGTGCTGTAATTATCTTAAGAAACAGCCTGCTCATTTGATAGTATTTTTTTTACATTAGAATGTGATTTTCAAAAACTTTATTTTTCCTGACTACAGTATCCTAACTGATGAAGAACACCCACTTACAGGGAAAATTTGAATGGTTTTGTTAATGGATACAGGGTTTTAGGGTAGAGTCATAGGTCCTCAGGCTTTGTCTGGAATTTTTTAGGAATAGGGATCCTGTGTGTGCAGTAAATACATCTATATGTGTATTGTCTAGGGTACTAGCAGAACTATTCAAGTGCAAGTAAATATGGGAATGTTATGTTGAAAATCTCAGTTATTTCTAATTGATGAAAATACCCTGGTGTTTATACAAACCTACACAGTGACTCACAATGAAATGAAGTCAGCAAAATACCAGACGTTTTTACATCCAAAACAGAGACAAGTGCCATATGTTCATAAAATACTTTTCTCCTTAGTAAATGTTTATGAAGAAAATGAATGGATAATTTCCAAAAAGAGAAACTTGTGTAATACTATTTTCAGATAGCAGAAGTATTTTTCATTTAAGATTTTTTCCTTTTCATTTTCTTGTTTTCATTGCAAATCAAATGACACACAGAGGTATCTACTATAGCACTCGTAGATATTACTTTATTGTGGTCCCTGACTACCAATACAGAAAAATATAGGAAAGCATTTTTCCCTGCAGACCAGAAACCCCTGACTGTTACTGATTGATGGCCCAGGATCTAGTGCCCATGGTCAGACAGAATTGTACCTAGTAGGTGTTGAGCCTGGTGGAACCTGATGTGGAAGACACTTTTCACCTCAGAGCTTAGTCTTGGGAGATAACGAGTTCAACAGCAACTGAGCCCTCTAAGGACATGGGTAGAGTTACTGCTTCTCCCTCAGTTATGGGGAATTGGGTATAAGCAAATTTAATTTTAGACCTGACCCGATAGTAAATATTCTCTTATTGAGCTTTTCTGCATTAATCAGAGTTATATATTTTCTTTAATTGTTTATGGATCTTTTAGTAATGAAGATAACAAGCTACTGATCAATGTTGAAAGTATCAGCAGATAGACTCAAGCAGATTCTACAAGTAAGTAGCAAATGTTTGCTTTCTTTTACAAATAAGGACAAGGAATCATTAAATGAAACTAGTAGGGTCAGTTTCAAAGCAAACAAAAGGACAAGGTTTCATTCAGAAAGAGAGTTACGCTATGGAATAATGTGATGAAAAATATTGTGACTGTTAAAGGTTTACATGGGTTCAAACACAACTGAGCATATGCATTGGAGTAAAAGGTCTACCAAGAGCTGTTAAAGGGATAGATGCATTCTCAGCCAAGGAAATCCCAAGTATTGTTTTCAAGTCTATGCCTTGTTTTCATACTCTTCCCACTGCATCAGTTCCTGGAGCTGAGCAAGAGGCTGGATTGACCTGTGGTGTGAATATGTCTATCTATTCTTAGTGCAGCTACATGTTTGAACTTTGTCTTCCTGCCAATAAGGATGGCAAAAAGCAGCTCACATTCAATTCTGAGCAGTCCTCAGTAGCCCGTAGGGGATTCCAGGTAGCAGGAGAGTTGCAGAATATAAGGAATACAATATGGTGTGCAGTATGAGAACCTGGGAAATTAAAGAATGAGGACAAGTAGTGTTTTTATTTTATCTATCTGGGAGAAGAATTATTCATTTAACTGAATTTCAGACTTTTATAATCTGGAATAATACACTGCCTATTTGTGTATGCAAAAAGGAAGTCACAGCAAAAACCCACACGGACATGTGGATTCATCCGGATTCTTTGCTGGAGTTGAGAAATAATTTTACCTGGTTCCTAGATTTGAGAGAAGCTATATAGCTGATCACACTATTAACATTTTAATTTGCTTTGAGAGTACTCAGCCAACAACAAAACTTATTTGTTTTCTTTGACTTGGCTATATTTTTGACATCTGCAACATGATGGTTTTCCTGAGTCACTGTTCACTTGGGCTAATACAAATCATCCTCAGTTATTTTCTAATATTTGAATAATTGTGTGTGAGGGTAAGGGATGGGTTTACTACCCTTTCTTGTTGTACTGGAGAATTTGATATCCTGTGGCCTGTACACAATATCACATCTAATATTCAGAGCTCCTTGCTTAGATCATAATGGGGTAGGAAGTGTGCCTTATGGGTTGCCCTACACAAATTGTCTGATAATTTATCGTGGTGTCAGTGGTAGGTCTGGAAACCACAACCCATGTTTTGTTTGCAAACAGGTTTTTATTAATCGGGTGTGGAGGTATACAATCTACCTGGAGCTTTGTGTCACAAACTTAAGGGACCATGTCTACAATCAGTAGACCTTTTAGGTTTTTATCCCTTTCATAATTTCATAAGCTGAAATCTGGTTTCTGTGTTTTTGAGACACAGGAAAAGGTTTATTAAGTCCCTTTTGTTAGCTAGAGCTGATAAGGCATTTATAACGGCTGACATTTTTGCTATAATCCACTGTCTTGATACCTTTATATGAATCCAGCATTCAACAACAGAGTGCTGGCATTTGCATTTCCAGGTGTCAATCTATATATGCTGATAAACTTTAAACTTTATATGCCCAGTCCTTACTGGTCAAAACCTAGGTCTGTTCTGGAGTAGTCTTTGAGGCTACTGTGTTGGTCCTTCAAGTGCAGAGATTCTTTAGCTCTTGCAAGTTCTCAAAGTTGTTGTGCATCCACTGGGCTGCTGGCAGGGCAATCCCTAGCAGGATGCTGGTCCTTGCTGCCAGATAAAACTCTTCATCCCAGTGACTACTTCAGACTTCCATTCTCTGATAATCACAATCTTCTTTGCAATCAGCCTGTATCCTTATTCAGTGTGCACTGCAAGGAGCAAGAGCTATTCCCTCTTCTTTCTGTTTTCCTTTTGCTCTGTCTTTTCTAGTGTATTTATATAAATCTTCAATTCATATATTCCCACAATGCAGAGTAGGTCAGTATTGCAAGCTTTGAATTTCACCTATTTAACTTATGGGAGTTTTTTTTCAAAGCTAATGAAATAGTTTCTGGCATCTTTTTAGCATGTACACCTTTTCAAAGCTTGATTTTAATAAAAGTAAATTTTTTTTGTAGATTTTGGAATTTTTCATGGCTGGTAGTTCTGTTGTTATTGTCTTGTATCCATACTGTAGATGTTAACCTGGGACTGTATGTGTGTAGAGACCTATAATCTTTTGCTATTTCTTATAGGTTGCTCTGAATACCAAGCATTATCTTAATTTCCTCTATTTGCCACCATGGCCAATTCCACATACAGCTTTTTTTGCCTTTTTTTTTTGGTGGGCTCAGTGAGAGAAAGAACTGCTGTTTCAAAATGTCACAGCACATAAACCACATAAACCACTCTTCAGCAGGTGTTTCTGCACAGGCTCCTACCCTGTGGAGAGCAGAAAGTAACCCAAGAGTGTTCACCCTGCGCAGGCAAAACCAGCCTTCCTTCCATGCCCCATGGCTCAGATGCTGCTCAGCCAGTGGTGGGCTGGGTGTGCCCTCTTGCAGAGCCTTCAGAAAATGGGACCTCTCCAAAGCAATTTCTTAAGCTATCTACTGACTCATTTTGTCTCTTCTATGGCCAGAACAGGCAGTAACATCCGACTTCAAAGGTGGCTCCTAACCTGGGCTTCATGTCAAGCCCAATGCAAATGGGTCAATGGGGCTGAGGAAGAAAAAGCCTGTGCCCTGCCCCAGGGTGCAGCAGGAACCACCACCACATTTAACATGGGAGAGAGAGTTGTTCTATCCCAAGATAACCCCGTGGTACCCACAGTATGCACCTCCTGCTCCTCCTGCTCCATCTGCACCCCAACTGAGTCTGTTGGTGAGGACCATGTCCAGCCCATTACAAACCGGGGTCTCTGGTGGGGCCTCCCACCATACATTTGTACTATCTTGATATGCATTAAGCTTATCATAATCTTGTGGTAAAAGCAAGTGGATCACATATGAATGGAGAAAAAGAGAAGCTGTTTTCATATGGGTTCTGCAAACTCTGAATTCTCTATGTACTACCTGAATAGAAAGGCCACATGCAGCTGAAGGGAATATGGGAAAAGAGTCCCTTGACCTGTTTTCAATTTGGTATCTGCCTTCCTGCCTTTTTCTATGGGAATATGTGGTGCTGTGGGTTGGGAAATAAACAGATTTAGCTGGAAGCAACAGATCTGCTTCTTTAGTCTCACAGCACAGCAACACTTGAATAAACACGAAATGTCCCTGGGAAGAGCCCTCCCGAAGCTACTGCCAAGTGACAGACGGGTGAGTGGAAAGGTTGCAACGAGGGAGTCAAACAGAAGGGCACGTTCATTAATGCAAAATACACGGAGAGAGCAGGGAGAACCAGTCCTTGAGGAGACAGAAGGAAGACTTGATACTTTCTCAGCAATGAAGTACTACCACTGGGAAATATGGCAGCATGCTAACAGGATTTTTTGAGGGTTTTTTTGTTGCCTTTTTTTTCCTTGGTCAGAAAAACTTCCCAGAAGCTTGGTAGGGGAGGGAATATTCATAGCCTTGGCAGGACTGTATATAATTATATAGTATTATTATAGAGCTATATAATGATATAATATTATGATATAATATTATCATATAGTACTTTCCTTGTATGTTGTACTGAAAGGAGGGGAATTTTAAAAGCCTACTGCATCACTACATCCTTTCTACATGTCTTGTTCTTGCTGTAGAGATGAGGTAGGAGACACCTCACCCAGGTGTGTCATACAGTATCAGGTCTTTTCTGTCACAATTGTTGCTAATTCCCATCTTTAATTAGTAAAGTAAATCCAAGTCTTAGTCTTACACTAGAAGGAAACCGGAGGGAGGTTATGCAAAGTAGCTGAAAGTGAGTCTGGTTAATTTCAGAGAGACCTGGGGTGAGGCCAGATCCTGTGTAGCAGGTAGTGTTCTCAAAACAAGTGAGAGAGTTTTATGGCAAGAGCTTGTGAAATAGAATGAGACTTCTTTTCACTTCCACTGAAAATTTTATATACATCTAATCAGTGCCATATTGCAGTTCTTTGCTCTGAAAAGCAAGATGTCCTCATGTTGCAGGTCCAAGTCTTGCACAGCAGTTACATGCCTGGCAAAATGAAAGTACTGTAAGACTCTCTGTGTTTTAGAGCTCTTTCCAGGTCTTGGAAAGCCCATTATTTTAAACGCAAGCAAACCCAGATGGCCTGGATGTGTCACCAGTCAGTATGGGCTCTGAAGTGACTTGTTTTGTTTCTGAGTTGAATACTCTGCATCTTCCTTTCCTTCACTATGTACTTCCTCCTGTCACTAGCCCCATTGTCTGACCTTCATCTGGGGGCTTCTGAAGGAATCAACAGGATGCAACCATGTTTCTGCTCAGGGTGATATTTCTCCACTTGATGCTTTGGGGGCTTCTCCATGTTCCAATTTTTTCGTATGTTTTAACTAGGCTGAAGAGGATCTCGTCACAAGTTAACAGCAGAATTCCCTGTTGACTCTTACAGGATATACCCACTCTGTCTGAAGAATGCAAGGAGTGAGGGCAGAAGCTGGAACTTCCATGGTCAAGAGGTGGCTTTAGTCATGTTCAATTAATCTGCACCAATTTGTACAAATCTGTGAATTTATGACAAAGGTCTGATTTTTTGCTTCTGGAGGTTAAGCATTTGATACTTCTGAGGATACTAAATGACCAATATATACAAATTTCTGACATTTGCTTGCATGTTTTTTTTTTTCCCAAATACAAATCTACTGTCTTACTGTATATAGATATTCTACTGGAATCTTGTAACAGATATATGTCTATGAGCTGGAAAACAAGGAAGAAAATTTTGCTCAAAGAGAAGAGGATGAAAAAGATATTTACTTTTTCGGTAGTTCATGATCATATCCAGAAAATTTTCTTTCACCCAAAAGGTGCCCATGATTGCACATCTTCTGCATTACTGAAGGTAATTATCTAAGACACAACATTGAATAAATAAAGTGGTTCATTGAGAGAGAAGATGGATGTGATCTGCAAGCACTAAAGAATCTCAGTGGACCTCTGCAGATTTTACTGAACTTGTGGGGATAGTTTGGAAATAGTTGCCTCTGTAATATAGTCTTGCCCATGCTGCTATTTAGCATAAGAAAAGATTCCTTGCTGCAAAATGCTCAGGGAGTTGCACTGAGTCATGTACAGAAGAGAACTCTCAATACAAGATGTCCTTAGCTAAAGTCTTACACAACAGACATGCAAGTGCAAGGGTGGGTTATGAGGCAAGTATTACTCCTAGCATGAAAACATGGTATGTTGCAATAGCAGGAACTTCCAAAAAAATTTCATCTCCTATCAAAAGGTAATTTTTTATGATGCAAACAGCTGATACATTTTAGACAACATTAATCGAGAACTAAAGAGTCACAGCCAAGAATTAGACACAGTTCCCTGTGCAAATGGATCAAACCCCACAGCACTAGCATGCAGATGGGGCACAACACTGACTTGAGAGAATTCCAGAGCAGTGGTATGAAACCATGCAAACTTCCAGGCCTTTGCTTATGAATAAAATATGAAAAATTGCTCACCAAGTGAAGATAGCCATCATGTTGGAAATAAATTTTAGCTGGAAGTGGATTGCTTGCAGTCATGGAGAGCATGTATAGATAGAAGATATTATATTATTCTACTCATTTGGGACACTCTACTTAGATACACAATATTTAAACCTTTCAGGTGTTGAGAACACTGAGGAAACTTACTTTTAGAGAAAAGTAACACAAGGCCTTGAAAACTTGAGAATATCCAAAAAAACCATGTTCCCTAGTAGCATGTTCCCTAAAATATTTGTTAAAAGCTTATTTTAAACCCTCCTATCCTAGCAAGGATTTACTTGCACATCTGGAATTAGGCATTTTCTTAAGAAGTATGTAAATCCTTCTCATCATCTCTACCAGTCCTATGATGTTTTCCATCCAGATGTAGGTAAAGAGCTTGGCTTGGACCTCTGAACTTTTTGCCACTGAACATAGAAAACCAGACAACTGCAAAATTCTCTAAGTATTGTGTTATAAAGCTCTTGTATGCCCATCTTGTGCCTCAGCTTCCTCCCTGAAATGCTGCAGGTGGAATACCAGGAGCTAGAACCCTTTCAAGAAGGACTGGCAATTAAAAGGCTTAGTTCCACCTCAAACCCTGGTTCTGTAGTAAAGGCAAATCTTTCTAGCTGAAGAAAATTCCTTTGCTCATAGTTGGGGAGCTGACTGCCTCATTCAGATCAAAATACCAAATAATTTCTTGAACTTGCTGCATCACCTTGTTAGGTACTTGAGTTCTAGGAGCAGATTGCATAAAAAGCCTTGGAGTCCAGGGTGAATCAAACTCCAAAATTACTTGATTTCATGCCCTTTGATTCCCCTAGATGGGTTGTGCTGGCAGGGCAGTTACTTTCTGCTTCAAGACAGTTGGCTGCAGAAGTATCCTTCAGAAGGAGGCTGGATTTTCTTGAGCTCATCCTACTTTGTAACTACAGAGGGACATGTGGGTATGAGTTTTGATGACAGATTGTAGCTCTAAGCATAACTTTAGGTTAAAAAAAAGCTCTTAGTCTTCAAGGGATATTCTGCAAACGTGGCAAGAAAACAAATTTAATTTAATTTCACTTTTTCTTCCAGGACATGCCTTGCTCACAAAGGAATATTGAGAAGAAAGAAATGGCTTGGCAGAGAACCACTTCTGCAATGCTAAGATCAAAATTCTGGCATGATGTTTGAACAGAAGTCTCTTGTGGTAATATACGTTGTATGCTGCCTGGCACGAATATTTGTTGGGGAAAATATTCAAAAAAAGCAAAGGCCATATTTGTCTGACAACTCTTGTGGGAGGTACCCATCTTAAGCAAACAACCTTGCTAGGGCCTGATCAAAAGCCTGCAGAAGTCAGTGATGGGCTTTAGCCCCTTGCAGAGACCTTGCTGCCGTGCCCAGGTCCGTGCTGGAAGGGTGCAATTCCCTGCTCAGGTGTGCACCTGCTGCATCCTGGCCCGTCACTCCACACAGAAATCCACTTACCTGTGTTTACTGCCCTGCTGTGGGACAAGCTTGAACAAGCCTTCAGCACTAACTGCCTTTTCATGGCTGGAGTTCAAACATACAAAATGAAGCATACCCCATGTATTCAGGCACTTTCTACTCTTTAATCAACATCTTTCTTTACTCCTCTGTCTAATTTCACCCTTTTTAATTTACTGTGTAAAACAATTACACATTTTTGCTTTCTCTAGTGTACAGAGACACGTTTCCTCTAATTAGAGCCCCCCCAATATCCTAAGAAAGATTCTATATAATTTTTTCAGTGACTGCAACCATTCTTTAGCTGGGGAATGGAACTTCAGCTGTGACCTTACATGTGGACTATTCCTAATATTAGGGGTCTAGTCTTCTTTACAGTGTGACCACTTTGCTAGTAAAAAGGGGGTTTAGAAGAAAGGGAAATTATACCCTGATGAAAGATTGCCAATTCTCACACTATTATTATGAGTCTCACAGTATTTTGCTTAACTCTTCAAGGCAGGTGCTTTCGTGAAGGTCTCAGCTTTCTTTCTTTTTCCCCTTTTCCTTTTTTCCCACCTTTAATTTCAAGGGAATATTTCTAGCTCCTAAATTTATAAAGATAATCTTTAAAATTTCATCCTGATCTAGCAGCATCAAGAGGCAAAGAAAAGCACTTCAGAAAATTAAAACCCAAGATTTTCTAACCAAGCTTATGAACTAGTCCCATTTCCAGAATAAAGGACTGATCATACCAAAAGACAGAGTAACCTACCAAGCTTCTAAAGACCAAAAAAATTGTTGTGAGTTTATTGACTGTTATTAGCACATATAACTATTTTAATATCCTTCATCTCAGGCCTTCACCAAGTTCTCAGGATAATGACCTTGGCTAGATCTGGCTCTATCTTGTGTTGATACTGTAATAAAATTATGTGTGGAACTTGGTAACACTACCTATACTTCAGGTTTCCTAACATTCTGTATTTTAAGATCCTGCTTTTTGTTGCATATAATTTTCCAGATTAACTTTTCAAACTGTAATTACTCAGGTGTTTACCTGGGATAGACAGAAACTTTTTCTGAGTAAAGTTTTATCTGAAGTGTTTCTCTGCTTCCTAGAACAAGTTGAGGAGAAAGAGGTCGTCTGAAAACAGTTTGCATGAAAAAATTTGAATGGTTTCGCTGACAACTGCTGGCATTTGCCTGCTTTGCACCAGAGGCCAGGGCATTATCAGGAAATAGGCACTGCTTCTACAGGTGGGCCTTATGCTACCCCTAAGAAATTCTCTTCAAATCTGGCCCGGTTTGGGATCCCCACAAATCACAAGGTCACAGATGTTTGCCTAACCTTTGTTAAAAAACCTCTGCTTCTATTCTGCACCCTCTGAAAGTGTATTGTGCTAGTACTTCACTCTTACTAGAGAGGTTTTCCTAATATCTATCTAGAATCTTCATTGCTGTAAAGTAAGCTAAATTCTTCTTGTACAATAGTGAGTGGACGTAAAGAACAACTGATCACTGTCCTCTTCAGAATAGCCTTTTATGTATTGTAAGGCTGTTATTGTGTCCTTATTCAGTCTTCTCATTTCTAGACTAAACAAACTCCATTCCTTCAACCTTTTCTCATAGTTCCAGTTTTCTAAACCTCTTATCATTCTCATTGCTCCCCCTTTGGCTGCTTTCCAGGATATCTGCTTGGGCTTTTTGCTGTGCAGTGCCCCAAAATGGACACAGATGCAGTACTGTAATGTAGAGTAAGTACTGCTCCTGCATCATATAGAACATTCCTTCCAATATCATACAGAATTAAATTATCCTTTATTTTTTATCAGCATCAGTTTACAAATGCATATTGGATTTGTCTGCACTGTGATCTTCCTCTTGGTGTTGTTGCCTGCTCCTTTACTCTTAATTTTACTACCATTTTACTTCTCCTTCCTAAGCATAAGGCAATACATTTATCTTCACCAATTTAATTTGGTTAATTTTAGACAATGCCTTCAATTTATCAAGTTTCTGTTCTACTCCTAACCTTTTAAAAGCTTTCAGCTCCCTCCAGGTTGACATTGTCTGCAAATTCTACACATTTTCTCTCTTTTCCATTATCCAAATCATTAACAAAAATATCAGGTAGACTAAACATTACAGAACCCGGTTGGGCCACACTTGAAATTCTTTCCCAGCAGAATATCAAGTAGCAAAATTACTTTCTATGCACCCTTGGTGGGTGTGTGACCTCACGTATTTACATGCCCCTGTTTTCAGTAGCAGCAAGGATATCAAAAGCAGAGAGCAGGAGGCAAAATTCCTGGCCCAGAAATCCACCTGTCTGCTGCTGCTGCTGGGACTGTGCAGCAAAACCTGCCCAGGAAGAGAAGTGGCAGCTCCTGTGGGTATGTGGGGGGAAGCAAAGGAAATACAGAAGTCCAGGGAGCAAAGACAACCTGTGAGAGGCAGAAAGGCTGGTTTGGAGCCATGGCACACTTTAGTGTCTGTGCAGATGCTCCAGGGATCAGGACCCACCCATCTGCCCTGGCCAGCACACCTGCCACAGAAGAGAACAGGTTCTTGAGGCTGCTGCTGTTAGCTCAGCATCAGGGGTCAAAGGGGTGCTGGAGCTGGAGTCTCAGGCTGCTCTTATGCATTTAGGACTGGGAAGCTGGAGAGGTTGTTGCACAGTAAAAAATAGTTTAAAAATATATATACACAGAAAAATCTGTGAGTGTTGCAAAGACAGATATTCAGCACTCATAAACCACAGAAAGGAAGACTGCTGATGGAGATTTAATTATCCCCTTTGTGGGTATGCTTTGCAAAAATTTATAATATCTCGATTTTCCAGTGGGACTCAAGGAAAATGGTATCAAGGAGCAAGTGTCTAGGTAATGCTACTGCTTGCCTTCATAATTCAGTGTGTTTCAACATGCTGTATTTGCCACACAGTAGGCGTTCATGTAACACAGACTGACAGTTAAAATAACTAAAAAATTATCTTAAAGTATTCTTATTGGGTTAAATACAATTCTAAAGACAAACCCAAGATGATAAGGAAAAAAAAAGGAATCATCTGGCAAATTGCACAGATGATAAAGATAATGCAAAGACAGCGGAGTCTGTGCAGTTTTATTTATAGATTAAGATGGAAGAGGCTGAATACAGGGAAAAGGAAAATTTTTATGATGAATGTTGATCAAACAGTAATGGAGAGAAGTCACCATTATTGTCTGATACAGGACATCTCTTACAAGAATCACCTGTCAGGCCAGCCAGATGATGGACTTGTGGTCATTATTCAACATTCCAGGTTCCTGGAAGATAAAAAGAAATATGCAGATACTGTGCACCAGGTGGACTAGGATTACAGGTAGGCATGAAATAATAGGATTTTTCATGTTTTTTAATATGAAAACATCCCATTTCTAGTAGTTTTTTTTTCACTGTGTAAATAATCCTGAAAAATTTATGTTCATCTTTGGATGATGTCTATTGATTATTTAGTCTACTGGTTGTTCAGACACTGGAGCTTGCTTGGATCAAGAAAAACCTAAAGGACGTGCAATTGTTGCTCCTCTGGCTTTAGGGATTTTCTTCTTTTATTCATGATATGCAAGCTAATTTTTTATCAACTAGTATCAAGGACACACTTTTGCAAGCTACAGAGACTTTTTTAGCATTATGGTAAACCCAATGTCCTCTTACTAATGACAAATCCACCTTAGGCAGAGGTATGGACATTGGCATGATATTATGAGTTACAGAAGCTTTGAAACAGGTCCAGTGCTTAAACAAACTTTTGCAGTTAAGCAGGCTTTGTGGTTGGATCAATTTACACTGCTTTTATGCTGTTTACTTCAGTGATACTTTAATGGCAGTGTTACTAATGCACATATTATGCAAAGGTACTGCTCCCCTCAGATTCATATTAGATGTTGTCCAATTTACTGAAAGCAAGAACTGATTCTGAATAAATTTTAGGCACACAATGAAGCAGTTATCCTGAAGTTTACAGTCTGAATTCTCTCCCAGGTCAATGGAAAGAGTACAAAAGCCTGCAAATTTTCCAGGCAGAGGCAGACACATTTGCCCTCTGGAAGCATTCACAAACACATACTTCTCTCCACTGACTATAAGGGAAATTTGGCACTTTCTTTCAGGGCACAGGTTACTTATACACCTAAAGTTTAGGTACAGGTTAGGAGGTGTTGTACACAGTATATATTTGGTTTCTGCTTTGCAAACAAGAGAGAGGCCCCGTGTGCTCTAACACATGCCATGCATTGGAGAAAATCTAAGGGCAGTGGGTCTTAATCTCATTTTAGCCAGGTGTTAGCCTGGGGTAACTCACTAATGACAGTGGAGTCTTGCCAACTTTGCACCTGTGCAGTGAGAACAAAAGTAAGTCCATTAATGATGCATTTAGAGCTGGCTGGAGAACAGCAGTTCCACTTCATGATAACTTTGAATGTTGCAGAATTGATATTTTTCCTATATTGGAATGAAAAAAACCCTTCCAAGCACTTTGTCAGAATATATTTGAATGGAAAAATGCATTTTTGGATCAAAACCCCATCACATTTCTGTCTGCTCTCTCTTTCTCTTTTCCTCTAATCTTAGAAACCTCCTTCTCTCTCCCAAGTCAACATGGTCACTTTTCCATAAAACCTGTCAGCCTCAGCAGAGTATATTGGTTTGGCAAGAATCTTCAGGAAAAGAACTTTCCAGACACAGTCATGGGTTCATTCCATGCAAAGATATAACAATTGGAGAGCAGAGAATAGACAAGAGAAAAGAGTGACCAAAACAAGAGGTTCACTTTTATAAAATCCTTTGCTGAGATTTGAGAAAGCTTCTATAACTTTGTGCATTGCTTTTGGTATTGTTTTTTTAATTTTCATTTCCATTGGCTTGTCCACTTGTGACTTGCAGCTGAGACTACAAGCAGTAGTGCCAAAACACCACTGGAAATGCCCTACTTTGTATTGTTCTGGCCATATGGTATGTTGGTACACGTACAGTTGGTGTCCTCTAGAGGAAAGAAGCTGGTTCCCATCAAATTTCCAGCTGAGGCCAGGCTGGGTCACCCAGCATTTCAGTGTTGCCATCACAACCTAAGGATGACAAAGAGTACAACACTCTGCAAGGCAAGGAGAAATTTGAGGCTATTTCTCAGATTTTGTGAATGGCCATAAAAGCATCTGGTCACCTTTGTTTCTGTGTGCATCTCACATTGGGTGCTGAATAACCTTCAGACATGGTACTCTGGGTACTTACTCTAGGTTACTCTGTTACTGAATAACAACAAATCCATCTTTTTTTCCCTTTTGTCCAGAAGAAGAGGTCAGAAAATTGTACCAACTCTGAAAGTCTTAATTCAAGCCTCTTAAATTGTTGCTCTGTACTTTTCACGTCAGAAGTATTTTCCAAAAGTGCATGTGTCACCTAATGTGTTACTTTTTTAAGAAACAAACAAAATTTCCTGGAGATTGCTGAATGTCAGTTATTTAAAACACTGTATTTATCCCTGTTTGAGTCCTGCTCCAGCAGACAGAAAAGAAAGTTCTTATATCCACAGCTTATATCCACAGTTAAACGCAGCTACCATGGCCCATTAAATATGGTCAAATTTTGTTATAATTTTTCCCCTTATCCTGCCTCCCTCTATTTTAAATAGATTGGATATTCAGAGCATCTCATGCATGTTGGAGGAATTTCTTGATGTTGGCAAAAAGCTGATATAGCAGCAATCCCCACAAGCCGTGCAGCAGAGAAGAAAAGAGATTTTGGACTTTCCATCTTTACAGATTATTTCTGCCAGCTCAGGTAGTATCAAAAAAGCACACATTAGAGACAGCAAAATAACCAGGGATGCACTAATTCTCTGTAGGGGACTGAGATAACTACTAAGAATGCAAACTAGCAATTACACAAAATCAAGACCTACACTAACAAGTGAGGAATGTGAGCTACAAATAGATGTTCGCTGATCCTCATTCTGACAAATCCATAATCCCATAGGAAACTTTGTAAAGCAGAAGCGTCTTTCTTCCCCAACATGAGCCTCTAGGAGCAGCACATGGATCCCTTTCCTTCACTGTACATATAATTTTTAGAGAATAGCAGGTTAAAATGAGGGTCTTGGCTGTGCCTTCAAGAGGCTCAATGAGCTTAGGCCAAGTCATCCAAGAATTAGCTGGTGAAGGGTAAAGATTGGAATCAAAACTTCATCCCTGTGGCATAATGAGAGAAACACTCATAGCACAAAACCTTTTCTAGGCAGGAGAGAAAAGCAGGCCTCTCAGAAACCTGATGGAGACTGTCAAAAGGTTCACCTTTGGTATTAGGGACTATGGCAAATTGCATTCTTGTTCCTGCACTGGGTATGTTTTCTGACCTTGTCTTCTTCATATATACCAAAGACTCTTAGTACAGTTATCTATTTTTATATTTGTTTTTGCTACTGAACTGGTCATACTTCTAGTCAATAGAGAGAGTGGTCATTGAAACCTTAAGATAAAATTCATGTATAAATACTTAATAAAAGGTAGCCTGACTTGTGTCCTTAAAATGCATCCTTTTCTTCACAGCCCAGTACAGGAGCTTTGGCGTACTATCTCCCACGTAAATACCTATTGTCGTAAGCCTGAACATAGGTTACATAAATTCCACCCAAAATAACATTCACCTTAGAAAATAAAAAGCCAAGCAATCAAACAAAAATTCGAGCAGAACATCATGACTGAAAGAGACTTCTCCCACCAGACAGTTTCTTCCTGGGAAGACAAAGAGGATGAACCATACACAAGGGTATTAATTTGCTTTGACTAACATGTAATTAGGAAGTGAACAGATGTGCTACAGGTGCAAGGCAGTATAAGAGCCTGTGTGAGATCAGCATACAGTAGAGACACAGTGAAGTTGATTTAAGGAGGGAGTGGGTTGCACACAATTACATTGTTGAAAGCCCTGATATACAGTAACTCTTTAATGATAATGGTGGAAGAAGAATATTTAGAAATACAAGGCAATGGGGAAAATGCATCATATTTCTAAAAAAGAAATCCAGACCAATCTTTGCATTATTTTAAAAGTAAATGCATGACCTAGTGTCCTGATTTCAGCTGGGATAGAGTTAATTTTCTTCCTGGTAGCTGGCACAGTGCTGTGTTTTGGATTTAGTATGAGAATAATGTTGATAACACACTGATGTTGTAGTTGTTGCTAAGTAGTGCCTGCTCTAAATCAAGGACATTTCAGTTAGCCAGAGAGCAGGTGCACAAGAAAATGGGAAGGAGCATGTCCAGGACAGCTGACTCAAACTGGCCAAAGGGATATTCCATACTATAGAACACCATGTTCTATGGTATGGAATATCATAAACAGAGGTGAATTGCCTGTGAGGGGCCAATTGCTGCTTGGGAACAGGCTGGGGACTGGCCAGTGTGTGACAAGTAATCATGTTGTGCATTACTTGTCTTTCTGGGGTCTTATTTCTTTCTCTTTCTCCTTTTAATTATAGTTGTTATTGTTACTATTATTTTGTTGTTGATATTTCCGTTGTTGTTTCAATTATTAAACCGTTCTTATCACAACTTGGGAGTTTTACTCCTTTTTGCAATTCTTATTCCTGCTGTGAGGAGCAGGAGTGAGTGAGAGGCAGCTTGATGCTTGGTTTCTGGCTAGGATTAAACCATGACATCCAATAATTGAAAGCTGACCCATAGAAATATTTTGTATCAATACAATTGGGACATTTAACTGTTAAAATCAGAGCAAACACCTTCTGTTGCTGGGATAAATTGCATCTCCAAAGCTCTTTTTCTGCTGCAAGTCAAGGCAGTTCCTTCTGTTACTTCCACCTTCTGAATCCAAAAAATTCCACAGGCTATGCCCATGCACCCTTTAGCCTTGTCCCCTGAGCTGGCTGTCCACAGCCTGCCAGGGCTTCTGCTCTGCAGCTCCCTCTTCCTTGGGGTAAAACCTTCTTCTGGAAGTGCCTCCTGGAGAAGACTGTTTTGTGTCTGGTGGGGGACATATCTGTGAAAGCTTTTCAAAGCTCTCTTTTTATGATGTCTCATGGCCCAGTCCACATATATTGTAGCCTGTGGTTTAACTAAACCTTTCTGTCTTTAAGACTAATAATTTGAAATCTCCCTTTATCTTTCTGATTGACATGGTCGAGGCAGGGTGACTCTTAATCTATTTTTTGGAGAAAAGATTCTTCTTTGAAATGTTTTTTATGAGTCAGAAGTTTATTCCAACCTGGGTTTTAAATGACCCCTAAGTATGTGGTTAAACCCTATCAGGGCCTGCAGAGCTTCTGACCTGTGTTTCAAACCAAGCATGACTTAAGTAATGAATTTAAATTAATGCTTCTTGTATCAGGGTTTTAGTTGATAGGGATTTTTTTTTTTCAATAAGATGGTATAACATTTCTTTCTAGTTGATGTATGGATGTCAAAGTGCCAGAATGGTTATGTTGCCAGCCTCTAACTTCAGATCTTTCTCTTCCTTGCTGATCTGGGATAGCAGCCACTGTCTTGGTTTTACACAAAGTCTTTGATCCTCCATGCATGTAAATAAAAGTCAAACTTTCCATTCACTTCTGTTGTGCAGGAGTACTTCCACAATATACTGATAGTTCCTGTGGCTTGACACTGAAGCACTAAATTAAGAAACGTACTTTTATCTCCCAAATCTCAGACTTTTTCATTAAAAAATACCTAGAAAGGCAAATACCATCATTTGCAGCTTATAAAAAAAAGGGAAATAATTTTTACCTTACTGTTATAAACAAACATCCTGTTTTCTGCAAACTGAGCTACAGAGCTTTGTTCTAAACATGAGACAGAAAATGACTTTTGCCTAACCTTATGATTTTATATAATGGTAATTATATACATGAAAATTTGTTTTCCTTCAGCAGTGTTTCTGTCAACACTAAACATATTGCTATGCACTATATCCTCTCTATTTTGTGTTCACTTATGGTCTTTAATATGATCACCACTGATGAAGAAGTACATGATATTTCTAAAATGAAATGTGAGGGTGCACAATGAACATAGAAATATAATGTCAAACAGCTCAGATGGACAAATTCAAAATACTAGTCAGAGAGTATTTGGAGTCTAAGAAAATGTGAGGTGAAGAACAAAATACTAAGCAAATGTTGGAACAATTCAGCAAACTGTATGGCAGATACTCCATTAATGAAAGCCTTTAACTGAGATATATTACTAAGAAGAAAATTGTGGTCCAATACAGGAATTATTTCATGGTCTGTGTTTTCATTCAGGATATCACTCCATTAAATGATTAGAATGGTCCCTTTTTGCATTAAAATCTGTTATCTAGCAGTAACATTAGGACTCTGAAATCCTGTTTTATTTTATAAATTACACAAAGATACAGGATTCTTAATTATTTCAGATTGCAGTCTCTTAGAGTGGCTTGGATCCACTAGTAAATTCAGTCAGAAGAGGTGTTTTGACATGATTGAGAGCAGGGGAATNTCAGAAGTTTATTCCAACCTGGGTTTTAAATGACCCCTAAGTATGTGGTTAAACCCTATCAGGGCCTGCAGAGCTTCTGACCTGTGTTTCAAACCAAGCATGACTTAAGTAATGAATTTAAATTAATGCTTCTTGTATCAGGGTTTTAGTTGATAGGGATTTTTTTTTTTCAATAAGATGGTATAACATTTCTTTCTAGTTGATGTATGGATGTCAAAGTGCCAGAATGGTTATGTTGCCAGCCTCTAACTTCAGATCTTTCTCTTCCTTGCTGATCTGGGATAGCAGCCACTGTCTTGGTTTTACACAAAGTCTTTGATCCTCCATGCATGTAAATAAAAGTCAAACTTTCCATTCACTTCTGTTGTGCAGGAGTACTTCCACAATATACTGATAGTTCCTGTGGCTTGACACTGAAGCACTAAATTAAGAAACATGTACTTTTATCTCCCAAATCTCAGACTTTTTCATTAAAAAATACCTAAAAAAGCAAATACCATCATTTGCAGCTTAAAAAAAAGGGAAATAATTTTTACCTTACTGTTATAAACAAACATCCTGTTTTCTGCAAACTGAGCTACAGAGCTTTGTTCTAAACATGAGACAGAAAATGACTTTTGCCTAACCTTATGATTTTATATAATGGTAATTATATACATGAAAATTTGTTTTCCTTCAGCAGTGTTTCTGTCAACACTAAACATATTGCTATGCACTATATCCTCTCTATTTTGTGTTCACTTATGGTCTTTAATATGATCACCACTGATGAAGAAGTACATGATATTTCTAAAATGAAATGTGAGGGGGCACAATGAACATAGAACTATAATGTCAAAGAGCTCAGATGGACAAATTCAAAATAGTGGTCAGAGAGTATTTGGAGTCAAAATGTGAGGTGAAGAACAAAATACTAAGCAAATGTTGGAACGATTCAGCAAACTGTATGGCAGTGGGAAGGAGGGTGGGTGATACCTGCAGGAAGAAGATTATGTCCTGACAGTCTGCCACCCTGGCTAGGATTTCTGGGCAGAGTGATGATTAAGCTGAAAATGAGCCCTAGTGTGGTGTACTGTGGGTTTTCCCTGTATGAACAATAATGTGATGATTAAGAAAGACAAGATGAATTTACTTCTCTACATGTTAAATAATTAGCTGCTGCTAATTGCTCAGTGTGTACCATCTTAGCATGTCCATTTTCAAAAAAGTGAGACTGCAGAAGCTGGAGCAAAGAGTGACAGGGAAAAGGACCTGCTGCTCAGAGACTGTGAGCCAAAGTGTTTGCCAAAATAGTCATTGTGAGACTCCCCAATGGCAGTGAGTTAGCACCCTCAAAGAGGGGGAATACTCTCTGCTTTTTTGATGGAGAGGAGACAAGGGCCTTCAGCTGGACACTGACCAAAACCAGAATTAAGTGGGTTTATAACTGGCTGTTTTTCTGAAAGATAAACATTAGTCAAGATGTTAATCTCAACAGAGGGATAGCTGATAGAAGACCAAACAAAATGTTAAGATGTTTAGAGGAGTTAATAGTATTCTTACGCAGATTTTTAGATGAAAGCAGCAGAATCAGGGACAGTATTATTAGAATACAGACCTAATCCATGCCACTCTTCTCTCAGCTGCTACAAGATTTCACTCCAGGGATGCTGAGAAGAAGATGAGTTTCCATGGAAGCAAGAACAAAGGGGAACTTTCCAAGGAGTAATATTTAAATCCTGAGCCCTGAATTTCTGCATGACCTGGAGCTTTTGTACGTCTGGTTGATGTGGAAGATTTTGAATCTAAAAAATGACTGACTTGAATTTCAGTGAGAGTTCACTGCGGGAATCTGAACATTCAATGGGAGTTCTGTGATGAAATTGTGTAATGTAGATACATGGAATCCAGAGATGTCTTTAATCTGAAAGGTCACTCTGTCAGAATTATTTCTTGTATATATCATGGGTTAGAGTGCTGCTAATGACATCAAAATAAAACTAAAAGACAAATTCATACATATCAAATTTCCCAGAAGCTGGGGATTTGGGTAAATTGGCACACAGATAAAACCATTTTTGGCTTTAAGTATTTAGCAGTTGATTGAGGAACTTGTCAGACCAAAACTATTATTTCTCATTAAAAGTTTTATAGGAACAGCATGATTTTGTGCAGTTCAAAATTATCAGTTCAAATTTGCCTCCTTCACATCCATCTCTGGCTCACAGGACAGCAGTCCTTGCTGGTTCCATTATCCTATGTTTCTCACACTAAGGGTTTGGTGAACTCTGTGAACCTAAAAACAACCCAGTTCTAGTCATTCAGAACTCATGGGTGTCAGCCTCTTAACAACTACCACTGTACTGACAGACTTATTCCTGCTTACATCAGCATACGTAAACAGGCCCAATACTTTCTTTGCTTTGATGTTACATCACATCCTCATTTTTTCTCCAGGGACTAATGATTATAACTCACGGTCACTCAAAAGCATGTATCTAGTCAGTATGGACAGTGGAGTTGAATATTGTTAGAACTTTTATTTCATTACATTTTTTTGGTATTAATTAATTTATTTACACTTTTAATAGTCTAACTGGAAGTACAGTAAAGTAGGTGTTATGGAAAAATAATTTTCATGGTGAATTCATTAGTCTTTTTAACTTCTTGCTGAAGAGCTGGATTAGAAACTCTTTCACTCAATGGCTTTTGTGTTTGCTTTAAATAAAGAGATAATTGAATGGGCAAGAGATGCCATTCACAGCTCTTTGGATTCAGATAGACATCTACTGTAGGTTGCAGTGTAGTCATAGAGGTGATGAGACAGCCTTTAGGACTGCTCTTTAGTATAGTACACAGGAGGAAACATTGTCTTGTGGGAATAGTTAAAGAAGGAAGGAATGAACCTTGTCAATGTCCTTTGTCCAAAATCCAACACTGATACTTCTTCAATAGGTCCATGTGTTGGTGGAATTGGAAGCAGCCTGGTGACACCTCTGAAGAGTCTCTTGCCATGTTTTCTGCAGAGCAGGGTGGTTGAAGGACTGTTAGATCTACTCTATCAGCTCTGAGGTATCATGGCATAGGGGTCCTCAGTGCAGGAGAGACCCTGCAGTCCAGTTCTCTGGAGGGTAAAAAAAGGGTATTTACATTTCCTTTTTCTAGGTAGGAAGGAAATGAATTATATCCTCACAGGTATGGCTTGGGGAAGGAAATTAATAAGATCTGTGCAAGAGGCTTTTCTTTTAGGAGTCAGTAAAGGAAGTCCAGTGCCAGCCATGGAAGATGCTGTTTAGAAACTGAGGCAGCCAAAACTCGAGGTGAGTAAAGTCTATGACATCAGCATCTGCCATCTGAGAACTGTACAGATCTAGTGCTGGACACCATGATCTTTTATCAGTTATAGCTTTAGGCAGCACAGTAGGACTTTTCTAATTCCTGAGCTCCTGAGTGATACTCATTAAAAGAGAAAAAAGCAGCTGAATTTCAGAAAAGCTTTACTGATTGTATCAAAATATTAGGGTCCAGGGGGCTCTGTCAGCTCTATGAATGCTACCCAGCCACCCTCAGAGTTTCCTCCACCCCCAACACAGGACCCTATGTCAGCCACCCTGGCTTCCCCCCACCTGCCCTTCCCCTGGGCATGGCTGGAACGGTGGGACAGGTTCTGGGGAGCCCCAGCTCTCACAAGCCTCAGGGAGTCCCTGGTCCCCATGGTGCCCTGAAGCACAGGATTCTCCTTATGATCCTGGGAGCCAACTTCTTTCATAGTAATCCATCAGCAGGGTGATGGCATAGGTAATGAGTGATTGCATGCCTTGGCCTCATGTCAACAGAGACTTACATGAACCAGAGTACCTAGTCTGGATCAGAAATGATATGTTGAGACTGATCTTAACTCAATTCAAACTTGTAAATCACAGATCGTAAACTATAATGAGACTTCACTTTAAGTAAGGACAAGAAGAAAATCTGTGTCCAAAACACCTTGTATACAGTGCAGACTTGGCCATCAGACACGACGATGACATAATGTTGGTCTTTATGGAGTCAGTCTTTTGCAAAAAGCCAAATTGACTGGACATTTCTTATTCTTTTTTAAAAATATATTTTATAGGAGAAGAAACTACCTAGATTTAGACTGTTTGTTGTACATGGAAGAATATGCTGATACCTATTTTTGAATTTTTCAATAAAGTGTGGCAGCTGAAGTCAGGTTTTCTGACCTTTTATTTTGAGAGAAATTAACAGAGAATGTTAGTTCATCTCTTACTTTTGATAACCTATCAAAAACTGAGCAGGATTTGTGAGAAACTGATGCTGAATTTTTGTGGATATGGCTCTTCCATATGGTCGGAAACTTCTGAACATAAGGAAAAATTTTTCTCTGGCCAGAAAGGTTGAATGGAAAAATTCAATTATTGTTTGATATGGAAAGAGAAGGTGAGTCATGCTCATTTCTTCCACAGTGAACAGCACGGACTTTCTGCATCTAAAGACACAGAAATAATTAATGCTAGCGAAAGTGGGAACAGACTGACCAGCACTATTGGGAGGTAAAGGGCCTAATGTGATGCAGCAAATGCCCTGATGTGCTTTGGATATGGTAACAAAAGTTTTTTCCACTGAATAACTTCTTTAGTCTTATTTTGAATGTTTGATAATTGCACATCTCACTGTCTGAACTGTAGGAGAAAAACTGTAGGAGGCAGTTTTATTGAAAAAGGAGAGCAGCACTTCACAGAGAGATTGCTTTCCTTCAGTTAATGCTCATCTGCTTGCATGTAGCCTAATGTAGTTGAAAGATAGTAAGAGAAACCTCACGGATCTTTTGGGGTCTTGTAGCCAGTTTATTATTTTTTAGGAAAACTAGAAAGCCTCCAGGCTGAATATGGACACAGAGGTGTATGAGCCATTTGTTCTGTACCAAAGTAGTTCCAGAGCCTGAGGCCACAGGGAAAGAAGAAAAGGCACTCAGGATTGCACCTGGGATGCTCTTCTTCTTTACCTCTTTGGATCTTGGAACACATAGCCTGTGAAAAGAGGCTGGGGCAGCTGAATGTGTTCAACCTGGAGGAGAGGTGGCTTTGGAGGGACCTAACAGCAGCTCCCAGTGCCTGTGGGAAGGTCACTGAGGGTACAAAGCTGAGCTCTTCACCAGGATGCACAGAGGAGAAGGGGCAGATTGCTGGAACTGAAATTAGGTTAGAAGGTGAAGGGGGGAGGGGGTAGAGGCAAGGGGTGGGACATACATCACCTCATCTTTGGAGGTTTACAGACAGCTGACAAAGCCCTGAGCAGCCTGGTCTGAATTCAGTCTTGACCCTGCTTTGAACAGGAGGTTGAACTAGAGACCTTCTCAAATCTCCTCCAACCTCAACGAGTCTATCTGTGTCTTCTTTGGATAATAAAAAACAGTGTAGCATGGACTCTTTAGCATTACAAAACATGATAAGCTCTTTGTAATATCTGATGTATTATTATCATGATTAGATCAATTATGACTAACTTTACCACTTATTATATGTATATAAAAGAATCTACGATTTCCTTCTTGACTCTAGTCATCGTGCTCTTTTAAAATCATATTTTGATCTTAGTCATAACATTATCTGACTCATCTTAAAATAAATTATTTACATAATCCTCCCATGGTCTCTATGCTGAGGTTTTTTTTCATAATGTTTGATCATTGTGTGACAATTATGTCTTTTCTGAATGAAAATTTTGCTTTTAATAAAATCAGGCAAGAAGATTATCTTCATGGGCCCAAAAAGGACTTTGCTATGCGGAGAGTGGAAGTACTTTAAAGTAGTGTGAGATGATAGGGTGGATTTCCTTGGAAAAGCACGAGCTGCAAAGGGTTTGTATTCTAGGCCATGAAAATTCAAATTTGGGTCTTCAGCAAAGATGAAGAAGAATACTTTCTCCCAAGGCAGCAACAGAATTTAATTCCTAACACTGTCAGAAATGTTCATGTCAAAGAAAAAACCCTTTCCTCCTGAAATCTTTACTTCTGAACACGGTTTCTTTTGTTTTAAGATGACCTTGAACTAGAAAGGAAAAGAATGCTCTTTGATTTTGTCATTTTTTTGCCTTGATCCTGTAACAGAATTTTTTATTTGTTTACACATAATCTGCAGCAATATAAAGAAATAATTATAGGGAAGACAAAATTGTTCTGTAAATTTGCCACTTCTAATTTCTTTTTTTAATACTATGATCTCTTCTTTAACCCTCATAGTGCTAATGTAGACCTCTCATTTTCCTCACGTAACACCAAAGAATAACTCAGGTTTCTCTTCCAGGAATACATGTTAAAAAGCATTTATTATATCTTCCAGCACACATCAAGGTATTCAAATACAGAAAATTATTCAAATTTCATTTCAGTGCCATTAAAAATATATTTTTCAAGCTTATTTAAACAACTTAGACTCATGAGAGTTAGCGTTTACTTCATTTAGCCTTCCTTTCTTTAATGAGCTAATATTGCTCCTCAGATGACATTTATGAGTGCCTGCAGGACTTCCTGGGTGACTCAGGCCAGAGGATACTGCTGCAAGCTGTAAGTTTGGATGGGAGGTGCCTCAGGACAATCCTGTCCTTGGGGCCACCCTAATGATTCCCTGCTAGAAGATCCTCTCTGTGTTTGATATGCTGGAATCATGTTGCTGGAGAGAGGGTTTGTGTCTGAGCAGGTCCCTGGCACTGGGAGGAGAGTGCAAATATCCAGGTATTTCAGTATGGTGCTTCCCAGAGGTCCATGCTGAGCCCTCTGCCTTCTCTCATGAGTGAGGCCGAACTTGGATTTGTGGCTCTGTGGCAGCAATAGGAGAGATCAAAAAGGGCTGTGTGGTCCAGAGAGGGCACCTTGCAGCAGTCTTGGCTGTATCTTTTAATGCTTTCCATGTGTATCACATACGAGAGTGAACACTTAGATGTTGGACAGATTTGTTTACAAGGCATTTACTAAGTATTTTCAAGTTCCATGAGTGCAAGAAAGAGATATTTCACTACTTGCCCATTGTGAGGAAGAATTATACATTTTTTTGTCTTATTGTGAGAAAGACCTGACCAAGTACAAGATTTTAACTAGCCAGGAATAGAGCTTAACTGTTATTTAATAGACTCAGGAGCAATTAAAGATCAAATCAGAAAGACCTTCTGGTTCCCTGCCAAAGTAATAGTACCATATTACCAAAGTAATAGTACCATGGACTTTCTATGCATAAAGCATTTCTTTTAGGATCTTCCACAAATTCCATCAAAAGAAAGGAATATTATCCCTCTAAATTCAAGAAAAACATTTGCATGTATTGAAACTGTAGCAGGTTCCCTTTTATAAAGTTAAAACCAAGGTTTTGCTTTACTTTTCATTAATGGTTAGGTAGTTCCTCTGATTTGGAGTTGTCAGACCCAGCATTAAATAGGGAGAAAGGTCTTTCCATAGTGAAAGTGGGACATCAACTGCAGTGACCTGGCCAAATTCCAGTTTGAATATTTGCACATACTTAAATAAAATGCCCTTTGACATTTCTGTTAAGGATAAACATTTTTTATCCCAACTGATCTTGGACTGAGGAATACTGATAAAAGAGTCTTTGCATTTCATGTGAGAGTGAACTGTATTACATGGATGGGCAAAACTAATCTGGATTATTAATGTGCCACCATCTGTAGAAAGGCTGAGGATCCTGTGGAAACCAGTGGCAGAACTTCATTATATTTCCTAAGTGCGGGATTCCACTTATCGTTCCTGGGTCTGGTTTTGTCATCAACCTCACATGATATCTTGTGTAAGTTACTTCACTACTTCATAGAAAAGATTTATCCCCCCTCTAAATTAATGTAACTTAAAAACTGACCACAGTTTTAAGTACAAATAATAAGCGCCATATACAATCTCTATTTTGATATAATTATTATGAGCAAAGCAAATAAAAGTCTCTTTTGTTTAAGGTTTTCCATTACAGGACTCCATTTTTCAGTCACTTGCATCAAATGACCTGAGCACACTTATGTTTTCCATGGAGGGCAGGGACTTCAGCCTCAGGTCTTCTGGAAATTTCGTCACAAGTGGCGTGCATTTTTCTTCCTGTCTGTAAAGAGCTCCCCAGATCTGGCTGAATTATGTGCTTCTTGAAACATTAGTTCTTACTTGCTCAGCAGTGACCTGGCAGAAGCTGGTGCTCAGGTTTCCGAAGATACCATCTGCACTGGGCATCCTCTGTCCCAAGGCTATGGGAGATGAACATAACTTTCCCTGTAATTTCTCCTCCTGTTACCATGTACGGCTATGGCACAGCATCTAATAGCAGGGCCTAATATCCTCTTCTCCTGCTGGTTTTCCTTCTGGTGCCCTCACAATGAAGAGATGGAGGCAACCTGAGGGGAATGGGAAGGATGCAAAATCAAGGAACACAGGATGAGGGAAAATCTGCTCAGAGCGACTTACTCAGCATCACAGAAGGATTCAGTGGTACGCTCAAGCATAAAATTTGCTTTTCCTAGAACAGCGTTATGGTTGCCAGATATGCTGTGTAACGTGGGATTTCCTGAATTATAGTCTCAAATTCCACGTCCTCTATTAAAACACAGAGGTGATTGATTTCCCCATATATTCCAGAAATACAGTCTTTGAAAAATCTGCTAATCTGCTACGAACTTTGATCTCCATCTTCTCTGTGGGTGTTTTTGTGTTTCATTCCTCACATTGTGTGGGTAAACCCACTTCTGAGGGTTATAACAGGAGGAAACAAAACCCACACATTCACATGTAGGATTTATGCCACTGCTAGAGTGAGATATGCTTGGCTGACCTCAGGATGGGCTGCAAATGGACTTTCAGAAAAACAGGTTTTTGGTGAGGAAAGAAGAGAGTAAGGCTGAGAACAAGCTGAAATACCAGTTTTTGTTCTGGGTCTGAAAGTGCTGAATGGTTGGGTAGAAAGGCTTTCTGATGGTAACCTCAGGCCCCAGTACAGGGGGCAGGTGTGAAAAAAGGGTGGTGGTGTCTCATGCTGGATAAATGGTTTTGAGACAGTTAGAGTTTCCTGACACCAGGGATCTACCTGATCTACCTGACACCAGGTAGATCCCTGTGAACAGCCCACTCTTGATGGAATATTATTCACAGGGATTCTGGAGAATAAACTTTGTGATCAGGTCCATTTTTGCTGATCTTCCCCTTTTCTGTTCTACGGATGATATGTTGGGATGTTTTTGAGTGTCCCTGTCCCACTCTGGAACCCATCTGGGAGCCTCCACTTGAGCTGATATTCAGGGCTATTCAGTATGTGAACTAAAGCCGTAGTACAAGCCATCAAAGCTGGTGGATATGAACAATCCTGAATGCATCTTTCTTGTGCATGTGCTGGCACTTCACAGGCCCCAGACGTTGATTTCCAGGGACAACCAGGCTCTCTGTGCCTGGTGAGCACACAGCTGGCCTCAGCAGACCACAGTATCTGTTGTCAAAGGCTGCCCTAGAGGTGCCTTGCCTATATCCTCCTCAAATGCACTCACTCCTGCCACATCCTGCAGATGAAGCTGGAGGTTATCGGAAAGAGCTGGCTCCTCTGTTGCCTTCACTGCCTGATGTTGTGGGTCACCTTCCCCCTTGCCTCTTCCTGGTGGCAGCACTGCCTAAACACTGTAAAATTTTGTTTAGCAGCTCAGTTGTCCTGGTCTTCCTCAGCATCCTTTCCCCTGTGGCACCACATCTCCAGGCACAGCTCCTCTGCACCGTGGCTGTGCTGCTGGAGATTGTCTGTGCTTGCTAGAGTTCCTCTCCCTGTGCCCCTTTCCAGCACTCTCATTAGGAATGTGCATAATTCCGTGCTTGTAATTAGTATATGCTGTTTGAGGCCTAATTATACTGTATGTTCTGGTTTATCAAAAGCTGCTCATCTGTTGTGTGAAAAACAGTTTAGGAATCTGAGGCTGCCTTCTGCAGGAATCCTCCTCCTTTGAAGTGGGAAGATCAGAGTCACGGCTGGGTCAGCACAGCACGAGCTCTGCCTCCGCTCAGGGTGCCGGGTGTCAGCAGCAGAGCAGGATGGGCTCCTGCTGTGCAAACGTGGCTGGAGAGCCTCACGTCCCACAGTGAGGCCCAGAGACAGCCATAATCCCCTGCTGAGCCCCAGGAGCAAGTCATGTCAGAGCTAGCTGCATTCCCTCCTTCTTCCTTTCCTCTCCTCTACCAGTTACATTTTCTTCTTGCTCTTAAGCAATTTCTTCTAGTAGTGACTCCAGCTACCTTCTTCTTTTTTAAGAACAGTTGATATTCACACAACCCTGGAATAAATTCTTTGTGCCACAGGTCAACATTTTCAATGGAAATCATAATGTGTAGTATCACAAGCTATTTTAAATCTAATGAGAAATGCAGGAAATCCTGCAGTGAAATGAAGCTGACCTTGGTGACAGTGGCTGTCTCTCAGCATTGCATGTACTAGTGCAGTGTGAAACATGTAGAGATCTGGTCTTAAATAGGGAGGCACAAATATTTATTCTACCTAATATTTTATAGAGAATTGGGAGTAAATATCTTTTGCAACCACCAGCCCCAATATCTATTCTTTTGGCTGGCTGAAGGAATATATTCAAAAAAAGAGTTGAACCTGTGTATTAATAAAAGGAAGAAGAAATATTTTCAGCATGTTTTACAGAATAAACTGAACCAAAGATATCCTGACACCTTATTTTATTGCATTCCATGTTTGATTATATTATTAAAAGTTTTGGGGGGTAGGGGTAGAATACCTGGGAGTTATCCAGTGTAACAGCAAGGATCAAAAGAAGGTGGTCTCTTGGGAAAGCTGGCATGTGCAGGCATTAATAACATAAATGATAGTGTGTACAGGGCAATCATTTGCTGGTTTTCGACAGTACCTCTTCTTTTCAACAAATTAAGATCTCTTGTCTTTACAAATGGAGCACCTCCTCTACACTACTCATTTGTCATTAGCAGGACTTGGGCTACCTGGAGCAGCACACAGTGATAGTAAATGAGATCTGCCAAATGCAATGGGTGGCTGACTGAGAAAAAAATCTGTTGGTGATGCAATCTCATGCCACTGAGAGATATATTACATCAGCCTGTCCCAGGAAAAGAAAGATGTCATGTGGAACTCAATCTTTTGGGTGTGTTAACAACTCAAAACTGTGTCTAGAGAGTAACAGGACAGGAGTGAATGCCATCCTGTGTCTCCCACGGAGGCACCCAACAGAAAATTTGAAGACAAAATGAAGAAATTGAAGGTGTGTGTATCAGCACCTGCCAGCAGCAGGATGCTGCAGAGGCTTGTTGCACACAGCACTTGTCACAGGACATGCAGACACACTCTGTCCTGGAGACCTGACAGATTAAACAGGAGGAGATGCATGGTGACATCAGATAAATGTGACATCATGCTAACAGATCATGTTAGTGGCACTCCTTGTTTGCAGGGCTTATGTGAACTCATCTGTTTTCTAGGAAAAAGGACAAAGTTTAACATGGCTTGTAATGAAGCATCTGCTCCTGCCTACAGAAAGCTTCATGTGTCACCTGCTGAGGATTTAAAGAGTGTGTATAATATTTATATATTATACATATTATTAACCCATATATGTTTATATGCATGTGTATGCCTACAGTTATATAAAATATATCTTATGAAGCATCAGTTATATGTGTGGCAGCAGGAACTATGCACATTCCCCAAGTATTCCCCACACCCTGAATCTGAAGAAAAAAAGATTGGTTCCTGCAGAAGCTTGAAGAAAGAGAAAAAGGTTCCTGACCTGAAAGTTAAATGATATTGCCTGTCCATTTTAAAATATGCTTGTGAGCCTCACTGGGCAGGGTTTCAAAATACACACCCCACAGCTTCAATTCTGTCATTCAGTCACACTGAGCTTGCGAAGCAAAATACTAAAGTGACGTCAGAATCATGATGCAGAAGTTTTGCTTTGGAAAAAAATCAGACAATCCCAGAGGACACCTGCAACAAGTTCAGTGCTCTAAGCACACAATATGCTCAGACTCTGGGAAAACTGCCTGACAGGTTTTCAGTAAGTCCTAGACTTGAAACACATATCAAGATACTTATTTTTAGTGTCAGCAATAGGCAGTATGTCCATAGCAGGATATTTTGGCATTTGATCTGATAGATTCACTTATATATTTGAAATAATATCTTGGCTTTTTCTACTCTTGGCTTCCTACTGGGGAAAAAACCATGAAAAGATGAGGACCATGAATCATAAAAAAAATTGGAAATTTTGTGGTATGTATTATCACTTGGCTTGTTTTAACCAAATAATTTTAGGGAATGATATTATGTTTCTGCCAGAAGATTTAAAAGGTCTCTGAAATCACTGATTCAGCTGTGTTTCTATGAGAAAGATTGTTTTGATGCTAAATCATTAGAGAAGATAAAGTCAACATGCACATTGATTTTAAAATTCTCTCTTGAAATATATACAGCTGATTGTTTATTATCTTTGAATCTGCAGGGATTGGCACCTAATTTGTTTAACTCCTTAGAACTAGATATAGAGAATTTAACAGGAAGCCTTATTTACAGATATTGGCTTTAGTCCACATTCTGCATCATGTGCAGCTGTCTTCTGGGTCAAGGTGATTATAGGAAAGGATATAGATCATGCTCAAGTTCTCATACTCAATTACCCTTCACTAATATTACAGGAACAAACTGGGGTTAGGGAAAATTCCTAGGCTTTATAAAGTCTAGAAATCTTCATTAGCCCCTTTTTCATACCAGCTTGATTTTACACTCAATCAATTCATGAGAGCAAGCATGTATTAAGGTAGTTTATCATAAAGAGGCAAATTGCTTTCCATGCTATGGTATATGACTTTTTGAAACTACATCACTTGGAGTAAACCATCACTACAGATGGTTGTTGAGAATCAGATTTCAAGAAGTATAACTGTGCCTCAAATAAATCAATTCTTGGTGTCTGTGATAGCTTAAAATAAGTGAAAAAGTGTATAGGAGAGTACAACTCACTTGACTGTGAGTTCGAGGAGAAACAAGAAGTGGGAAATCAAAAAGTTTCCAAAGAGGCCAGACATCATGTGAAGGTGAAGGAGAAGAGGAATGGGGATGGTGACTGTGCTGAACTGACCTGGGCAAAGGGACCTGAAGGGTCCTTCCAACTTGCTGCGTACAGTGAACAACCACAGTCTTATTCATAAGCTCTGGAAATTTCACCACAATACTGCTTTCCTAGTACTTAATTAAAATTGGATCTTTCTCAGACTGAAAGATATAGCCATAGAAAAAAACACAGGAGATTTTGATGCTTTCTTTTTCTATTGTTTGCATGTGTCTGACTGAATAACAAGCTGAATAATGCAGCTCTGATCTTCTTCAGGTCCCAGTTATACTTCATGCATAACATTAACAAATATAAACTATCATAATCAGAAGAAGTCATGAGGCATTGGTGACATTTGCAATGCTTTGCTTTTCATCATCTGCTGTACCAGGGAACCTTCAGAGTCTGCTGCTGGCCACTGTGAGCAAAGGCTGCCTCTGTGTTCTGTCTGGTCTAAAAGGCCACACTCCTGAGTGTAAAATATGTCTCAATGCCCTGTGAAGAGCATCTTGGCTGAGCTTTCCACTTGCTTTTGCAGCTGCACTGTCCTGGCACACAGCTAAGTGAGTGGCTTGTGGCTGTGGCTGAGTAATCCTGAACGGATGGGAAGAGCAGTGAATTTGCTGCTGTCACCATGGAAAAGCATAGGGCTCTCGACGATGTCCGTCCTTTGTGTTGGTCCCCTGTGCTAGATTTTATTCTGTTCATTTTTGAAATATCACCACTAGAAGATTTGAGACCTGCTTTATAAAGTATCATATTTAGCCCCTGCTTTGTTTTAAGGTGCGTCAATGTCATACTGCTGTGTTAGACTGGAGAACTGAGGGACCATTTTCAGTTTACTGCAAGCCACTGGAAACACTTTCAGGTTTGTAACCACAGAAAAACTCTTCTATTTCAGATATGGCCAAATATAAATTCACTGGCAACAGAAATCTCACTTGTTTGACATCAAGAATGTTTCCCCTCTGAGGTAATACAAAGTGCTTTGAAGTGCTTTTCTTGAAACCTTGACATTTGCTTTATTCTCTATGATTTTATAGAGGTTTTGTGTGCTTCTAAAGTGCACAGAGAATTTACAGCTACAACTCTGTGAAAAAATGAGGTTCAGTGGTTACCACATTAAGTGAGAGTCAGGGGGCATCAGGATAGTTCTCACAACACTCTGGGGTAAGTTATCTCTATCACTGTTCCTTATTTTCTGCTTTAGACAACGTGGCTGTATTAGTGGTTATCTTTTCATTGTTCTTGCACACCCAGGCCAAGCATGATAGCAGTTGTGACTATTTTTGTGATTTTAAAAACATTGAGCTTTTTGATTAATTTATTTTAAAATTATGCAAATTTTAAAGTTTTGTAAGTTTAATAGCAATGGGAATTTCTGAGTAAGTCTTAGTCTTGAATGAAGCACTCATTACTCTTAAATCTTTCTGTGTGGACTCGACTTACAATTTTGCAAAATGTGTTTCTGGTGTGTTTCTTTTTATATTTTTCTTTTCTTACTGTGACAACAATAAAATAAAAGTTCTTATGGAGTTATATTCATATTCCCTCTGGTAATGGCTGGACCATGGTGACAATATTGGGAACTTAATAACTTGGAAGATCTCCCTGTGATAACACTGGTCCCCTTCCAAAACTGACTTAGAGGGATTCTAGGTTACAGGGATTTTGTATGCATCATTTCTCTGTATATTTATGAACAAACTAGCAGTTAAGAGCTGTTTTTATAAAGAATGTATGTTAAACACACTACCAAAGACTTATTGGATATAAAATCACCCTAGCAAAAAATTGGTAACTTTTTTCAGAAGCATCAGCCAAGTGCCTAAAGTGACTCTCTGCAAATGAGAGTATGTTTTGCAGGGATGTCAGCTGTGAGTTGATCCAAAACAAAAACAGATATTCAAAAATCTATGGATGAAGTGTTAGCCATGAGAACAAACCAAAGCATTCTGCCTTGCAATGCTACAGTGTTTTTGTTTCCTCCTGTCTGAGGCTATAGAGGCTGTGCAGTGCAATAAGATACAGATGTGGAAGTCAGACCCTCCTCATCTTCAACATGATCAGCTGACTTCACGCATGACCTTCAGGCTGAAGCTACAAAAGGGCCATTCAGCATTAGAACTTGAGATGTGAACAATCCAGAGAATTTTTGGATGATTTTCTGGTCAATTAAGTCCACAATCTGCCTAGGAACAATTACAGTTCATCCATGCGCCGTGTTGCATTTACCTCGTGAGCACCGCTCCTTAGGCACACCTCTGATGTTGGGAGAAGAAACTGGGGCTTGGGTTTAACCTCTCCTTCCTTTTCCCAGCAAAACTCTGCAACCCTGTAGTGTCTTCTACATCTCACTGCCCTAATGTCAGAAAAACACACTGTTCCCTGCTGCTCTGTATGAGTGACCTGAGGTCCCTGGAGCTGCTCTCTTGCTTCATCCTCTACTTCCAATGTCTTGAGACCCTGAACACTTGCTTGTGCCACTCCCCTGCCTTCTTTGTTCTCTCACCTCTCTCACATTCATTCCCAGATTCTTTCAATTTCCAGATTCTATAAGGACCTGGAAGGATCCAAGTCAGGGTTAACAAGAAACTATTTTTGTGGGCAATGGGAAAATTGGTGCTCAACTACCAGCTTCAGTGTTTCAAGTGTTTGATGCAGGATAACAACTTAGATGTTTTGAGAGTGGGAGGGCTCAGGGAATTGTATTACTTCCTCCTGTCTTGAATGTGGTTAGACTAAATCATAGGGTGTAGAGAATGAAATGCCAGCTGTGCTACAGTACTGCACAATGGAAACAGCATCCACAGCTGCAGTCCTTGGTTTTGGTGACAATGTGAGCAGTATTGAGACAAGCAGATTTTGACTTGTTTTTCTAAGAATAGCCCTGCCCTGCTGATGTACTCTTGGACACAGCACTATTTCCAGAGAACTGAATTTGAACAAGAAAGTCCAGTCAAAGCTAAAATGCTCTTGGATAGGTCAGATCCCAAAAGACCTGGTTATTTAAAGATTGACCTTTACAGTTTCAGATCAGAGTCTGCACTATATTTCAATGACACTTATGTAAAACTTCTCCTGGATCTCTGCCTCATTACCTAGACTCAGTTTTACTGTTGAAAAATTGGAATTTTGATCTAAATGAAGAGGACTAAAAAGGGGAAGAATAAAAGGGCTAATATGGAGGTAATACTAGTGTCCTATTAAGGAGACAGAGAAAAAAAGATTTTCTTCACCGATATAAAAAGTTTTGACACATAATTCCAGCCCTCTGGAAAGGACCAACTTGGCATTTAGAAACCACACAGCTTTGCATTGCATACTACAGGTGATTTGCACCTTCTGACAAAGAAGGCAGCAAAGCAGAACCCCACAAAGAATGCAAAAGGGCTGCTGTCCCGTTGATTCATATTTAGTGAGCTTCAGGACCAGAGTTGCCCATTGTGTAATGTCTGTGGCAGAACTATTTTCAGAAATGGCTTCAGCAAACAACTTTGAGACAGGATATAGGCTGAATATCAGCCCTTCTGGATAGTATAACACTTCTGGATTGTGTAACATGCCTCTCTGAGAGAATCTCAGGAATCTCTTATATTTCAGATATCTGGGAATGTACTTCATCTTTTTCTTTTCTTTATTTTGGGACTGAAGTTTCTGTTTATTTTCAGTTTAAGTTAACTGAAATTTTATCCTGCTAGTAGGAATGACATGGATATTTATAAACAGCGTTGAAATTCGGAAGGCCAGAGATGGATGGTTGACATTTGAAGGCCTATTCCTCTTAATGGCATGTGCATTGAAACATATGATTAAAGACTTGAGCCATCCTTCTGGACTGTCACTGTCTCTAAAAGCTATGCCACTAACTCTCCCAAGATTCTCCAAGCAAAACAAGGGAAATATAGACCCTTCCCCTGCTGTTAACGTGCTACTTGCAAATCTGGGGGAAGATCCAGTCATGCAGGATGTCCCATGAGGGAGGGCAGATGCAACAACCAGTGCATAGTGTACTGCCAGAGATCAGGATTTTAAGAGAGCTGGAAAACAGGGAGCATTGTTGGTCTTGTAGACACTGCAGTTCTGTGCTTGTCCTTTGCCCCTGCAGGAGCAAGATCAGATGGATTTTGAATTATTGAATCAACAGTGTGCTCCTGGTGAGTATTTGTCCAGTCCATTTTCCTGTAGGATGTCGACACAAAGGTGGGGAGGGCACCTCATGGTTGAGATGGCACATATTCACCAATATTTACTTTTTGTGTTGGAAAAGTCAGTGCACAATTTTGTCACAAAATGTAATAGATTTTGACTGTAGAAGACAATGTAGGGCAGAAATTTAAACTGTAATTTTAACACCTCCACTTTCACTACAGTATTACAATGCACACACTTACATCAGTACCTCTGCTTCCACTGGGTAAAGTGCAGTGCTGCTCAGTTCTGCCTCCCTACCTAGATCAATGAAGGGCAAATACAAGTCTTCTGAGGGTATGAATGTTCTGCAAAATCATTTTGTTTCAATTCACAACAGCTCTTTCATTATCTGAGGCATGGCTGATAAGCTGCATGTCTGGTTTGTCTCGCTTCATGAGGGAGTCACAACTAGTTCACTAAAACAATTTACATGAAAAAACTCCTAAACTTCTCTCTCCAGTCCTCATGCTCCTCTTCCCTCCTTCCAAATTGGGGAATTCCTTATTTCAGAACAAAACCCCTTAAAAGCTAGATTTTTGTTTTTGTCTGAAATTCATTCAGACTACCCATTCATTTCCAGACCCAGGCCATGAATTCATGTTTGCTCCTTATGGTTTGGGACAACAGCAAGAGCTGGAGGCACCCTCCAAGGGTTGAACCCCATCTATACCAGCACACTGCTTGGAATTGTACAGAGGCTACTGTCAGTCTGGGTGGAATAAGGTTTGTGTGCAAGCTGCAGATGAGAAGAGGTCATCCATGGTGCCTGCAGGGAGCTGAGTCCTTGCCTCCAAGTGTTACTCCCATGCCTCCAGAGACAAATACTGTTACTGGGGTTATTTATGCTCCTTTGTGGTCTACAGAAAGTGTCTGAGTCTCTTCTGAGACCTTGCTCCCATTCTCTCCTCTGATAAATCTTGGATTTTTTTATTTTTTTATTTTTTTAATTGGATTGGAGCCAGTAAGCTAGGTAGCTGAACAGCCAGAGAGCTGCTTGTCAGCCTCTGATTTTACATCAGGGATTTTGCAGGAGGCTGCTGATGCAGTGACCTCTGAGTGCAAGGTGAGGGCCGTGAATCCTGCTGGGATACTGTTGAAGGACTGGCTCCTTCTGTACTCTGCAGGGAAAAAGAAGCTTGGCATGATGGTATCTCTGCTGCTGGTAGTGAGCAACGCTGCAGCAAAGTAATCCCTCTTCCCTGCCATGGTTTTTGTGGCCAAAATAACTAATTGGTCACTGTAAATCAGAGCCTGGGTGTGGACTATCATATATGCAGTGCAGAAAATTGAAAGATCAAGGGTTTTCAGCAACACAGAGCATAAACCAAATTGACAGTAGGGATGTCTTTACCAACACTATCACTCTCCCTGAAGAGGAACTTTTTAAGCCCTATTAAATGTTTTACAGACCAAGATTAAACTTGCTTCATTGTGGAGGCAGAGATAAGGGAACTCTATTAGCCAGCTCTAGCCAGCCACTCTATTACTTTGTCCATCCAATAATCAGTTTCTCGTATTTGGAAATATTTCCATATTTTCCTTTGATAAGCCTGAATCTCATCAGAATTTTTACTCAGAAATAGGAGACCCTCATTCCAAAACTTCCAGTAGCTCACAAAGGCTGCAAAACCTACTTTCTCTGTATGAGGCAGGTCAAGGATGAAAACCAAGCCAATTACACCCTGGAAGGGTGCTCTAACCAGCAGCGTCTGAATCAAGCAATCTCTCTGAAAAGCGATTTCTTCTTAAAGTTCAGAAACACCTATGCAGAAATCTTGTGTTGAACATGGCAAGATAGTAAAGAAAGTGTGGGTTATAACAAATCATTTTTTCCAAAAGATTCATGGAAAAATTCCTGAGCTGCTTTGCATTAGATATTAAGCCCACTCAGGTCAGAGGCGCAGCTTTACCAACAAAAGAAGAAATATCTACAAAGTGTTGTCTGTAGTCTGTTGGACTAATGACAGTAACAATGCAAGACATTAGTGGAGGCTCTGGCAAAAGAACAGGCACAGTTTGTTGGCCATGTAACTCAGGGTAGGGCACGATGAATAGAAGTGATGATCTAGTGAGCAGGTTACTGGATTGCGATGTACAGAGCAGGGCTCAACTCCTGACTTAGCTCCAGGCTTTTTTGTTACTTCAAGGAAGGTGCTGAGATCTTTCCTCTGTTACAGCTTCCCATCCCAAAAGAAGGAATATGATAATTTCTTACATTCATGGGGATACTGGCAAGGTAAATGATGACTGAAAAGCTTTGAGATACTGCAGGAGGGAGGGTTGACACAGAAATGCTCAATCCTATGTCTTTCAGTTAAGGAAAGAGAAAGCAGAAAATATTTTCTAAAGACATATTGCAAAGTTATTTTCTCCTCTCCCAAATGTGGCATGTAGAGTCATATTTAATTTCTTTTTTCTATCCTCTATTCCTTTTAAAGTCCATTCTTTCCTTCCCTTGTAGGCAGAGACATATGTGTAGCCAAGTGGATGGTTATAAGGCCTACGATGTTCCTACGATTGCTTCAGGTCTGATTTGATGGTTTTCTGACATCAAAATAATCATAAGTTTTATGTTTGATTTCATAGTGCAGTTTCTGAGAATTTAATATTTCACTTTGACCCTCCAGATCCTTCAAAACAGCTTATAAAATCTGCATGGTGTGGGAGGGAGTATTTCTGGCAATCTTTGTCTTTCCAAGAGTCATTTTGTGTGAAATATTTTGACGGATTTGCTATCACATTAGTCAAAGATTTTCTCTACTAAAAATTTACACATTTGTTTTCATGTAGGAAAGCAAAAAAAAATCACTCATTTCTACAAGATAAACATTTTACTCAACAACTTTTGGAGTGTAGTTTCCTTTGAAACTCAGTTTAAAGAAAGAGATGAGGCTAAATGCAGGCAAAATAGATCCAGCTGTATAAAGTCAGGCACTTTTGGAGCATGAATCATTTCCCATGACAGAGGGCATTGCACTACAAAGGTATCTGTTGCTCATGTTTGACTGTAGAAGAAACCTGAATAACTTATTTAGGCTAGTTACCTGGTTTTGGCTAGGCAAAGTTGGGCAAAGAATCCATATAATTGCCATCAATATGTATACATTTTAAATCATTGCATGACCTTCTCCAAGTGTTTAGACATAGATTAAAATAGGCTTTCCAAAAGTCAGGCACCTAAAATGCTGAGCATTTTTGGAACTGTAGGACTTCTTACATACAGGTCTTAGGTATTTTCTGAGGAAGGGATTTGACTCTGGCTTTATTTGGGTAGCTGTGCTGCTGATGTGATCTGGCCTCAATACTGTATGTCACACAGACCTCCCTGCCACATGCCACCTTTTTGGGTAAGAAAGCTCCGTCACAAATGATCAGTAACATTCAAACTAATCTTCTAGGCAAAGCCATGTGATATTTCTGTTATTATTATTTTATTTCACAAGGACCAGTCACCCTTTTCCTCTCCTGCCTCAATACTTGCAAAGCCTGAGAGAGGGTCCTGTGTTGACCTTGCTTAGAGGTTGTGTTGCCACCTCCATGCAATGTAGGATTTGTCCCTCCCGTGCTGTGTGCACTGTTTACACTGGCTATTGGAGGTGTCTGAGCTACCTCTTTACCCCCCTTGTTTCCTTGGTTTTTTTTGCAGTGGAGGTGGGGAGGCATTTCAGGGGCTGGCAGTATCTTGCCCCTTCCTTCCCTAACAGCACCTTTGTGTTCATGTGGGTGGTGAACAGGCTTCAAGGCTTACACAAATCTGTCACTATCTCTCAGGGCCAGATCCCAACAAGACTTCCTAATGGCACCTTCTAAAGTCTGGAGTAGAAATTAGAGTCATGGGAATAGAAGAAGACTGCCCAGGATGGTGAGTTTTGCTGCTTTTAGAGATAAGATTTTAACTGATAGACATAATAAGGCAAAAACACAGTATTCTGTTCCCCTTGTTCAATTCAGTATTTGTAAGGCTCCAGTCACCATGGCATCTAGGCATGAAAGATACCTTATGTCAGCAGGATATGCATCAAAGGAGTCCTTTTCTAATGGATAAACCTGATATCAAAGAACTGAAGAAACTGAACCAAAATTTACAGGTGTCCTTTGCTTTGATCATTAATTAAAATGTGACTTATACTCACAGTGTCCCTATTAGAGGACTTGACACAACAAAGCGTCTGAGGAACCTGACTATTTCTTGTAATGTTGTGAAAGACAGGTGTTCATTCCTGGGAAAGCTTTGAAGCTAAAAATAAAATAAAACAAATTTAAAATTAAAGGATATTTCCAGGTACATAGTAATCATCTTAATGCTTACATTTGAGGGGGTTTTGTGTGTGTGTTAAATACTGACAGAACTCCTGGCTGGAAAGGAATGCAGACAATGAGGTAAAGTAAAGCCTTGCATGTCATTTGAGATCAATTGTCAGAGAATTTGTCTCAGCCATGTCATTATCAGATTAATAGTTGAGTTCCAATTTCAGCTGGAGTTATTTGGATAACAGGAATCAAAATGAAAGTTTTTGCAAACAATTTGCCCCAGAGCAAAATAGAAGTGTTAAAGATAGGATTTTTTGTGATTTCCACCACACCCCTTGAAATTCTATGCAGACTAGATTGCTTTGTAGGAAGACCATGATAGCCAACCCCAGCACTCTGGATTATTCCAGGCTGGAGGTGTAAGATGGATCAGGGCATTTCATTTCCCCAGCAGTTAGCCCAGACACAAGAAACCCAGTCTATCGGTGCTAAAGGGCTGTATGGCTGCCAAATATGTTGGTGATCCAAAATAGCTAGATTAGGTTATAGATTTGAAGATCACAGAATATCCTGAGTTGGAAGGGACCTGCAAGGTAGATAGAGTGAAGTCTATCTAACTCCTGGCATCTTCTAACAACAGGTCATTTGGCAAGTGAACCTTCCTGCAGTTTTTCTCTCCATTGCAAATTTAAAACAAAATCTTCCAGCTTTGCCATTTTCTTTTGTCTTCTACTTCCCATCCCTTCATCTTCCTCCCTTATTCATCTTTCAAAGGCTCACAACTTAGTATTTGAATTTATCTCTCATGTGGAATAACATTAAACATTCCTGCGGTTGAATCAGCTTTTACTCACTGGGAATGGAAAGTGCCAAAAGAGTCCCGCTACCCAACCCAAACAGTTAACAACTTCCTAAGCCCTGAATATATTTTATCTTCCTCTCTCCTGCTGTGAATCTATGAGTTTCACTAGCATGTCATACATACATTCTACTATGTGAGTGATGGTTGTACCACCTGATCTTTATAACACATTGGGGTACGGGGATCCAAAATGAAGAAATTTCATTTGCAGGAGCATTGGATCTTTGAGATGTGTCACATTGTGTTGTAACCCAGAGGTGGTAGTAGTTACCTGTGAGTGCAGAGTGGCTTTCAGTGCCAATGACCACATATGCACCTTTGGTGACCATTGGTTTCCATCCCCAATTCATGGTTTTCCAGAGTGAGCAAAGCTTCAGAAAAGAGGATCCTTCACCTGACAGTCCCTCCATAATCTACAGGTACTGTGGATACTAACAACAGCTTGTTAGACCCTCTCATCTCCCAGTGTAGAATAACTGAATAATTTCTGCATCTCTGGAGAGATGCTTTTGACTCTGTACTGTAGAGGGTACAGTGGGAATGTGGGAGAAGACAGCACCATAGCAGGTCTGGTTTGTTCCAGTTTAGACAAGAATCTTCTGGTCTTTATTGCTTCCATTCAGTGGGACTTGCATCCCTATTTGGTTTAAATCTTGCTATAACAAATACCATCTGAAAATTTGTTCCTCTTGTCGTATACCATGTAAAATTAAAGGTTTAAAGACTAACCTCAGAGTTTTCCTCTATGTAATTCATTTTACATCTTTAGGCTCACCAGGCTGATTTGTGAAACTTAGGACTCCTGTGAAACATCCTATACCGAAAAAGATGACAATCTATGAGAATACTTAGTAAAAAGACTAGCAAAAGACTAACAAAAAGTAAGTAACGACTAACAAAGCAAACTGCAGCTGTTTCTGGCAAGCTTTCTGTAAGAAGGGTGATACTAGGAAGTCCTTTGACACTATGAGGGCCATCTCGCTTGTTGCACACCCTTTAGCAGAGCCCATATTAAAGCCACAGAGGTGGAACATTCTTCCTGGAGAGCTGACAGCCCCATTATTTTTCAGAGACTTCCTCATCAGGGTTCAGGTTCTGGTTTAGCAGAATAAGTGACTCCTAGAATATGAAGATATTCTTCCCACTCCCAACCCCTTTTTCTTTCTGGATGCAAAAGGACACAACAGTTTATAATACTTTTAATATCAATTGCCAGTTTTTAATTCATCCTTGCCCTTGATGTTGCACCAACAGGTGGATGGCTAATTGGTGGATGTATATATTAATTCTAGACTACTACATTTGAAAAAATATGTTTAGAAAGGACTATTGACATTTCTAGCTGTAGCATATTTTCACCAGATGTGTTATGCCCATTCACAGATACAGTGTTCTGACTCCATTTTTAGTTACCAGTTTAACTTATTCTTTGCCAGTAAGTACCCTTGAGGAATATTTCTGTGAAATGCAAAAAGCTTGAAAATATACTTAAAACAATCTATTAGTTAGATGAATGGCACAAAGAGGGAACCAATAGCTGTCCAGAACATCACAGTGCTGCAGACAAAACTTTTTATCCTTCCTAGAAAGAGTCTGCTGGATTTCTATTATCATTAACATCTGCACTCTTCAATGCCTTTAAAGAAATGTAAATCAACTCCATATTCCTAGATACTAAGTTCTAAACATGGACTGTAAAATTTTACCCTCTGCAGCAGAATTGCAGTATCACCCTGTTTACTAATGACTTAAGAGTCTGGTATTTGTAAAAAGGGAAAACATAGACAGTATCCATCTCCCTTTACTCATCCCAAGACTTGTAAAGAGAAGACAGTCACTTCCTGTTTACACAGCTATTGCTGTGAGATTATTCCATGCCTTTTAGTTTCTACTTTATTTTGGTAATCTTCATGGAAAAGTATTTGCCAGGGAAAAAATCCTTAAAAGAAATTACTTTGACATTACATTGTAAGGAAAATACAATTCTACCATTGAAAGGAACTAAATAAAATGATTGAAGGTCAAGGACAGATGCAGCCTTAGTTATCAGGTGGAAAACAGAGGGGCAAACCTCCCTCTGCTCTGGTGGTCTTTGACTGCAATGTACATGAGCTCCTGGGACTGGCTGCTACACCTGTGGCTTATTTCATTGTTGGCTCTTCTGTGAAATATTGATTATTCTGAAGGTCTGTGTCAGTAAATTTCCAAGAAGTCATTAACCAATAAAGATATGTGTTTTACTCTGAAATCATCACTGCATCTTTGTGTGTGTTACTAATGACTTGATCTGTCTTTTCTTGGCAGGCACTGAGAGAAGGGCTGAGTGTAACTTACACATTCCTCTTCCAAGAATCACGAAAGGGAAAGTCTGAATAAGAAAGCTGAGAAAGAAAATTTCATGGGTGATTGAGAATAAATATATCCCTAAAATTGCAGATTTGGCCAGGGAAATAATTTGAGATGGATTGATTATTTAATGAGGAGTTAAAGAAATGGCCTTTATTTAGATGTGGTAAGTTTGTTGATAGGGGCCAAGACTTGTTGAAAGAATAATAATAATAAAAAAAAGGTGAGGGGTTTAGGTGAAATTCAGTCTTGAACTGAGCACTTGTCACTTACATCTGTGAGGCACAGGATCTGCCTGTACAGGAGCAGCAGAGCAGATTCATGCACCATAAATACAGCTAAGGCATGTGTGCATTTTCTGCACGACTGCTACAAGTGTGACTGTCACAGGTGGCATTGTGAAATCTTCAGTCATTCAAAGCTCTGCATAAGTGTGTTTGCACCATCCAGAACTAGTGTGGTGCAACAACTAAAACCACATAAAAGTGAAATTAAAAGAACCCTGAAGTATCATCCAAAGGCCTTGAAGCATGAGTATGAACAAGGATCATACACTTACTTGTATATAGATCTTTAGCTACATATTTAATTTGGGCATTTTATTGTTTTTCAGACAATTGTGATTCTGTGGATTACATTTCATAAGAAAATGTGGACATAGTGCCCTATGTCCTTCCTGTCACCTTCCAGATATCTTGAAACAACCCTAATACATCAATCTAAAGTGTAATTTCTGCATTCTTGGTGATCAAAATGCAGATGTTTGGATTTTTATGATACTTTAATTATAATTTTTCTGTATTCTTTCATAAATTTCTGGAAAAAATTCTTGCTTTTATAACTGTCACAGGATTATTTGCATAACACTTCTGGCATTTTTTTTTTCTGGAGATATATGGGTTGAATAGAATAGGGCTGGTAAAATTACTAATGCTGTGAGCAACAGACTTTTTTTCCCAGAATTTCCCTTGTGTCATGACCAACCAAAATTCAGTTTCATCAAGGGTATAATGAAAAAGTTATAGGTAAATTATTGACTGGCAAAAATTACTTCTTCATAAATCAATCCCTGGTATCTTTTCAGACCTTCCTTGGCAAGCCTAAGCATCTGATTTCTATACAGGAGTAACTGGATGAGATTCTATGGTTTGAATTACAGAGGTAGACTAGATGATCTAATGTTTTCACTCTATTCTCTGCATCTCTGAGATGGGGATAAGTCATGTGAGTCTGGCTACTTCTACATAAGTGTATTTAACCATAACATCGTGGGGTTTTATGGTGCTAGGCCTTCTCTAAGGAACTTTTGCATTATTCTATTGCTCTGCAAAGCCAAAGTTTTGCTTTTTAGATATTCAGTTGAGTAGAACTGCTGGGTAGTTTGCAGCTGATTTTGATAATAGCTGCTATGGACTTTTTTGTATCGTTTGTAAACTATGAAGCATATAATTCCTGAAAGCAGTTAAGATTGTGGTAACTGAGAAGATGAACATGTTCTTGGATTACTGCTATGCTTCTTCAGTTTGAGGCTGTCTGTCAAAGACTGCAGAGAACACGAAAATGTGATCAACCAGAACCGTAAACAAAAATCCCTCCCCAACAACCACATGGAAAAATAGTCAACCAGAGTCTGGATTACCACAACTGTCAACAAGACTTCCATTCAGAAATCCCCTCTTTGGCTTGTCTTCTAATACTTTTGCTAAATGGAAAGAATGCTCTTAAAGAAGGCAAACTCCTTTATATAGTTGCTTTTGATCACATACCAAATAGAGTTTCAACCAGAGAAAATGAATAAACATCTGTAGGAATTTGCAAACAATTACAACATGTTTTTTCTGTCTTTCCCTCTTTCTGCCTATCTTAAAACAAGTGTACATGGACATGCATAACTTTTTCAAATTTGTTTAATATTTAAGTGTTATCCATTGACATTTTGCAGTTGTGGAATTTTTCAACCTCTGTTGCAAATTTTCTGTAGAGATTCAAAACTATGCAGCCAGATTGTGTTGCTCCATTCTGGCCTGTCAAAGGGGATGTTGAGTTTTCTTGTAACATCTTTTGCAGGAGAAGCTGTTGCAGTAGAAATAGTTGCAGGAAGAGGTGACAGGACATGTATCTGTTTTATGAGGGCTCTATTTGAGGTATTTGCAGACAGGATTACCAAGTGCTTTCTCAACACATAGCTTCAGAGATACCACTTTAGAGATATTGCAAGGAAAGCCCTTGAATTTTATTCAGTGTACTAAATGATACTGCAGCTTCAGTTGCTGAGATGCTGGCTTTGAACTTCCAAAGTGACATTTGTGGCAGTGGCACAACAGATATAGATTCAGATTCACAATTCCAGTGTTTGACTGATTCATCTTGATTTGGTGAAGAACAAGAAATAAAGCTATAAAGCAAGAAAAGAAACCCGTATGCATAAAACACATAAAAAACCTGTTCCAAAATGGAGAGTGTTATTGATTATCGAGTTCAAAGCACAGGTGCTTTTGTTAATGGAAAGTTATGACAGCTGGAACATACTTCTTTTATTTAGTGGGTAAAATGAATCACTGACTCTCTCATTACCCGGGTCTGTCTATAAATTCAAGGATGTGAAGCAATGCTGCTATGCTTAGTAGTCTGACTGTGGCCTGATAAATCCTGTATTGTCTGTCTTTTATAGTTGTTTGTACATAGAGAGCTGCTGTGAAATCAGTCACCTCCATTTGTGTGCAACATAGCACTCCTGGTTTTATATAACAGCTGCTGTTTAAAAAATACTGGTGTGTGGACAACAAGGTTCATAACCTGCAATGGAAATGTGATGCTGTCTGGAAGTTTTTATTCTCTGACCCAGCATTAAACTAGTGACAGTTTCTACAATGGTTTTTTTCAGTTCTGGAAATACAGCTTGAAAAATGGACCAGATTCTGCAATTGCTCTCTGTGAGGAGCATGCAGTTGCATGCTAATAATCCAGATCAAGGATATGAATCTGATAAATTTGTTCTACAGTAGTTTCAGGAATGATTTTAAATGACTCATCCTAGTACTGACACTAGAAATGGCCTTCTCTGCGCTGATTTTAAATAATGATCTCCCCTGATGATCAGTGCCTAGCCTGCCCACAGAAACATCAGTCATTTGAAGACTGCTGCAATTCTCACTCCACTAAAATTGTGATGAAAGACTTCCTTTTGTTCAAGGATCTCTTTGCCAGGAGCAAATAGCTATGGCAGGCAGATAACGGGAAAAATACCTCCCAAGAGCAAAATGAAGTTTTATTTAATGTTCCCTAGGATAAAAACTGTATTAAAATCCAAGTATGAGAAAATTTCTCCAAACAGTTGTTAAGACAGAGATACATAGCAGTCACTTTTGCCACATCACCCCAAATGCAAACAACCCCTAGAGGAATACGTCACTATTTCCTTGTCACCCACAAATACTGTATAGGTTATGCATTTCTAATGTTAGTCTATCTCTAGACACTTTGAGTTCGTTTTCTGTACAGTAATTGTGGTTTTTTTTGGGAGTCGTGAGTTTTGCTGAACTATTGCCAGAATGAACATTGATACCAGGTGCCTACTTTGGCAGAATCCAGTATCACACCTACAGATAAAGTGTAAAATTACATGTGTCATGTCCAAGCACCACAAATTACACTGACCTTCATCTCAAATAACATGATAACTCCTGCTTTGAGACTTCAGACAATGCAACTTTGGCAAAAGGCAAGTTTTTCATAGCCAAGAACCTCAAACCTCATGTCTTTAACTGCACCGAGGGGGTTGACTTCTAAAGAAAATATATTGCCAATTTGAATCTACCTTTGGTCTTTAAAACAAAGCCTACTATCCTGGGCAAGCACAGCGATAAACAGCCTTTGACTGGTTTGGAAGGAACCACAATGGGCCGCAGTGCTAACTGCTGGGGGCTCAGATATGAAGGTGATGCAGATAAAAGCACATGAGTGTTCATGATGAGAGAAACAGATGGTCAGGAATGACAGTCATCTCCTCTGAGATTTCTGACTCTTGCTGAAGTGTCTGAAGTGTCCATACTTCATGCTTATTGCTTGAAGGCTGCTGAGAATTTGAGAAAAGCAGAGGTCATGGCTTGTGGCACTGCACAGGCACTGGGGAGGAGGGTGAGGACTACTGGGACCCTGAAGGCTGCTACTGCTGTCCCAAAACCACTGACACTGTGTGGGCTGGTGGGAGCTTTCTTGGCACATTCCCAGATTAACCATTCACATTCAGACAGTTATAAAACAAATCTGTGACTTGAATTCCAGACCTTAGTTTTTCTGTTCACTAGGACGTTTTGAAATTTTGAATCCTTCAAATGCATGGCTGATCTAATTAACCTCAAACAAAAAGGGTGACTAATTAGCAATTAAAATTTGAATTTGAAAGTAAGAGCTGATTTAGCAGATTGTAATTTTTTTCTTGGAGGATCAGGTCAAAAGTACCATACTCCTTCTTCTACTTAGAATGAGGTGACTGGTCCCAAAGGACTACACTTGTAAACAGTCTCTAAAAACATGACTGCAATGCTTCCTCAAAAACTTTTGTATGAGGAAGTTCTTAAGTCTGTAGAGAACAATGTCTTTTTTCATACAGAAATGTAGGAGTTTGAACTGAGGAATGGATTAGACTGCAGAGAACTGTCAGCAGGGATCAGATGAAAATTTACATGTTATTAAGATCAAAAGAGTAATTTCCTAAAGGTTTTTTTTTTTTTTTAATCCATTTTCAGGCAAAGACAATAAGGTTATTCAGGACTTTCTACTTCAACTAGTTTAGTGAGATAATAGCCTTACATCTGGGGTTTTAAAAAAATTTGTGGACTAAATAATAATTATTATTTATAGACATAATAGTTATTATATCACCTTCCATCTTAATATCAGTTTTATTTTAAACTTTTAGGCTTTTTTGCATTTGCTGACAAAAAAAGGGGCAGGGAAAATATGGGCAATTCTAAAATAAGTGACTGCTTAGCATATCACTGCCAATATGGAACTGGCCTGGTTAATGACGCTCATCTTTAAGGACAAAGATAATCATCTTTATAGCTTGCAAATTCCTTATTAGTGTGCTGATAGTGTTACTATAAATTCAAGCTGCATATCATAAACCACACATTTTTAGCTGTTAGAATTCATTCTCTGAATATTTAGTAAGATGATGAAGGGATGAGTGGTGACTCCCCAGCTGGACACAATTCCAGCTTAAGCAAGATGATAAACTTCTAATATGAAGATGGAACTTATGGATTCTGGCCAGAACAAAATAACATTTCTCCAGTGGAATTCCAGTTCAAACTCTATTCTGGAAAGAAATTATTCTAACAAGGTTCCTCGCCCTTTTAGGGACTCCTGGGAAAAAAATAATGGAGAAGCCAAGTGTGTGGTCTTTTGAAATTTCAGAGTAATTTGTAAAAGAGACAGCATGGGCAGCTGTTAGGAAAAGAAACAGAAAAAAGTGCTGCAAGTTGACAAGAAATATTTGCTGCGCCCAAGCTCTTATAACAGCATCCATGACCCTGCAAATAGAATTTTTTTTTTTTCCGGCAATACATCTAAAATAATGGCCCTTATACCCTTGTGCAGATTTTTGAAGTGGTACCTGATTTCATATATTTTAAGGAAAAAAAAAATAAACATAAGAATAATTAATTAATTCTGTTGGGATACATAGGTCTCAATGTTTACATTTGGAGATTTTTTAGATTCTTAAATTGTCTTTACCCTTGAAAGAACTGAACAGCTTACCTTTTGTTTTTTCACTTAGCTCATATAATGGCATTCATATCTTGGGGCAGGCTTTTGATAGATAAGTCCTCACATGCAGAAGTTCTAACTTAAGGCTAAGCAATTTCAGTCTGTGAGCCCACACTGTATTTTCCTGAAGGTATGGCAATAACATGGGGCCCAGCAAGATCATGTGTGATTGCAGACCATAGAAATTTATGGAAGTGCAAAAATCTTTGAAACACTAGGTGTGATCTTAGAGTCAGTATCTCTTTTAAAGTCCTTGTATTTAACAACCATATTTCACTGTACACTCAGGTTGAGTTTCATGCCAGTTCCAGGCACCTTGCATTAGTCACACGACTGTCCTGCAACCTTTTCCATCCAGTGAAGTCAGAGGTCTTTTTATGCATCCAGAAAGAGATGCCTTTCTCTCTCTGCTGACTCTGCGGGCAGCCTGGTGTGCTCACACTCCTAATCCATACACCTTGCTTTGTTCTCTATAGCTAAGTGGGGTTGAATTCTGGCCCCAGTACATATTTCCAATTTGTCTCCAATTTTTGCCTTCTTTTGATACTGACTATGTTTTATACTGAGCCTCTCAGACACGTGAGCCTGACAGCAGAAAAAGCAGGAGCCTAAGGAGCATTTAGTTCAAAGGAAGTCAGAGGGTTTGCAAAACATTGCTGGAAGTAGGATGCAGTGTTTTAATTCCACGAATTACTGGTAATTTGAAAAATTTTCCCCACAGAGATCAGTGGGAAGACTCTGAGATAGCTTTTAGCCACATGAAAGGATCCGCTTTTCAGACGGGTTATTTTAGGAAGGAAATTCAGAATAATCAACATTTTGCATCTGAGATACTACTAAAATTGATGGCCTTCTTTGACAGTTTTGCTTTTGAAAGTCCTCTAAATTAGTGTGGTTGATAGCCTGCCTTCTTCTTGTGCACTACACTTCAGTGCCTAGAGCTGCAGGATATGCCCAGTGAAGGAAAAACAAAGGAAATAAAGTTGTAACAGATGAATTGCTTTTACATGAAGGTAAACACCGCATCTTCCTTTAAAGCAACTGTTATTTTATCCCTTAGATGCCATTATTTACTGTGGGTCCAATCATTCTCATTCAAGATGAAACCTTAGCAAGATCAGCTTGCTTCAATACAACCGATTAAAACAGCTTCCTAGAGAAGCTCTTATGCAGTGATTGCCACAGAACCTCTTTCCTAAGGTCACAGGAAATTGAAAACCACTCATACAGCACTCCATTTTGGAATAGAGTTTGGTTATTGGAGCTGAGTTATTCTTGGTCCAAAAAGACCTCAGCAAGATGCAGTGCTGACAGTCACTATGGTTGTGACTTGTGCAGAGGGCATGGTGACTTCATACCTGAAGGCACACTGGGAAAAATACACTTTTCTAGCTCTCTGGAGAGAGATGACCTGCATACTGCATGCTCTAGATGGAAGTATGAAGCAGCCCATGATGCAATATTTTGGCAAAAGTTTCCAAGTATACAAGAAACCCACAAGAAAAATCAGGCATCCCTTTCATTTATGGAAATGCTTTCGTTTCATGGAAGTTCTGGAGAAAGCCCAAGCGTGCTGTATGATAATCCTCATTCACTTGCAAAATCTACATGTCCTCCTCAAGACTGAGGCATGAATAATTCTAGAGAACAGTTCTTGGAAACCATCACCTATAGTAGTAATGTTTTAAGACTTGTGGGGACACATTCAATTAAGGCTTCATATAGTTTCCATACCAAAGAAAACTCACAAAACTGAATAAATAATAGTGAGGAAAATGTTTCCAGCCTACACTAACTTATAGAATGGATCCTTTACACTGCTTTAGAGATGTCAAGGGACTTTAAAAAGTTTAAAATGAACTGTTAATGGAGGACATAGAGGACATTAACACAAATGAAAATCAGCTTCATGAATATTAGGGAGTTAAACTATTGACTGAATTACTTGGCTTCAGAAATTCAAAGAAAGCTTATTAATCCAATTCCAACTTTGAAACTTATTAACCCTTCTCTGCTTTGCTTTTTATTTCATCCTTTCTTCTCAGTCATGACTTGAGATTTTCTGTTCTGTGACTCAGCTTCAGATGAAGGGAAGGGAGAATAAATGGTTTTATTGCAGGCAATGCCATAGCCTAGTTGTTGGATACCTGCCAAGACTTGTGATGTGGGTTCAGGCTGTGGATTTCAACCCACTCATTGCCTGAAAGAAACTTGAACTTCTTGACCAAGAGGTCTATACCTCATTTTTTTGATTCTGAATTCAGTGCTATGAATCAAAATCAAAACAGTCTCCTCTGGAGGCTTATGTGGAATTTCTTTGCTTACATCTGAAACATCAGGAATTTACATATCTTGTTTCCACCTATCTGGTCAGGAGAAGGAATTCTGAATTTGCTAGAGAATTTAGGTTTTCTGAGAGGGGCAATGATATTATAGCTCAGGCTAGACAAAGTTCCTATGACTGAAGAAGTACTCAAGGCAGGATTGAGGTGGGAAGTCAAGGTGCACCAAGAGTAGGGATCTGAGGCAGGAGAGCAACACAGATGGAGTTAAGAAAGGCCTCAGCAGTCACTGAAAACTAATTTAGGAAGTGCCAGAACACTTAGGATGAGTTAAAGTATTGTCATGAAGGTTGGACTTTCTACAGTAATCCTGCAAATCTCTCCTCCAGATTTGTGTGGAGTGCACAAATTGGTTCTTTTCTGCAAACAGGATTCTCCTTCATCCCTAAAGCTTACTTAAGATTCTGGACACAAGACTCTGGATGCAACACATACCTCCACTAAATCCTTCAGGCCATCTAGGAATTTATTATTCAGTTACAATGGGATTAATAGGATCTCTGAGGCTTAGGACTTGATATCTGAGTTCAGTGAAGTTGCCCATTACTAAGCATCAGAGGAAACTTCTGGTAGGCCCATTTCTGAGTCCTGAGGGAGAAAAAAAAATGTCTTGAAGACTCAGGTGATGGCAGTTTGAAAAGCTTCTGGGCAAATAAAGAATTTTGCTGTTCAGCAAACACAGAAACCAATTTCTGTGGTTCTTGGAAAAATTGGAAAATTCACAGAGCTACAGGGGCACAGGAAATATATGCAGGGCCCACAGACAGAGCAAAACAAATAGATGTAGTGGCATAGAAAAAAATTATGACTTGTGTTACACAGCTTTTAAATACATAATTCTATGAACATAAATCCTGCCAAAATATAGGTGGAGGCAGGAACAGTGTCAGAGTCTGGGAACTATGTTACTCACTTGTCAATGAGAAAGAGAAAGGCAAGCATGAACTAAGCAGAAGGAAGGGGTTTCTACTTACAGTCAGGTGAAATGTCCTATTCATCCTGGGATGAATAGCAACATATTCCCGGTCTTTATAGCCTTAAATATGCACTTGGATTGGGTTGTAATGTTATATTTCTAAGTCAAGGGTCAATCATATTAAATGACCAGTAGTGCTGGCATATTGGAATGAACTATTAGCATTAATACCAAAAAGCCATGGAATAATTAATTTGCCTTCTGACTACCATGCCAGTGGTATGTTATTGGAGCTGAGATTCCTCTGCAGCTTGTGATGCAGACCATGGTAGAGTGCCCCTGCAACCCATGGAGGTCCACAGGGATGCAGAGATCCACCTGCTCATGGAGCTTCCCATATCAGAGCAGGCAGATGCCTGAAGGAGGCTGTGTTCCTGCGGGAGACCCATGGAAAGAAGTGTCCTTGCTTCCAGACTGGAGCAGCCTGTCCTTGAAGAACTGCACCCTGTGGAAAAGTGACCCAGGCTGCAGCACTTTGCAGAGAACTGTTGCTCCTGAGATGGAACCACACTGGAGAAGTTCATGGAGAACCGTCTCCTGTGGGAGGGACCCCATGGTGCAGTAGGGGAACAACTCCCTGAGCAGCAGGAGAAGCCTCGGGTGATAAACTCACCATAATACCCATTCCCTGCCTCCTTGCCCTGCTGGGATGGGAGGAAGAGCTTGGAAGAAGGGAGGGTTAGGGGGACAGTGCTTTTAAGGGTCTTATTTTACTTCTCATTATCCTGGTCTCATTTTGTTAGTAATACATTTACTTCATATCTCTAAGTCAAGCTTGTTTGGCCCTTGATGGTATTTGATGAGCAATCTCTCCAGCTCCTTATCTCAACTCGTGAACCCTTTGTTAAGTTTCCTCTTCTCTGTCCAGCTACAGAGGGGAGTGAGTGAGTGAGTGGCTTTGGTGGGTGCCTGGCATCTGGTCTGGGTCAACTCTCTACAGAGCTGCTGCTGCTTTCACTTTTCTACATTCCCTAAAAAATCATGTTAATCATGAGAGCAACTAATTATTTTAGGCATAATATTGATGATTAATCATTTTATGGCAATTTCACTTCCCAATCTAGTAGGCATCTAGAGCTTGCCCATGCAGAATGTGAACTATTAAAACTGACTTCAAATAATTTCTAGAATCAAGAGGTGGAACAGCACTGAAACCTTGTCATTGGCTGTATAATTTCTACAGAAGAAGTGATTCCTAAGGAGATAGAAGATCTGTTGGAGCTACTCCTTGGGAGCTGAGGTGGCAACTACAACTTGGGAAGTAGCCTTTATCCTTTCTGTGGTGCTAACAGGTCTGAAGGGATTGACCCACCTGTTCACTCCTCTACAAAAGCACGTAAATTCTGGCATAAGTTATGGAACATATCTCCCACTCTGGGGTAAAGTCCTTTGTGGACTTCTACTCACTTAGTAGCAAACAATATTAATACATATATTGTATTAAGTAAGAAGGTGCCAGAGGAGCCTCTTCCTACAAAAGGGCTTGGGAGGGTGTTCTCCATTAAAGAATGTCAGTCTGAATCTTCACAGGAAGGTCTGGAAGTTCATCTGGGCTTTCATCTAAACTATCAGGGAGGCCTATAGGCAAAAGAGACACTCTTCTCAGAAACATAAAAATGAGTTTTCTAAACTTCATTTATTATCTTGGGTTGAATGAGTGAGGATTTGTTTGGTTTTGGTGGTGTTTCTTAGTGTTTTTGTTGTTGTTTTGCTGTGTTTATGTTTTTTCTTCATTAAGAAAATGTTATTTATTATAGCTTATTTTGAGTGAATCTAAGGGGTTTTTCTCTCTCTTTAGCAGCCAAATTAACAATCTCTCCCAACCAGTTATTTACCTGGGACACTCCTATGAATAAATCATGATTTATTAATAACAAACTTTTGAAGTAGTTTAAAAACAGAGAACAGAAGATTGAGAACATCATCCTTACTGTACTTGATGAAACCAAGGTAGTTAAATCCCAGCTAAAGCCTAACACAGATCTAGAAGCTGATGAAGACCTAGGAAGTTTGTAAGACAGACGGACAGTCTGACAGACTGGAAGTGGTCAGTGCTGAAGGACGCTCAGAGTGCAGATCCCTCATGGAGCCACAGCTGCAAAAATCCTACAGGAAAAAGAAAGAAGCAGGAACCAAACCATCGCCACCAAGAATGTATTTTGTTATAAAAGAGCTGCCATCATCCAGACCCTGTCCATCATCCTTATACAACATACAATGCTGATGCATTTTTTACTTCACTTCTCAGTCTCAGAGAACCAATGTGAAATATTAAAATTATGAAGGTTTGTTTGATTCAACGAAAGTCTTTGTACTGAATTAAAAATGCAGTAAAGGCTAATTGGAATTGATGTATCTCCCACTAGATTAATTTTGAATCAAGTACTGTATTATATTGACATCATGTTAGTGATCAAGATGTTCTCTAAACTGAAAGTATTTCTGAGGGAATAATTACAGCTTGGAGGAAAGAATAAAAGATTGAAGGTGTAGAGGATTGAAACTATATAAAAATATGAGCATATTTTTCTTTTGCTTTATAGAACCTACAGAAGAGCAAGCAAAATACTTAGTTACTTAAAGTCTAAGAATTACTTAGACTTGTCTAAGTAATTGAGGACCTTTGAAAATATTTTGAAGGATCCCATGATCATTACATATGGCTGGAAGGAAATTTAGTTCAGGGAAGTTGTATAATTTGGAATACCTCTTCCTTTATATTAGAGAAAGGTATAAATTTCTTTATATTTTCATAAATGATCAAAAGGTCCAGGGCAGCACAGCACAAGCACACAACTGCATGATCAGCACAGGCTCTCGTTGTGTTCCCAGTCTTGTTCTGCCTTCACTTCTTTCAATGGTATTTTGTCAGGAGGAATATTCCTTGAATTTGAAGACGAAGTTTCTCCTGGCCCTGAGAGAGTGTAATCAAATCAGTGTTTATGGCTTTGGATTTTTTCATTGTTTTGACCAATGAACTCTTCTTTATGAACCCACTTTTCTTGGCATGGACCTGAACTCTTAGGAGTTGATGGCTGAGAGGTTTTATGGGAGCTCTGCTACCTGTGGGACTTCTGCCCAAAGGGATCTTGGTAGCCTTCTTTTCTATCCAAACACAGTAGCTGCCTCCTTCCCCTCATGTGTCCACTTGCATTCACAAATTTGATTTTTTAAGCTCAGACCAGGGAAACTAGTAGACACAAAAAACCAGAATGACTTATTTTAGGCAGCGTCACTGTGTGCCTGTACTTTCCAAGATTTTGATTACCTGTGTGAAAATGTAAGATTTTATGACATGTGATTATAAATATCAGTCTTCCTACACACAGATAAAGCCAGACTTCATGTCAGAAAGTCAGCTTGTTTAATCTTGTTTATTTTGGGATGGAGGAGGGCACAGAAAAGTGTCAGCTGCTTGCCACAGAGCTGGAGAGAGGAGACCTGTATGTGTCAGAGTAAAAGAGAAGTAATCCCTAGCAAGGTCTGAAGGAAATGGCAAGGACTGTGAAAATGGCCCTTTATCAACAAGGATGACAGGGACCTGAGGGCACCTGGTGGCACCTGGAAGCCAGAGGTACTTGGCTTCTACTGTGTCTTTATGGCAAAATGCAGTTAAACTGCAGTGGGACTTGGGCCTTTTCTGGGCATCCAGGAAAGCCCCCAAACTGAGAACTTGTATTTGTGTTTTTAAAAAGAAAAAGAAAGAAAAAAACCCCCAGTAGCCACAGTATTAGATTCCCAGTCAGATTACTCTGCTTCTAACTAGCAGCAAACCCACAGCAAAGGACACATTGGGTTTCCCTAACCCTTTGCTGCTGGTATGGAAACTCTTACTCTTGGGAACATATTGTCTCTTGTTTTTGCCAGTGGATACCTCAATGGTACATGCAGCCTGATGAAATTTTCACCACTTTCTCTGGGGGTAATTCCACAATACACTCATGTCAAGTTGGCAATATATTCATTTGCAGTGTGTGAGGGATGCCTATGTTGGATCACAAACTCATGCTGCAACATAGTGGTTGGCCAACAATGGTAGCAATTTTGGCTACCATGGAACTAGGACATGTTTCAAACCCCAGCCAGTCAAAAAAAAAAGGGTATATATCCTACAACTAATTTTCAGAGTCCTTCAGCCTCATCATTATTGAAACAATGAGTAAAATAGTAATGAATCACATTATTAATACCTGTTAAACAATGTACCAGTTTCAGAAAGATGCTTATCTGCAACTAGGTAATCAGGTGCTATCTAAGAAGATGTGGAAGTTAAAAAAATAGATAAAGAACTTCAAAACTTATGGAAGCATTGAATATTCACTTGTTTTCCCATTTTTTGCTAGAATAATCTATTTTGCAGCCACGCAAACCAACTGATAATTAGCAACCTTGAACAAAATGTCCCCATTCATAAATCATAATTATTCAACACAAATATTAATTGCAAATTTAGCCTATTTTTTTGTTCATGAATATATTTTCCATGCATAAATATTCATTGAGTAGTTTATGAAAACAGATTTTAGTCTGTGGGTTGCTTGTAAGATGTTATTATATCTGTATAGTTCCTACTTGTGCATCACAATTAGTCAATAATTCACACAGGTATCATCTTTTCTCCCTGGAAGTGAGATTGCTTTAAGATCAAAATAATATGGAAAAAAAATATAGGGATAATAGCAGTGTTGGCATCATTTACAGGAACAAATCACATGCACTAAATTTGAGTAAAGTATGAAGATTTGTGATTATCATGACAAATACCCACAGCTGTGTGGGGATTTATAAGCATAATATATTATAAAAGCACAAATAGCAGGAAACTCTGCTTATTTCTTCTATTCACAAAAGTATTCTTGAATCACAGCATTATTGTAAATGCCCTCTTCACAATGATACAATTTCCTGTTTTAATTTCTGAGCATCAATTGTAACTGTTTGTCAGCTTCCAAAAATTGTTAGACAAGATAATATCTGAGCTTTATGTTCACTTGAATAGATACTGCAGTCTGTCCTTTCCCTGTCCTCCTTCCAGAGCATCTCTTTTACTGAGGAAAATGAGACAAGCTGCTCTTTCAATTTTTGCTGCTGAGAGCCATTCCCCCATCAACTCTGCACCTTTTAACCCTCGTGATGTGATGTTGATGGAGCTGCCACTTAAAAACAAATTCTGGTTGGCCATCAGGGAGCTTCCTGCAGTGATGGAGATGACAGAGCCTTTTTCAGGACGTTGCTTTTGAATCTGCTGTTGGGGGGAAAACCCTTGTTGTCTGATACATAACAGCATTTGGGTTCAAATGTGAAATCCCTGAGCTCATTCTGGATTCCTCATGTAAAGGAGGCACAGCCACCAGAGTGCTTGGGAGGGAGCAAAATCAAGGGAAGGAAACTCTTGCTTGGCATGAAGCCTTATTTATCCAGTCTTGTGGAACAAACAAGCAAACAAAAAAACCCTGTCCAAAACAAGCCCCACTGTGTAACCCACTGTTTGCACTCAGAGTTTAGAATATCTCTTGGCTTTGAATTCAGCGATTTGGAGTAAGAAGCTATAGGAATGCCCTTGGATAATGACTTTTTCTTTAATACACTAATTATTCTTACTAGACTTGCTATGATAAGGGACTTAACGCTGCTTATTTAACAATCTTCTTTTTCTAGCACAATGGCCCTCTGAACAGGTGGAGGGGATTTTATCCAGCACATCTTTGGTTGTTAGCCAGCATATTCTTGCTCTTTCAGACGTGAAAATATTTACATATTAGTAATATGAAATAACATCTTTTGCTTTATATAAAATTTGTAAAATGGCACACTAACAGCTTATCATATACTCATTTCCATCAAGAAATTAGTACAGAAAAACACACCTCCACCTTGCATTCACTGCCCCTAGCTAACACCAACACTTTAATGTTAACTCTTAGTCCCTGGGAGTCGATTTTTCCCAGCACAGCACCTAAGTGCAAAATGCATTAGCACAAATGTCTGAACTCCAAACCCATCTGGCATTAGGAGCTATAAAATGTTGCCATACTTGTCTACAGTAGATTTTAACAGACTTTCTGGACAATATCATTTAAAAAACATTGTTGTGCAATGGAATTAATTAGCACAAGTAACATGTACAACATAAATTTTTATTGTTTCTTATATGCCATAAAATTTCCAAGACAGAAGCATCTGGTAAAACCATACCGTCTGACTGGGCATGGCATTAGGAAGGCCTAGATGGGAGCAGATGGAAAGTCTGAGGTTGAAACAAGAACAGATGGGAAGTCTGAAGGTGAAATTTGAACTTAGGTATTTCAAAGTTCACATGGCTGAACATAAAGTCCCATTAAACGTGCTCCGATGAAGAGTTAAACTGATGGGCTCTGCTGAGCCTTCTCTTTTGTATTTCCAGCATCACTTAGCTGTCAACAACGTGTGGCAGCAGTTAAAAAAGCACTTTCCTTAACTCTGCTCGTTTCAAACCCGAGTTTTTGTCATCCACTCTGTACCTGGGATTTTATGAAGGTGTCATCGCTATAAACATGGGAAAGCACTTTCAGGCTTCATACAGAGCTGATGGCTCTCCCCTGTAATTTCCCTCGCCTTGTTCAGGCAGCTGGACAGGCACAGAAAGCCGTGCTGGCGGCAGCAGCAGCACGCAGCCCATACCAACGGGAGGACGGACCCGTGGGGCTACCGAAGAGAGCAGTGAGCCTCGCCCGTGGCTGGTGTCACCAACAAAAAGGCCCACCTCCTGCTAGCATACCTCCATGCACTGTGCAGTTGGCTCATTTTAATTGGTACAGCTTCTTGGAAATACTTTCCCTCCGACTGTTTTTCCAGCAGAACAGGTCTGTTGTGGTTTTAACAGAGAAATATCATCCAAAATTGTGGGAACAAATATGATTGCTGCCTACAGTAAGAGGCAAATCCACAGAGGAGAAAAAAACTCTGGACCCATTCCTTGATGCTTGTTGGAGAGTTTTTTCACACCTTGTCGGGAATCTGGTGAAGGATTTTCATTTTAGAGTGAATTTACCTCAGTTCAATGGGATTTTATGAAGACTGAATTTGTGCAAAGTCCTTTGCATGGATGATACTAGCAAGTGTGGTGAGCTGAAAAATAAGGGCCTGGTATTTCCACTAAACCATCATACTTTGTATGAAATTGTTACTTTTAAAACCTGTGAATCCCTGATACATGATTGTCAGCAGACATAATTTTTTCCAGCTTCCACAGACATACAGAATTCCCAGTTTACAGCCCAGCATTGGTTGTAAAATACAAATACTGTACCTGGCTTCTGTTCTAAAGTCAAGGCAGAGAGACAAACTTTTCAAGTTTAAATAAATTACTCCTTTCAGATGTTGAAAAAAGCATGAGAATTTACCCACTGTTTCTGAAATATTACTGTAATTTTTTTAACAATTGCCATAGCAGAGTATATCAGTTCTAGGACTTGATGGGTCATTTGGAAAGTGCCAAGAATGAACACCCTTTTGCAGTTCAGCTGGTTCACATGTCACTTGTTTCATGCACGTGGCCAGCTGGGTATTTGGGAAGGGCCGTTGTTGCCAAGCCAGGTGGGACACTTGAGTCAAATCTGTGGTAGGTTTCCAGAGCTTAGGAATTACGCCTTTCTTCAGGCTAACAAAGCTCTTTGCCATCATTGTCAAGTCAGTCACTCTGCTGCCATGTCAGGTCACCTGGGTCTTGAGGATCATCATATTCTAAAATTCTGACAAGAGTTTGAGTAACAGTCTGAAAAATGACAGGCTCTCACATGTTCCTACTGTACTTGAGGAAGTGCATTTCCTGTGATTAATGGCCTCTCTTCATGCTCTGCACAATGCTTTTTAAGATTTTTCTTTCCCTGCTGTAAGCCAAACCAAAGAATGTTTCCAGTTTCTCAGGCTCTATTTACCTTCTCTCTCATTAGTGGGGGCTCTCTCTCCTTGCTTTCTGATGATTGTGCACATACTTAAAGCCTTCTGACTATTTTCAGCTGCTACTACTGTGTTCCAAAAATCTGACACAGCGGAACGCATCACCTTGCTGCCGGCGTGCAGCAGGCACTTCCCTTGGACTTCTGCCCAAGTTGCATTTGCAGTCCAGTGGGGGAACCAGGTAACACTGTGACTCCAAGGGTTTTGTAGAGACTCATTGTGCCCTGCTTCCGGACACCATCCCTGTAGCTGCTTCACAGTTTCAAAGGCTTCTGGAGCCTGGCAGAGTGAGGGCAGGGGAGAGAAAGCAGCTTGTGTGTGCTGCACTGGACAAACACGCAACAGACTGTCAGACTTTTAGCTGTACACCATGGACCACCAGACAATAATGTGCTGTAAGTGGTGCCTTATAAATACAGCATTCTGTTTTCACGGACACTGGCATGGGCGGTTTATGAAATATTGTCAACAATTTCTTTTTTAGCGAAATAGCCCAGTAGATTATCTTTATTTTCAGGTTTTACTTGCAGCTCCGCTGAGTTCTTTTAGGTTATGTTTGCAAGCCATGACTGGGGAAGGTAGCCCCTCCCTTGCTTTCCTGCTAAACTTATGTGAAAAAATGATTTTATTGAAGAAAAAGTATAAAATGTACCAGCTGAACATTGGAAAGTGCAAGAGTATTTGAGGCAGAGCAACACCTTTTGCTAGAATGAGCAATTGCATTTATTGCCTACCACCTATGTATCTTTTTTACTGCTGTGGTGTAAAAAAGATATGTAGCATCTCATTTCAGGTAGGAACTGCAGGTACATTGCCCTGCTCAGACTGGGGGGATGAGGGGGCCACAACTGTGGTGTAGAACCTGATCAGCAATGGGTGCCACAGGCAGGGTGAGGGGTGGTGTGGAGAGATGCTGCTGCTGCAGACACCTCTCCCCTGAATCCATGCCTCTCTGTGACTTTTTTCCAGTGCTCCATGGGTGTAAATCACTTACTTGCATGAAAAGTCCTCTATTCAGACACAGAAATATGTACTGATGTGTAGGAGTTCTGTGGGGGGTCTCAGGGTGTTTGAAAGGCAATGGAATAAAATAGATATCTAAGAGTGCAATTACACTGAAAAAAAATGATCCCTACTTCTTTCCTTTGATTGTCTAGGGCCTAAGGCTGAAGATGCACAGATTGGTAAAAATCCAAATTTTTTTTATTATATTTCTCAGTTTCAGCTTTCAATTCCTTTCTGAACCCCCTGTAGTTATCTATGGCTCATTTATTTGCACTCAGTAACTATTTAGGGTTGCGAAAGAGCTCAGATGAGAGTCTGCTGTCCCAGTTAATGAAGGTAGGACTTCATCCACAGCATATACATTTATCCACTGACAGTTATTGTCAGAAGCATTGTCTTTGCTGTTATCTGGGTTTTCAGTTCTTTTTTTGTCTTTTAATATAGAGACTGATTTGCTAAACAATTAACAGAAATGACTGGCATTTTGTTCACCATGAGTTTCCTGTTGTGGTGCTCTAATATTTTTTTAATTCTTTAGCCTTATGAATGAAGTAAGTGCTGAAGTAACATGGTGCCTTTCACACTGTGATTGCTTGGGGACTCCAAGCACAGAAGAGCTGGGTGCAGTAACACGGGACAGGTATAGACATGCCTTTGTGTTGGCAATCCTGTTGCTCAACTTTCCAATGATTTCTCAAAGCACAAGGTGGCCAAGAGACAGACACAGAGTATCCAAATGGATTTCTTGAGGTCCTTCCCATTCCCTTCCTTGTAACCATTTTTCTCTGCAGTGCCTCAGGGCTTCTGGTCACATCTCTACCTTCTTCCACTTTCAACACCAGGTTCTCAGTGTGCTGTAACAATGTGACATTAAATAGTGCAAACATGACATTAAATAGTGCAAAATGAATGCTGAATTTCCACAGAGAATGGTTCATGTAAATGTTATTTCCAAGTACTATTATGTAGTAACCAAAATAGAACATTACATAGTTATATATATGTTTTTTAACTAACATATCAAAAGAGTGATAATTAAGAACAATTAATTTGAAATATTTCAGAATTCATATTGTTGTGTGTGCAACAGGTCAAGTACTTCTTAACAAAACTGCACAAACCCAGGATCTCTGCTGTTTAGGAGAAAAGGGCTTTTACAGCAGTAGCAGTCAAATTTGTAATGAAGAGGAAAAGATGAATGTAGGAGTGCTGCAGTGTTGATAGCAGGCAGCTGCTTGATTCTCTGGAAGATGACCAGTAAGCTCTGACATTACTCTAAGTAGCAATGCAAGAATTGATCCAAGAACTATTCAGAAAACTCCTGTGGCATGATTACACTTCAGTTGAACTCTTTTTTCCTGTTTTGACTATTTTAAAAATTTCAGTGTTACCACTATGTTTTCTGTGAGGTAGATGTCTTACATATGCTGGCTTGGCCCATTTTGGTTATTTTTTTTCATGGTCAGCCTTGGTTTTCTGACCCTCCTTTCTGTTCTTTCCTGACACAAACTGGATTTGAGAATTGACAATACATATCATTAATGTCCATTTAATTCAGCTCTGACTTGTCCTCACAGGTGTTTTCACAGGGGCAGTTGTTGGGAAGAAAAAAAACTAAAGCCAGTAAAGTGTAGCCCAAGTTTACTGAGCAGATGTGCCATCTTAGGGGGAGGAAATCTTTCCTTTTTTTTTTGCATCTAGTTTTTGATGACAACCTCAAATACTAAATATGTTTCTTTTAAGATTCAAATGTGCAAATAAGTTTTATTAGTTGCTGGTGAAAAGAAAAGTAAAAGTATGAGTATTTTAAAGAAATTTAAAAATTCAAGATCATTGGTACACACTGGTTCCATGCAGCAGTAGAACAGTCCCTTGAGTCAGCCTTTGGGGTGAAGGTACTGCTTTCGCCTATACAACATTTTGCATCTAGCAAAATGCTCAGGTATTGCCTCACTGAATATTTTATGCATTAGGCTGCTTGTGATTTATGAGATTTAGGACTAGAAAGAACAGCTAGAAATCTAGTCTGATCTCCTGTTTATTTGAACCTGTTGGCCATTGCTTGCACCATTATCTGTTTCTTGACCAAAGACAAATGATTTTCTGTTTAAAATATATGGACAGCTGTGCTTGAAAAAATGGAAATTTCAGCCAGTGCCTACTGTCTTACGAGAGAGTCTTAGGGACAGAGTACGGAGACAGGAAAACAAAAATCTAATCCCTACTCTGTGATAACTTTCCAAATAACAGCAATGTGCAGCGAGGTCAAATGTGCAAAACAGCAAAGTGCATCAAGGCAGCATCATTAAGTACCAGTTAGGAGATTTAATCTTCTGCTCTGCACTAAAGAATATTTTCTTTCAGTAGATCCCAGTTTATTGAACAAGGTGTTGCTTTAAATAAATGTCCCCATTCTGCTATATTATTGCATTAATCTGTAGGTGGGCAACAAATTTGTTCCTATTGCTTCTAATTAATTTAATAAAATCGACCAGTACTGGTCATCTGAAAAAGAACTGTTTTACTTGTAAGACACAGTAACAATCCTTAAATAATCCCACCAGCCTTTCACCAAGTTTTCCCTATCAGTGCTCAAGAGCTGTTATTTGGCCATTTCTTAGATCCATTAAATAAGTGCCCCAGAGATGAACAATGCTATTTTTAATCAGAATATTATGTTTTGTTGCTTTGAATGACTAATGATATTCCCAAATAAATCACTTTTTAAAATAACCTTTGCCATCTGAATTTATATTCTGAAAGACTATGGCTTGTTTAGGTTTTTGTTTGTTTTGCAGCAGCTATTCAACTGACATCAGTTAATTCTGAAGCACATAGTACCTTTTCCATTACTTTACCTCAATAGAACATTGAACGTAACCACTTTGCCCTTCCATTTCCATTTCATAGAACATTGAAAATGTAGTTATCCAGATTTCTGCTTGTCTATTTAATTTTTTTTTCAAACTAAGTATCTTCCTAAGTATCTTTGATACAATATAATCATCAGCAGATTCATTAAAAATTTGCACCACTGGCACAAATATCACTGTAGAAAGTTAATAAGCATAGTTTCTTTAAAATATTTATCTTTCAGTTAATGTAGTTCAGAGCTTCCTTTAGATTTTTGGAAGTAGCCATTCTGAAGCATCACATCTACTGTATTCTTTGGGGCTATCCTTTGTTTGGGTGTGTTGAATGCAATGAGGTCATGATCATTGGTTCCTAGGCAACGACCAACTTCTACTCCAGTGATTAATTCATCTTTATCCATCATATGAAGTCCAAGGCAAAGTAACCTTCTGTGTCAGAAACTTGTGCCTAAAAACTTTTAGAAAGCCTATGACATTTCATTAGTGTGAGACTTTGAGCACATCTTCCAAATGGAAGTTGCTCTCTGTAACATCCATATGTTTCTCATTCATTTTTTTATTGCAGACATTAACATTTTTTTGTCAAGTAAATAAGCTAATATTAATCTGTGTGCTTTGAAACACATTGTGGATTCCATATTTAGTGAGATATTGAGAGGTACATTTGCAAGTGTGAACTATATAACTGGACAGAGAAGAAAAATTTTGTGAGGTATTTTGCATTTTTATAGCACCTTCATCTTATCATCCTAAATGGCCTCTAAAAAATGAATTAATGCATTATTGCTAGAATTTTATGGCTGCCACTGCAGTTTCTTTCCTCAGTAAAGTGTTGAGCCCGATAAAATGTTATTAGCTTGATTTCTAGTAAGTAGGGAAATGGAAGGGCAAAGTGGTTACATTCAGCATTTGAAACGTGGGCATCTCATCCATATTTAGGTACCTCTGTGGCCTGATTTTCAGAGTTGCTGAGTGCCAGCATGATCCCATTAGAGTAACTTATCAAGGTCATGCAAAACTCCTGTACCAGGAATAGTCTTGACTCCGTGCCCTGTATGTTAATGATTTGTAAGTCCAAAATTGAGAGATCAACTCCTTTATGGATAAGGCAAAAAAGCCCAGAGTTTTTCATAAAAAGAAGACATGGACCACATCTCCTCACTTCCAGTTTCACCAGATTTAAACAATTTCATCTTCATCAGCTGTAATGAGCTCACAGCCATATTATGCTGTTCTGCAGTTCCTCAAACTAGATTTATTCAAAGCACAGAATATGGGTTTTAAACAAGCTCTTCAAGGCTGCTGCTTCTTGTCTTGATGGGTTTCTTCATTTGTGGGCTGCTCACCCTCCTCCCAGGGCAGGCAGGGATAGTTGTAGCCTGGTCCCTCTGGTGAATGGTATGGAGAACCCACAGGCAGCTCTTTGACATGGTGGCCTGAGACAGATTTCAATGCAGCAGTGTGAAGATGGAGAATAAATGCAAATTTCTGTAGCAGAGAGTAGAGAAAAGGAATGGCAGAAGGCAAAGAAGAATGATGGCAAGTTAATTGTTCAGCCCTAAATGAAAAGTCTGTGACTCAGCCCCACAGAGACTGTTATCTCATAGCTGCATGCCATAGTGGTGTTACTTTATAGGGCTGGAGAGTGATGGGAATACAGGCATTAAGCCTTAGCCACCAGCTGGGCAGGGAATTCAGATGCTGCCAGAGCAGGACTGTTGAAATGAAAAAGTTATGTTTAGAATGAGTTCACTGGAACATGACCCTGTCTGCACAAGATTTCTCTTTCTTTCTTTTCTTTCTTTTCTTTTCTTTCTTTTCTTTCTNCTTCCTTCCTTCCTTCCTTCCTTCCTTCCTTCCCTATTGATTTTTGGTAAGTGGCAGGCAAGTTCTGGGTTGGATTCCTGATATGAAAGAAAAGAGAAGCAGAGTGAAATAAAAATTTTGGAAGTGCAATTAACCAGGAAACAGGACTTAAGAAATGGCATCACTGCCTGCCATTCACCTCCTCCCCTGCTTTACTCCTCACCCTCATCAGAGTGCAGGGACTGAGGAAGAAAAGACTGATGGGAGCAAGGGACAAATATTGTCTTTACAAGTATGGAGTAGTCTGTCTCAGCATAGGTGCAGGGTCTTAACTGCTTACCTTTCTTCCACCATCACCTTTAATTGAGCTCCCTTGAGGGTCATCATGAGCATGGGAGCTTGGCTTTTTTGTTCTCTGCTCTTTTTTATACTGAACTAACACACTAGCCAGATTTTCCAAAGCACGCAACTCCCTTTTGTATCAGATTTTCCACCAGATGAAAGAGTGGGGAAGAAAAAGGGTGAATGTGATTTTGATATATTTTTTCTGTTTTTTAAACTTGAAGAACTTTATGTTATGCCCATTCCCACTTTGATAATAAAGGAGTTGGGATTGCACCTTTGTTTTAAAACCTGCTAGGTGAGAATTTCCCCGTGTGGGCCCCAGAGCTCCACTTTCAGGACAGCAGATTGACAGGGGACCTGTTCTCCTGGTGCTGCAGGGAGGTGTGCAGCACTCATGGCATCCTCTTATCCCCAGAGGAGCCCCCAACAGTCCCACGTACTGTGGGCCACGTCCCTCTGCAGTCCCAGGCAGGATGTGCTGATGCATTAGCTCCCAAGGAATAGATGTCCCAGTCTGCACTTCCAGCCCACAGTAAACACAGAGCATGTTTTTGCCTTACAGACTAGCTGATGAAGAGTTTGACAGTGGCTGCAAAGACAGCCCTGCACAGCAAGTAATTTCATGGAAGGCCTTTACCCTGGCGTTATGGCCGCCCCAGAACACGTACACCAAATGGTGTCATGCTGAAATACAGTGCACAAAACCTCTGTCACAGCTGCAAAAGTAAACCAGACTCAGGTGAGATTTTGCCTCATTCTGGTCTTTTCACACTTGGGGACTCTTGTGAAAGTGAAAAAACGTGTTTTCCATAGCTTGCAACACAGGGAGCAGGGGCCCATTGCCAAAATACAGTCTGCTCAGAACATTTCAGATGCTCTACAGTAGCTAAGCCACCCACACAGAGCTGGTAGAGGGGACTTAGGGATCTATGGAAGATCCACACCTGTCTAAAGTCACAGCTGAAGATCATGCCAGATACTCTGCAGCATCTGAAATGGCGTAAGAAGTCTATGTTGAGGTAGTTTAATGCTTCCCTGTGAGTTCACGGTAGCTGAGATTGCAGGATCCAGCTGGGTTGGCATGAGAAGCACTGTCATTCAGAGTTTTGTTTTGCATGTGTGTGTGTGGCAAAAGCCAGTAGGAGACATGCAGAAATGACCTTTAGTGACACCCACCTGGCCCTTCCCAGTTTTGACTTGCACATTGATTTTACTTTTTAATACGTCCAAATTTGGCTTTTATGAAGAAACTAAGATTTTCTGGATGAGTATTACTACAGATTACCTATGAGCAGTCAATATTAGATGCAGCAACTGCATTCCCTCTGGTGTTGGAAGAGGGGTAATGCCAAGGTGCTCTTGGCTGGCTGCTGCATGGAGCCCATGTTAAGGCTCTTCTGTGGTGGGGGAAGCCATGAGCCAGGGGGATGACAGATTGCTACAGTCACAGGACAATTGCACAGGTTGAATGAGTCAAAGCATCCTGTCTACCTTATTTGCCTTTCCTGCTCCCTCTCTGCCTGCACAATCCAATGGACTGAATAAAAAAGAAAATACACAGAGAAGTGAAACTGATAACTGGCTATAAATGTGGGACACGTGGAAATTTTCTGGATTTCCTGCTGCTGAATTTTATTAGACTAACAGTCCAGGAAGAGTTTTCAAGGTTTTGTGTATTTACTAGAACAAAACCTCCAATTTTTGGAAGTTCATTAAATGCTAAACAGTTAGCACAATTGAAAGGAAAATATTACCAAAATAGTCAAAACTAAATGCTCTCAAAAAGAATAACACCAGCAGGGAAAATGCTTGCTTGCTTTCTCTGTAAACAAGTTCGAAAGATTATTTATTGACATGAAAACAGTTTATAAATGATGAGGCTGGGATAGAACATGAGCTTAAGACTTTTAATCAACATCATGTTTTGCCTCCAAATTCCATGAGACTACACAGGGTCCTAAGAAAAAAATAATATTAGGAACAGAAAGAAAGCAAGAACTAATTTTCAGCCTTCGCTGTTTGTCTAGGTTCCACTGTGATCATCCCAAAACCTTCATACAGAAGGAAAATAAGAAGGAAAGGGGAAAAAAAGCTAATTTCTTTTGACATCCTCTTAAAAAATGACAATATAGGTGCAAGTGACATGGCTCAGGCCTGCTAATTACAGCTGCTTTCTGAGGCAAAACATACAGACCAGACAGATACTGAATTCTCTGCTTCCACCAGCTTGAGACCTCTGCACTTTCCCAGGTCTTTCTAGCTTGGGTTCTGTACAGTAGGAAAGTTTCCTGCCAAAAAGCTTTATCTGAGTTGACATATTCCCATGAAAAAACTTCAGTGTTGGTCCATAAACACTTTCTCATGAAGTAAATAAATAAAATTCCACACTAGCTCTGCTCTGTGTGGTTCCTTTCTAAATATCAGATCAAATAGGCAAATAATTTTGACAGCATTTTCGGACACAGGAGCTGTCCTAGAAAAAAGACTCCATTGTGTCCTGGAGTAGAGCTACTGGAGAAGAGATTGTCAAACTCCTGTACCATATCAGCAGAGTGAGTAATCCTCACAGAAAGAAAGCACATCTTTTTCTGCTGGTGGTGAGTTCATCCCATGAGGCAGCATGGTTTATGATAGCCCTTGATCTTTTTATCTTGACTGGTAGTTTGAAGATCCTTTAATTATGCACAAGTAGCACATTTTTTTTGGTGAGATCTGTGAGCTGCAGGGCTGGCTAATGCAAGATGTTAACCTCAGTTTTTGTGAGCCTTTTTGAAAGCAATTTCAAAGTTAGGTAAATAGCTCAGAAACACCCACTGTTTTATGCAGGTGAGACAACCACTAGTTCATAACCTGAGCTCTTTGTTTTTATCAGGAAGAAAGATTTTTCCCCTTTTTCAGGGCTGCTTTGCCCAGGCAGGAGATGACTGCCAGTTTTCCTTATTGTGGGTTTTATTTTCCTGGCAGGGTGGAGAAAGGATGATTACTGGATAAAGATAATTTCAGAGAAGATACTGCACCAAAACTTTCTTGTAGAAACACCTTTTGCATGTATTATGACCCCTATGTTGTATGTGGCAGAACACACCCCAAAAATGTTGTCATTCAACAGTTAATATGTTTTTGAAAACATTAATTTCTGCCATGTTAAAGCATCTTGAATTTTGAATGGCAGGAATCTCCACTATTCAATTCATTAAGAAAGGGTAGAAAAATCAGGGAGAAGAGCAGAAAGATGATACAAAATAATCTGAGTTGTAAAATATTCTTGTGTTGTAAAAACACAAATGAGCAATATGTTTAGATCTGATTTAGAAAAGCATCAGATAAATATCACCCAAAATATAGTAAGCAAATTGAAGATAAATACTTAGAAAGAAATTATGTTTGGCAAGAGAAATTACAACCAAATGCATTAGTTTTCAAAGCAGCCAGAAGATTTCTAGCTCTTGCCTGCATTTGCATTTTGATCTAGAAAATTGCCTGCGTTGCTTCTATTAGAAACCTGAGATATTACAGTGATATATGCAATAAAATGCCATGTCTAGCTGTGTATTCTAAACCCAAATGCATTAATTAAGGAAAATTAAGGGTTTGTCAGGCAGAAAGCCTGTGCTGGCCTGTAGAGGTTCCTGTCCCCCAGCTGTTAGTCAGGGTCCTTCATTTCAGATGTGGTAACAGAGCGAGATCCACTGCTGCACTGCCTCGAAAAACAAGGTCAGTTGATGGTGACTCACATGAACCCACGTTACTTTGCTTCACAATGGGTAACAGCACATGCACAGTGAGCTACTGTGTCTCAGCTGACATTCTGGAGCAGCCAGCTGGATTGTGCCCCTTGTATCGTGTCACAGCCTGGGAGGCCAGGTCACAGCGTGATTTATCTCCATAAACTCCACAGAGTATCATTCTGGGCACATAATCTGCAAAGACACGTCTCCAGATCAGAGAGTCATGAGAAAAGAGCCACATAATAAAAGGCTTGGTTTATTTATAGACAGAGCAATTATCAACAGTATAAAAATTGCCATTAGGGAAAGATACACATGTGAATATTTAAAAGAGACAAATATTAATGAACAAGTAAACTGTTTTTCACAGTGCAGATAGACATTGGTAGGAGCAAACAGGGATGGAAAAGAGTTTTTATTTCTAGACTATTGCATAAATTGCAAGCAAACAGCTCCCAGTCAGTGACAGAGACCCAGCTGTGCTCGATATGATCCCACATGTGGCCTGTGGCAAGTAACTCTGTTTTTTGCATCTCTGACTCAGAACTTATTTATTTCGTGGGGGGCTGTTATGAAACTCAATTAACACTTGCGAAGCTTTTGGATGGCAGTTTACAGCATAAGTGTGAGGTATTACATAATGGGATGAAATTAAGGACAGTGAAGTCTGATTATCAAGGAAAAGAAATCCTGACAGTGTAATCTGTTAGACTGGGGAATAATGCCATAGGGGAAGACGTGGACGACCCTCTGTTTCAGTCAATTAATTGTGGGCTGGATGTGGCACCAGCAAATATAATGTAGGGCACAACCTTCTAGTAGAAGAGATGTGGCACACATGACCTTATTTTTGTGATCTTGTGCTTGGCTGTATAAGCAGCTAAGATTATATGAGCTCATATAAACTTTACATCATTTCTCATGTGTTTCTCATGTGTTTAAGGACTCTCAAAACATTGTTGTGGTCTGTGCTCAATTGATGAATACTTAATATACTAAAGTACTGGAGATCATTAGCATTCCTGAGGTTGTCTGGCATGCTTTGTTTATGCAGTGTGGAAATGGGAAATATTTCTTTCAGCCTTTATGAGATATTGGCAGTGTCACCTCTCATAACCATCAGCCTACCAATTATTTGACAAAATATGCTGATTATTGAAATTGCACTGTTAATAAGCATGAGTGCCAGAATATTATTAGGACCTAGAGCCCGTGCCACATGGAGGACACAGACCACGTAGTGGGTGCTGTGCAACGGGTTGACTCCCCTAAATTACAGAATTTGTGGACTGGCCTGTCCTTGTTAGCTTCCATATCTTTTATGACTGGTTATCAATGCAAATTTTTATTTCCCCCTGAAACAGCTTATTTATCTACTTACGCCTTTGATGGAACCTGGGGATGGATTGTCAGGTTTTAAGAGGATTGCAGAGAGGAGGAAAATTGAATTCCTTTTTGAGAGGCAACTCACAAGCTTATGCTTAATCAGCCTCCCTTGATTAAGTTTCTTTGTTAGGAGCCTGCTTCTATTCCTTGTTTAAACCATGAAAGGCAACAGGCACTCCTCGAGAATTATTTAGATTTTCAGCATCTCTGTGAAAGGATCTTATTTTCACTGAACAAAAAAAACCCCCTCTGCAACATATCACTCGCTGATACACCTAAGTGTACCTTGAGCTGGACTGTGTCTGATGCCTTAAGTTTTAGCTTTCATATTTTTCAGATTCTGTGCTGCATTGGTATATAACTCAACTTCATATGAAGTGTTAGTAAGTTCTCTTCACAGGGTAGTCAGACAAAACAATCTTTTTCCAGCCTGAGAACCAAGGACACCCTTGCAGCTGCAGGCCTAAAAAGTATAAACAACAGAGAACTGAGGAGAGAAAACTGGCGTGATGAGACTTCATAACCTGAAGCTGTAATTGGACAATTAACCCAAAAATGTAAATGGACCAAAACTTATAAAAGTGTGAAAACTCATGACCCGTCATCCATCTTGGGTCCATCCTGGGTCCATCTTGGGCAGAACCACGGCCAGACTCTTGTACTGCCCAAGGTGTATCCTTTTAAGGCCTTTTAATAAATGCCTTCTTTATTCCTTTAACTTTGTCTAGTCTCTGTTCCAGGTCAGCCTCTCTAGGCATCATGTCCATTTACAGATATTTGGGGAAACAATCGCTGAAGGCATAGCCTGGCAGATGTGTTTAAAGAAGTAATTCAGTCACTAGGTTTGAGTGACCTTGACGTGCATTTGCCATCCTCTGTTCAACTCCAGAATATCTGAGTCTATGATAGCAATACCCAATGCACAAAAACTAATCTGATGCCATTGTGCTTGACCAGGTGCATCAATATAATTGAAACCTTCTGGACTGGTATATTGATATCCATTAGTACATCTACTACTTTGCTCCCTAATAATTTCCATTGCTTTAAAAATGTTTCTTGTGGTAATTCTCATCACAACATAACGGGGTCTGCTCCAGTTGCAGATAACAACTCACTTGCCCTTGGTTTGCTGTCACAGCTGTCCTTACAAACTGCTCCACCTCCTTAGTTCCTGCTTGAGGGGTTGCATCACAGGGAGGGATGATCCTCACCAATGACTGAAAAGTACTTTCTGATCCCCCTGCACACAGGAGCTCCCCATGGCACATCACAACCAGTCCAAGGCCACTGACCAGCCAGACCCCTGATGTGGCCAGCCCGAGGTCAGCCAGACATGACAATGCTGTTGTTGATGAATGTTTGTTGTGGTGATCTCATGGTGATGTGATGACATTAAGCTGAACAAACAAAGCAGTGGCTAATTGACTCATCAGTAAACATTCAGCTAAACAGAAATAAAGTGAGAGAAAACTCAGTGAAATGATTTAATAGGAAGCTCTTGATGACAGGGTTTTATTAATTATATCTTAACACAGCTAAGGAGGTACACAATGAGAGACAGGAAAACTTTCAAAAGGTTGTTGGAAAGAACCATACAAGTTTCAGGATTGGCTGATGTTTTCTGTTTGTCTTTTTTTTCTCTGAAAGGTAACACAAGTTTCTTTGAATGAGACCTTTAATGTTTTTTTCATTTATAAGCTGCAAAGTAAAAAATACATTCTGTAATGAGCAGGATGGCAGAAATACACACCTTACACATTCCTCTCCATTGACATAAATCACCATTTCTAAACTATCCAAAATAAAAGCCAATCTTCATGTAAATTAACAGAATTTTAATAGGTACTTTTCAATTTGTAGTCAATATTTCAGTGAAAAGAAGGCTGAAAACTCCAGAATTTTATTCAAGGCAGGTCCTGTTTTCAACATTAGCTCTATACAGAGGTGGAAATTTGGCTTAAAAGGAGACCTCTTTCTTCTTGTGGTTTGAACATAGCACTTCTCACACAAAATTTTTGTGAGCATTTTGTGATGACTCTATAGATGTAATTGTTACAGAACATAATGAACCATTACAGAACTTGCAGAATCATTTCTATCCCGTGGTAAGCCTATTACTGTGATGTTTCTTTTAAACACAACTTTGTTAAAATAAATGTTAAAATTCAGAATGAAAGCTTCCAATAGGAAGGGACCTGTATCAGTTTAAAAGTGATAGGTCTCCAATTTGACAGCCTCAGCTGCTATTCAGTGTTCATGTTCCCAACAGCACCCTACCAGTTTTATGAGCAGCTGTGTTAACACTACACATTTTTCAATGGCATTTGTTGTGAGAGATCAGCTTCTCCCTCAGCAGCGCAGGTCTGCAGTGATCACACACCTCTCAAAACAGCTACAGAGGTGTTCCGTCAGAAATGGATATTGCAACAGGGAGCAGCACCTACTCATGCTCCTGGTTATTTCTGCCAGACTAATTCCTGTCCACTCGCTGGAAGACAGCTGTAGCCCCATCCAAAATTCAACTTCTCCCTCCCAGGGAGCAGCGTATGATGATGCCATTTGCAGGTCACTTTCCTCTTGACACTTGCCTATATACAGAGGACCAGGGATTTCCACTGGCCTCTGTTTGTGGGAGAATGAACCCAGGAACAATTTTATCCTCTCTCAGCATAGCTGTAATAATCCTCTGTGAGTAACATGATTACCTGTGGCAGTGTTCTTTGATTTTACTTCCCTTCTCCCTTCACATCTAAGCCCCTGTTCTACATTAGTAGCTCTTTTTTCACGTCCATGTTAATCTCCCTCTTATTTCCAAATACAAAGGTTTTAATGTATGAATCAGCTAGCTTCCTCTCCTTAAATTTGTACTGTCCTTCCTTCTGCCTTCTCCTGATCTCCCATAACTCCCAGTCAAACCACCATGGAGCTGACAAAATCCTTTCCATTGCTCTGACCTCAACCCCACTCCCCTGGACCTCTGCATTTGGCAGAGCTCCTTCAGCATCTGTGTTAACAAGTTACTTGCTGGGGGATTGTTTCCCTCTGCCATTATCTGAGAGTAATTTTCAGAGTAAATTACCTGAGAGTTCTTTTCAGTTCTTACAAAGAATTCTCCATGACAATCCTATATTCCTTGAATAGTCAGCCAGGAAATTTTTTGCAAATAAAAATCTGTGCAAAAATAAAAATTTTGCAAATAAAAATCTGTGCATTCTGTCCATCTGTCCAATCCACCATTCTGTTTCTTTTCTCATGGTGTGGGGGACTTTTTTGGTTTACAACCCTTGCTAGCAAGTCAGAATCTAGATTAAATATACCAATATGTTTATGGCATTATAACGCAGGAGAAGCAAAAATAATATGTGGAGGATAAATTTCCAGTTGTGGTGATGCATAATATGTGGGCTAGTTCCTTAACCTTTGCAAAAAAATGATTCCTCCTTCTTAGAGGTCTAAACAATTAACATCACCTGTCTAAACCTTCACAAGAATTACTTGCATAGTTTTAATCAGAGGAATAACCTTATTCCTTTAAATCTTGATTAAAAATAATTACCAGCTATGAGATGTTCCTAATGTTTTTGTTTGGAGCACCTTCTGATGGCTCTGTATCAAGTCAAATGAGAAATAATGAAAGAATATAAATGCTTCAGGTGTGCTAAAAACACAGGAGTCCAAATGACTCAGAAATCCGTGGTGTATGTGGAGCCTGTGACTTTTAAGTTTAGCTCAGGGGGTACTGAAGATCTTCAGTGGAAAAGGCTCCTCCGTCTGCTGTTGAATGCCCAAAATACTCACAACTTTTGGTTGCTATTACTTATACCAGTAATGAGCACTGGCTTCTGCTCTTCCCTGTCTTGCTATTGTTACTACATCCTCCCAGACAGCACATTTATTTGATCTGATGGTTTCTGTTTGTGATCCAGGATTTATGGAAATCAGTAGAAAATATTTTTCACACTGCTTTCTCAGGAAGGAACTATCTCAATTCATGTGAGTTTGGTAAGCTCCCTTGGTAGAGAGCAAATGATGGTCTGATTGATACCTTCAGGAGGAAAGGGTGATAGTCAATAGATTTAAAAGGTTAAAATGCCTTTGACTAAGGTGAGTGAAATATCAGGATGTCCTAGGAAACAGAGTAGCCTCAGACCCTGGTGCTTAGGTTACTGCCATTCTGAGCATGAATAGGAAATACGTAATTCCTTATGTTCCTTCAAGGATGCCACCGTTGTATGAAAAAGACACATACATGCAAATACCAGGACCTTTGCATAAGTAGATGAGGAAACTGGATGAACAGACTATCATTTTAAGCTCTTCTACTGAAGAAAATAGATTAGGAATTAGGTGATTTATAGATTTCTTAACTGGATTGGAAAAATGTATTCATTTTACAAATTATTTCAGCTGACAGCTCCTGAAAAAATCTTTTCATTTAGTTTGTCTCATGCTAGAAAGTTCAGTTACTTTAGCTGATTGCTGGGTTAGTGAAGGACAACAGGCAGGTTAATCAGAACATATAGGCACAGTGGGGATAAACACTGTGCTAAATTTAGCAAGGCATTCTCCTAGATAGCATGAGCAACAGTAGGTGTAACTGCTCTCTATATCAGGATCGGCCATCACAATGAATTTACAGGACTCCCAAGGGCAGTTGATTCAACTGATGCTACCATGGCTAAATGCCAGTTTTCCTATTGCCAGGTAATGCTGACTTTCTGTTTTTCTTACAAAATGATAGTAAAAAAAACAAAACAAAACATAAGTTACATACATACATACATACATACATACATACATACATACATGTATTTGTCAAAAACGGATTGTGGAGGCATGAAATAAACTGTCTGAAGTCTATTGAAATTATGGTGATTCAATCAAGGCTTTGGTTTGAATTTGCTTATTTTTACACAGGGTTGGATCAAATAATGAAAGAATATAAATGCTTCATTCAGAAGTGCAGGAAAAAAGACAAGGTAGGTCTGTATCCTTAAATATAAATGCACAAATAAAATAACAGTGGAAAATTGCTTCTGACCTTTAAATTGGCACAAAGGGAATTAACATTGGTGGGAATTAATGGGCTTTAACATTATTAACTGTCTTATTAACTGATTGAAGAGCTTACTGGCAAACCAACTAGTTGTGCAATTAGGTGTACAGAGAAAAAGAAATCCATCAGCCATTAATCCTTCTAGTAAGAAAAAGAGGGTAAAACTTTGTTTTCCAGATCGGGAAAATATTTAAGGTGATATGGAAGGCAAACATTCTTTGAAATGATGTGTGAAACAGCCTAGGTTTATATCCCCCAGAAGTATTTGCATGAGAACTGTGATAACTTCTTCCAGATGAGTCTCAGGCTCAGGAAGAAAGGGCTTGAGATGTTGGATCCCCACTTGAATTACTTCAAATGCTGTGTCCTGCCATATATCCCTATCAAGTGTCCTTAAGAAAAAGATTTCCTTGAACACCACAACGTGTTACCCCCTTTACAGTAACAGCTTTATAATAAATGGATTATTCCATTTCTGGGTAACAGTTGTGACTGTGCATGCTCCACAGATCTGCTAAGCTTTATGCTGGCATTATTTCCACCATTCTTTTCAACCACAATTTATGGTCCACTTAGCTCTGTTTGCTGACTTGGGATTACATGGTCAAAGCAGACTAAATTCAACTTTTTAATCAGACCTAACAATGTAGTGTCATGTACTGTGCTTCTTTGCTATGGGTTACTGTGAAAAATCTTGGCCACTGCTAATTTTTTGTTCAACTTATAAAATGTTAGCTCATGACACTAAACATCATTCTGGCTGGCACTGGAAGCATTGAATGCAAATTATCTTGAATAAATGAAACAACAATTTCAGACAGGAAAAAAAATTACTTTGGAACATTCTAGCTAAAATTAATCATCATTAATCCTTCATTTTCAGTATTTGTCAAAGATGAGTAATCTAGTCAGTAAATTGTTTTCTTAGAAAACACTTTTGCAACTATCCTATCAAGGCCTGTGTTCGAAGGAAAAAAAAATGCAAGTCTTGAAACTCTGTATTTCAAGGCTGATTTGTGTTTTGTCTGCTAAACAACTGCCACTGAAAGCGTAAGAAGAGAGGAGCAGTCATTCCATAGGTAGTGCATATGTCTTGGAGTGTAAGCCAAATTTCAATCTTCCATCCACCATTCATTGATCCTTCACTCAAACCTCTGGGAAGCTGAAACAGAGCTTCTGCTCCTGCCACTTCCTAGGATATACCCTATGTTCCTTGCATAGCAACTTTCTCTGTGTTTTCCAGCTTTTAACTGAAGGCTCAGATCAGATATTAGGATGAACTCTTTACTGTGAGTGAGGGTGGTGTGGCACTGGAACGGGTTGCCTAGGGAGACTGTTGACTCCCTATCCCTGGAGGTGTTCAAGGCCAGGTTAGATGGGGCTCTGAGCAACCTGGTTAGTGGAAGGTGTCCCTGCCCATGGCAGGGGGCTTTGAGCTAGAAGATGGTGAAGGTTTCTTCCAAGCCTATCCACTGTACGATTCCATGATTCCATCAGAAGATCCTTTCACGCCTGCACTGTGCAAGGGTAGATTCTGCCTGTAAAGAAAACAAAGCATCCTAGAAAATTTTTACATGCAGAGTTGGTGTTCTCTGTATGTAAACCAGCACAGGGAACTGCATCAGTCTAAAACTGGTTGGTAGGAAGAAGTGCTGGTGGTTTTACCTGTTCACACAGATCTAAAATGGCTACTCACGTTTTGCTGAGTCTTAGAATAAATAGAAAATATAATTTTTCAAATGAATGCCTGCAAAAACACTAGTCAGACTATGGAGAAGACCAGACCAGAATATGGGACTTTGTCCAGTGTTTTGACTATCACTAAGAATATGTTTGATTCATAATTTTGCTTCTGTCCATCTCTATTTCTTGGGTTTGAAGAGAGAAATGCATGTGTGTGACAAATATTCATCACGGAGCTTTAAATTTACAGCAGGTTTATTTGAATATGGCACTGTGAGTTTGCAGTTTCCCTTTGTAGAACCAAGAGAAAATATGGCGCCGTTCTCTGACAGGGCACCTGTGGAAATTTGCAGTGTGAATTAGTATATTGCAAATCTTAAAGTGGTCTTTTTAATAGGGGTATAAACCCTGTGATAGTACAAACATTATAAGGAGATGGTACTGATTTACAGCTTTCTAGCTAAAGATAGGAAAGCTTTAGCTTTGTTTTGAGATGAAATATGAAATGTAAAGCTCACTTGAGACTGCAGCCTTTAAAATGCTTAGAATCAGTCAGCTGAGGAATTAACTTATTCTCAATAGGAGTTAACATAAGCTATTTCAAAGCTCAGTGTTTACATGGGTCACAAAGTTGAAAACAGCTGGAGACATACTTCATGCACTATTGCTATCTATGTAAGTAATGGAATTTTGTAAGTGCAATGTACAGTAAATAGCCTACTGAAGGAAAAATACAAGAAACATGAATAGCAGTAACTTGTTAACTAGAGTAGGCTAACTCTTTTTGTGATAAGGCTGACAGGCTTATTAATTAATGACCAAGATTTAGACCAGGTGCACAAGATTTCTTTAAGCTGCAGTTTATACTGGGGTGTAACAAATGCTGATTAAAAAAATACTACTTACTCCAGAAGTTAACTGGCTGCCAGATATGCATTTAGGGCCCTATTCTTCAAGCTGCTCAATGTTCCCTGTGAGGCAGTCGTCAATAGGAGGAATATTGGACCCCTTCTTGAAGGTCTGACTGAGTGCTGAGGGCACTCAGCCTTTGATCTTTTTTAGTTCACAAGAAGCCAGAGGCACAAAGTGCTATAAATGCTTACTAGACTCAATTTTGTAGTTACTTATGCGGGGAATTTGGGGTTTTATGGTTTAGTTTTCTTGTAAAACTGTTTGGGACTAATGGTACTTCCCACCTGACATATTGTCTAACTTTCCGGACTCTCGTAACATTTGTCAAGCGACTGAAAGACCTTTCTCTTTCAAAATGCCCTGAGTTTCAGAAGTGGCTGCTTACATGAGAGATCATGTCCATTCAAAGTTGGGTCACTCCTAAACCACTCTGGAAATCCTGCAAACTCTCAGACCCAGTACCACAAAAACAAGATTATGATCAAACAGAGGTTGTTTCCTTTGTTGAATTGGCATTTCACAGTCAGAGGAATTGGGAGATATTGTTACAGTCCTCACCCCTTTTCATCATTCCTACTCATTACTTCATCCTTCCCAGAACATAGCTCTTGTTCTGCCACCTGACTGTCTGTGTCCTTTTCATAGAGCTCAAGCAGAAGTTGTCTGGGACACTGATGTTAAACTTTGAGCGATTTAAGGGAAAATATGTTCTTTTCTGGATGTTCTGCAGGTGGAGCCTCCTGACAGAGAAGTGTGTATAAATAAATTAGAAATAGCAAATGATCTAGTCCCTTCAAAAACGTAATCCAGAAAAATTATGGATCCCTCAGGAGGGAGCTGGAAATTTTTTACTTACAAGTAGTTTCAGGATATGTTTAGTCACCACAACTTGGGACTTCTTTTCACTTGATTGGTAGTGAAAAAAACCATAGACTAATATGCAGTCAAGGTCATGGTTTGGGCCAAAAAGTAACAGAAGGTAAGTACACCTACCCCACTGGAACATCTTCTCCCCTCTCCCTAATAGCTGACTGAGATTTCCAGGCAGGAAACAAGCCATTTCACTGATGCTTGAGCCACATGCCTGGAAACTCGCTTCCTGCACTGCAATCAGCACTCATGTATCTTCTCTGCCCATAGTGTGTGTCCATGTCTTGGGGCTGCTGAGAAGCTGCACTGTTGAAGCTGCCACCTGACTGCACTCTGAAAAGGTAGACAGTTCTGGATTGCAGGTAACTCAGGCTTTTTGTAAACACAGAAAAAAAATTGGTCATCCTCTTGACAAAACTTATTTGTGCCTAATTTATGGCACAAATAACATTAACATATGACTATGTTAATGATAGAACAGATCTCCAAAAGGGAATGTCTGGTGTCCTGTAAAGAAAATGGCCAAAGAAAAAAGGCATTTGAAAGCCTCCATGGAAAGATCTGACCTGCCTAAATATAGCATCTAAGCTTAGGAACTAGTTTGTCTGTTTTCTAGGGTGAGTGCCTTATTTAAGGGAAGGTATCTTTCTTGGTTCAAGTTACAATGCTTAGACCCAAAAGACGGCCCATAAGTCATGCAGATACAGTTAAAAAAACCCCCAAACTAGTTTTGACTCTTTCTCTGAAATGCACCAATGATCTGCATGTTTCAATATCATGTTTTCATCTCTGTTTGTTACAGAGTTGTATGATTACTGCCTTTGGTCAGTGAGGGTCAAAGTCTTACATAAGGAAATAGGAAAACAATTCAAGAATTTTGCTCTTTTAAGTCACCTACAGTGTGGATGCACATGATCAGTAATCCCAAAGAGCTACAGCTGTAGTAGGAAGTATCCCTTTCACTCAGCTGATCAGTGCATTGATTATACAAATAAATTTTCACTGATAAGCTGTACAGCCCCCACATTTTCAAAATGTCAAGAGGCAGAACAAAAGCATACGGTTTCCTGATTTCCTAAAATCTACTCTAAAGAACAGCGATCCATTAAATACACCAAATGCCTCAAGACATCTCAGTGGTGTGTTGCTTCTGAGCCTGTTTAGCACTCGCATTGGTGTTTAATACTGTAGGGCTTACTGCAGATTAGAATGAGGCAATGTATTGCCAGTTTGAAAAGAGTGTTAACAATTAAAAAAGTGCCAATCAAAGCAAAAAGATGAAACATTACACAGCTATTAAGACTATTATTCAGTCCTTTTAAATGATTGCCAATTTAGATACTTCTCTTGTTAAATCATTCTTTTTAGCTATTGTACTGAATGCCAGTTTTCAAGAACAAGACAGTCCACAAGCTTAGCTCATTAATGAAGACACAACCTGGTAGGTAATTTTATAATTAAAATGGGTATTTTGAACACTAGGCTGACTTTTGCTACATATCCAACTCTCAGTTGAGTAAGAGGCTTTATGCAAAAGAATTTTAAAGCTAAATTGTAAGAGAAGAGATTGAAAGGGAATTGAGCATTTTGACTGTTTTGAGCAGAACAGCCTTAAAATGTTCTGTTTATTAACACAGTGGAGAAAGGTTTGTGTAAGGCTAATGTTAGAATCACTTAGGATGGTAATTCCTTCTGCAAAGCATCTGCATAAATTAGAAAAAGCTGCCAGATTTCCATCTGTTAGCAATACAGCTTCAGTCACAAAGACAACTGTCGTGACAACCACACTGAGTTAGTCTTTCAAATAAAACCTGTTAAAAGCTACTGCCCTCCAGCCTCCACCCACTGCAGTTAACAGCATTAAATAGCACTCTAACTGGTATTTATTTTCTTAGGCATTCCTCACTTGTGCAGCTGCTGGCACACTGGCCTTTGATTTTAAATAACCTCAACAGGATAAGAGTTTACAGTCTCTGAAGGTCATGGTGTATGTGAAGTGCTTGTCTGAAAGAAACATCCAACCTGAACTTTCTCAGGCTGATGCTACTGGATTCTGTATACTTGTCTCTCACCTGTTTTGCATGGTCTTGTGTCTGGGAACTGTGATGGTTCAGGTTACTTCTTCCAGATGAAGGCAAGCACAAAGAGACAACTGAGGCTGTTTTGGACAACAGGTCTAGGTTTAAAGGGGGTGGGAATCACCTTTAGGGCCTTTCTACCCTCCCCATCCAAGCTCCTCTTGCAGTTTTTGATGAACTTGGGTGGCACAGCAAGTTCAGGCTAGTTTCAGCTCATCCATGAAATCTGTGCTGACAACAATATCAAAGCTATTAGAAAATTCATTCGTGGAAGATCTCTCATTCAACAGTCTATTTTTACTCAGGCATTTCAGTATCTCAGCGTAGCACATAAAACACTTACTGACCTTTGCAGGAACAGGCTTAACATTTCTAAAGCCCTCATCGAAATGTGGATATACAAATGAAAATACTTTCCTGTAAGAGTAGAATAATTGTGCTGTTTTGGAACTGTTGCCCTCATGTGGACTGGTCTGCTCTCAGTGACAGACCACTGGTGGGGCCAGGGGTGCTGGAACCCTTCCCTCACCCATGGGGGGGATGCCTGTCCTTCTGCCAAGGCAGTCCCTTATTCCCACTGCAGCTGCCTCTATCACTGGTTATCCCGGGTACATGTACTGCATACTGACACTGGCTATACAGCCAGGATAGAAGAAGGGAGTAAAAATGATTCTCAAATATTTGTAGCTTGTGGTTTAAAAACAGACAAGAAATTTCTCGGAGGCTGAAAGCAGTTAAGGAACTCCTAATGGGTGTGATAAAAGCTTGATGTCTCCTGGATGTTTAAAAGTGGCCATTAAAAATGTCCTTCACCTGAACAGTGCAGAATACAAACCAAAATTGTAAAGTGGTGATGTTTTTATTAATTAATGTCAGCAGAATTTCCATAAATAATATTTCATTTACTTTTGTGCATAAACTTTAGATGTAGTTGTGTACATCCTTACGGAAAGGAGAAAATTGTCACTTCCAAGGTTTCTTCCTCTGGGCTTCACCATATATTTTATTTTGTAGGGGAAATATTCCTGATATTTTAGTGTGATCACATAGGAGCCAAAGGGCATCAGACACCTAAATATCAGATGTCATTTATTTTTAATTAAAAGGACCTTTTCTAAAGGAAAAAAGAGCAAAGCTCCCCTCATCTTGTGGTTAGGTCACCTGAAAAGATTGAGATATGGAGTTTCTGATTTCCTTCAGCAGATGGTACAAAGACAGTTCTCATGTCTGCTGGAAAGCTTTGTAGTAGCTCTTTATGAATTTAGCTTATCTTGTCTGACAAATACTACCTGAGCACCATATGGAACATTTTGTTGGGCTCAGTGTGCATCCTTTCAGATTCCTATTTGGATTACTTCTGAGTTCATGTCGGTTAAAATGAACTCACCTTCCTTGTCTTGTCCTTGTTCCCCACTTGTGTTTTTGCATTGGCATCTGCACGGGGGAGAAACAACAGCTCAGGGCAGGGAGGGCACTCCTGGGAAGAAGTGGGATAGAGGGGGAGGTTATCTACATTGCTGCACTCTGTGGGTGCTCAGAATTGCATGTGGGTGAGCCATGTGCTGGTGGTGGAACGGTGCCAGGTATGAGAAGAAACCAGCACCAACCTCCCTGCAAACTCAGGGCAGAGGCAAGGCAGGGCTTTACTGACACTACGAGGCACAACAAATCTGTTCTATGCAAAGAGATGATGCAGTTTAACAGTGGGGTGCTAGGACACAGTAACAGCAATATGCTGGGTTCAAAACTAACGTCACTGCCCTCTGGCTGGCTCAGGTGTGCTGAAAGTTAGTCAATAATGACACAGCACCTTCAAAGCATTTACGGTGTTGGCCAATTAAAATTCCTTCCCTAGCACTTTTATTCATGTTTGTTAAGGGTTAGATCGGGCTTTTAACTTCAAGCAAGGAGCTGTGGGAGGCTGGCTGGAGTAATGCTCCTTCCAGCACATCCCTCTTATGTGGGAGGCATGATGATAATCAGCTGCGGCTCTTTCCAGGACGCAGCCTGGGAGGGGGCAGGGAAGGTGACGCTGCAGCCGTGCAGCAGCTGAGATAGCAGGCAGCCCAGGGTCTCTTCTTGTTGGGCTGTTGGTTGGCTTCCTGCAGTGCCAGTTGCATCTTTACCTGCCTGCACCCAGGGTTATCCTGGAACAAGGCAGACTGTGAGGGTGGAAGAACAAGTTTTGGTTGGAGGGACATCACATCCAAGGAATGAGGTGCAGACTGAACCCTCTGCCTCTAGTTCCTCTCTCCATACTGAGTTAGCTGGGGTTTCCTGGCCCAGAGGAAGGTCATTCATTGCCAAAATGCATTTGCTGCTGGGGTGCTTCTCCTGCATGACTGGAGGGTTCAGCAAAGGCTCCCTTGGCATCTTCATTGGCAACTCTGTGATCTGCTGCTCCAAACTTGGCCACAACAATGTCTGGTGGTATTAGAAGTAATCTCTGGAGTTTCCTCTAAGCAATTGCAGCCAGAGGTGACAGCAAAGTTTGGGCTGCCTAATGCAATTGCACTGTCTACTGATATAGTAACAGTTAATGTCACCACCCTCTAACAACATTAGCCCTATCTGTAAACAGATGAAACAGAGGCTGCTGGTGATGTAACTTTGTTGATCATAAGATTAGAGATCCTGCTGGTTTTTGTTTGAGTCCTTTAAAGAAAATCACAGAGATTAAATAAAGAATCTCCAGTAATTTTATTATTAGTGTGTAATATGTTTACTTAGTGCTGATTAAACAAGATAACTGGGTGGGAGAAAAAAAAAAAAGCTTTCACCAGCTCTGGAAGGGATAATCAAACTGGGGAAGCTTTCCAGCGCACTTCAGTTGCACAGCAAATGTGACTATATCAGTACAGCAGCCAGCTGAAAAAGGATCATGATTCTGGAACAAAATTCATGTGCTTTTGAGTGCAAGTCCCAAATTCTCCCTGCAGTGCAACAGGAGACTGTGCAAGAGGCTCTCAGTCTTTGTGCAGAGAGCCATTAACAGCAGGGATGTGATTTTACTGTGTGATGGGTGGGGATGTATTCCCTTGGGTTAGGATCCAAAACACACCAGGTAGTCACTTTCTGCTTCAAGAAAACCTTTCACATTAGAATAAATGTTCAAACATGGGAGACTGAATATAATTATTTACATTAAATTCACATGCTTTTTCCTGATTTTTTTCCTCCTTACTGGAGGTGTGTGTATGTTCCAAAGCCAAGCCCTGAAGGCTTCTTTCTGTCCAAACTCCCCAAGAGTGTTTAAGCAGGGACTTTGTGGCTCATAAGTAGCTTTTTCTTCCTGGTAGCTCATTTTCCAGAGAGGTCAGGTAATGATTATATCATTTGCTACTTTGGGCTGCATCTTTTAAAGTCACTGCGCAAAGTGAAGATTATCTTATTTTCACTGATGCACTTATGTACACTGATGTCAAAAGCAAGATTTTGAAGATTTCTGTGAAGTTCAGTTTCAATTTTCAAGGTTTTTTTTAAGAATACTGCCATATTCTCAGGAAAAAAACCCCCCAAACCAGTGGATTTAGTTAAAAACACAGTTCTAAAGCAAACTGTCAGGCAGCTTCATTGTTGGGACAGTCCAGAGTCAAAGAAAACACAGCTGCTTGTATATTTCACCTGTAGATGCCAGGCCCGTCACACCACTTTAGTGCTTTGGAATAGTGTAAATACCCACCTCCAACAGGAGACTGGTGTTTGCATCCTCAGAGAGTGCAAGGGTGGCAGCTGGGTTCTGTGTCCAGCATTTCATCAAGGGCAGTGTAAGGCTTCCACAGTTTGTTTCTAATGAATTAGAGAGAGTACAGGGGGTGTGAGCTGGTGTACCATGGAGCAAAATTTTTGTTGATTGTTTTTGGAAGCTGGAGCACTTGTCCTGCAGCACTGGCATATCCACTCACAAGTCCATGACCATAAGAAATCAAGGTTCTGAGATGCACAAAAAAATCAAGATGAAAGTTTTTCTTGTGTCTTTGCTCTTGAAAAAGGTGCTATCTCAACTAGCGTTGCCTTCTCTTTAGGTGTAGCTCTGTATATTGACCTGTCCTGCTTGGGTATCTCTGCACAAGGGCTCAAACATAAATGAAAGGAAATCAGCAACACCTTGGCAGGTATGACTTCACGTAGACTGAAATAGATAACTAGTGCCATGATCCTTGTTGCATGTTGCATATCTCCACTTAGAAGGACATTCTGTCTTAGAAGAAGAGCATAATGAGAACTCCTTTTGTAACCTCAGTGGAGGGATCCCACTTAGAATATTACATGAAAACATTTCTTCATGGGATGCAAAGGAAGCTGTCTGGCTCTGCTGGAGCAAGCAAAGATGCTCCCTCCACTGACTTAGGAAGAGCTTTTTACCTGTTCTGCTTATAATGATAGTCATAATGATAGTGATATCATTATATCATACATGTTAAGTTCTCTACTTGTTACAAGGGAGTTTTAAGAAGACCTACATTGAAGATTCCTTTATGCTGCAAGAATTAATCACTGAGATCATGTGAAGCTATATATACAAATTGTACACTGAGTTAGGGTAAGAAATGTGCATGCTGAATATGACTTCATTCCATTCCGTGGGGATTTAAGACTAAGCTTTGCCTGATGGGAAAAAAGGTCTCCCACCATGTCTTAGAAAACCCCAAAGTGTGGGCTGCCAGTTGCTGGACTGGTCTCATTTTACCGCAGGCACAAGGATGTTCTTCTCTTCCTCAGTATTAATTAGTGCACAGGGAAAGATGTTCCGAGGGATAAGACTGATGCTGTCCCAATGGGCTGCAGAGACACATTGATGCCTTCTACCCTGGGAGTCTGCCCTTACATATGTCAAAACTGTGAAGGGATCCTATAGATTAATAATTCCAGATGGCAATGCTATGATACTGAGTAAAAACCAGCCGTTTTGGTCCAAAAACATCAGTCATCCTAAATGCACAGATTTGCTTCGCATGTTTGGTCAGTCTTCAAAGCATTTCAAAGAATCTTGAACAATTTTATTTATGTTTTTGTAAGAAATTTTGATGCAGACTTTCCTCTCCCCCAATATTAAAGCCAAATTTTAAACATTTTTAACCATTTCATAATTCCACAAGTTTCTTCTTTGTTTAGGAATTGTATTTTTTATAGTTTTTTATTTCTGTTTGGTATTTTTCCTTGACAAAATTAGTTCTAATAAAAAAAAGTTGAAAGGATTTTTTATGACAACAAAAATTTAGAGGAAAAAATAGCTACCATTATTGTAGTTTGCTATAAAAGTTTTTCCTTAAGCAAAATTTTTTTTGAGCTTCAAGTTCCTCTGCAATGTGAATTGCTTCTGCATTGAATACTACTTTTCAGCAGAAAAATGTTCTTCCCATGCATTATTTCCCACCAATATCCTGAAGGGGAAAGTAAAGAATTTTTTTCTCTGTACTGCTGGCATTGGAGTTGGCAGCCAAGCCCACATTCATAGCAGGCAAACTGCTATTTGTTCCCTTTAGAACATAATCAACTGTAAATGTTTATAAAGTGCAACACAGTGAATAATTCTGATATAAGTGGAATGCAATAAGCAAAAGAAGTATTGTCCAAGGAATTAGTTGGCCATTATAAACTTAGAAACTATGAAGGTTTGCTTACAACCTCAGCAGAAAGGTGGAAAGGTAACATGCATCTCACCTGATGCTCTGCATGACTCATTCTCAAAAGCTCTTTTAAAACTGTAGGGCAAAGAACTTAAGATCTTTAAGATCCCTAATCGAGGACCTTAGGGCAAGCACCTTAATGAAGTGTTCATTACACTTTAAGGGACATTATTTCAGTAGACAGTGATCTTTTGGAAATGACAGTTTTTCCCTGTCCAAGATGGTTAATTTAGACAAAATACTTGGATTTCTGATGAGTAAACTTGGGAACAGACAAATACTGAAACCTCAGGATTACTTGAAGGAGACAAAACTTTTAGTAGAAGAGAATATTAAAAGTTAGAAAGACCAAGGGTTTTTCTTCCAAACTGTGCTGTATATTTCCTGGAGGCTCGACACTGTTTGTAAATCCTAAATGCTCAGCTTGAGATCGTGGCTGCTCCACATGAGGGAAGATTAAATTTAATAAATGTTTTCCAGTGTGAGAAATAAAGAAAGATTGGGGATTTTGTACAGGGTATTGTACAAGAAAGGTGATAAGGTTTTGTGCTCTGTTGATATTGAACCTTGCTCATCTGATAATGAAAATGGCAGGTGGAAAAATTCTAGTCTATTACTGTGCTCACAGTAGATTGGTTCTACAATAACCTCCTCTTATCCAGGGCCACTGTTAAGAACCTTTACCTTATTTTAGGAAAGTTGTATGTCAGGGATCAGTAAACACTAACCATGGCAACATACACTTTTTTTTTCTCTTTTCCCTTTCTGATTTTTTTTTTTTAATCTAGAAGTGGATTTCAAAACATAATTTCAGGCATCCTTCCCCTGAGTCATTAAATGAACTAACACAGTGTGAGCACACACACACACAAAGGTTGGAGGCTGGAAGCACATCACCTGAACTTCATGGCACACAAGAGCATTATTCTGCTTTTTTGGGCAGCTGTCGATAAGTGCTGTCTCTGGACTTCAGTGCTTTGACTGTTCTCAGAACAGCTCCTTCTTCTGTGATGTAAGCTTATCTGGATCTCCAGCTGGAGCCTGTATTTGCAGCTCCTCACTGTGCTTCAGTCCTCAGTGCCTGGGTGGTCAAGCTTCACGTCTGCCAGTACACAAGGGCTGTGAGCAGCGGTTTGGAGGCTTGAAAAGTGCAGCTCCAGGGTCCTTTGCCCAGTTCAGCTACGTACTTACATAACCTCAAAACCAGAAATCATACCATGGGACCTGCAAAGAGCTACTTGCATTTTATGTGCCTTGGAAGTCCCTAGACACAGGTTGGGGTATTCTGAGGGAACCAGATATGCACAGAGACTATGTGACAACACACTACCAGGGGCATGTAGCTGTAGGAACCCACCCTCTGTCATTTGAACCAAACTCTGTGAGCTGAAATGGCCACCTTCCTGATTTCACTGATTTGTATTTACCTGTCTTTGCAAAGCAGACACATCTACACCTGTTTCTAACATTGTGTTGAGTATTTTCATAAAGCATTTGGCATAGAAGAAAAGGTATTAAGGACTCTGTCTAATTTTGTTAGAATTCTGCATGAATTATCCTGTGAATATGACTTTTCATCTTCAAAGAATTTTACAAACATTTCTCCACCAGCAGTGATGTAATTCTAATCACTCTAGCAGATGTTGTTTTGCTGGACTGTGACACCATGCCCCTGTATCCAGCAACCTGTGCAGCCAGAAACAGCCGTGCAAGACGTAGCAAGAAAGTAGCCTCCTGATTTAGCTTTGATGGATGTTACTAAAAGTGAAGACAATCTGGAAAGAAATGTATCTTTGTTTTGGGAAATGAAGTATTGTTCAAACCCCAAGTTCTAAGCTAGAAGATGAGTAGTGACCTGAAGGAATCAGGGAAAGCACTTGTTATTGAGGCACTAAAGTAAACGTGTGCAAACAAATACACAAAAGTGTGATGATGAGTTAAAGCCTCTAATGTGATGCAACGGATAAAATATTATTTTGTTGGAAAACACTTAGCTTTATGTTGAAAATTGTGTCAGAGTCCAGAGAGAAATTAAAGCTATTAGGTTAATTTCTAATATTTTTCCAAACATTTTACATTAGAAACAATTTCTCTCCTCAGAATCAGACCCTACTTACCTATAAACTGGCATTACAAAAGTTGGTGAAATAAATCCAAGTGATTAGCTTCAATTAACAAAACACTAAGTCTCCTTAGCAAGCTTTTGCGATGATAAATCCCAACCTAATGCACTAATAAACATCTCCATGGGCTTTCCACTCACACAGAGAAACACTTTTGCACAGAAATGTACACTCACACATAATCACCAAAACAAAGTCCTTGGTGAAATACATTCCGTAAGGTGACCTGAAAGTGTTTAAATAGAATTTTGAACCACAGAAATGCTTACTTGAAGTCAGATTTCTTTTGTGTCAGTGCTATCACTAAAACAAGAGGGAAAACAGAAATGAATTATTGCACTATAATTTCTTCCCTATAGTCCTATTTACCAAGACCGTATGTAGTATATGCTGTAAATTCTGATATGTGATTATAGGCCTAGGGAAAAAAATCTCCCCAAAAGCATATGACAGGAATATTTAGTAACTCCAGTTAACTTCCTTAAACAATCATACCTAATAGCTTACACAAGGAAGAAAACTTGTATGAGAACAGATTGCTAAATGATACTTAATAATGAAGTGTGTGCATGAGTGTTTATACATTTTTCTCTAAAATAATAATGGTGGTAAGAAATCAGCACAGAGTGCTGGGCTGCACTGTCTGCTCCAAGCTGAGCTCTGGCCTGGAGCTGCCGATGCCAAGGTGTGGGCTGGAGGATTTGCTACAGCCCAGCACGACTGGCTGCCCCTGGGGCCTGGGGTTTGCTGCTTCTGCCTTCCCAGAGCCTCCCCCATTGCCTCTCTTGGTGGGACAGGGACGGACCCCTGGGGCTATGGTGGAATATTAGGCCACCCCGACCCTTCCATACAGCCTCCTGCTGTGGGCAATGTCCCTTGTCTTGTGGAAAATGTTTGATCATCAGCTTCATGCCCGGGGGGCCTTTCCCTGGCTCTGGGATGCCCCTGCAGTCCCATTCCCATTCCCATTCCTCCGTTCTCTTGCAGCCAGGTGTGAGTGCAAGCAGAATCCTTTACACACCCTCCACCCTTTAAATCCTCTTTATTGACAGGGCAGGGACAGAGAGAGGATTCTCTTCAGCAGGCAGGGAGCCCCCTTGCCCTGTTCCCGGCAGGCGTGTGTCCATGCTCTAGTGTGATCCTCCTGCTGGCTCCCAGGAGGACTTTGCTGCACAGCCTGGGTAGCTGCCATGGTAGGGGACACCTCTGTCACTGCCTCCTGCTGCCTCTGCCCCACACAGCTGTGCTGGAAACTTCAGAGAAGTATGAGCTCATTCTCCCAATCCTCTTACTGGGGTCTGTGCTTTGTCCTGTTAATGTCAGTGGGGACAAACAGACCAATTCCAACCTTGGCCAAACAGATATCGAGGAACTGAGAACAGAACACATTGCTTTTGACCATTATTCGCTTTTGACCATTATTCTCTTTTGACCATCATTCATTCATGTCCAAGTTAAAACCCATAAAAATCCTTTATCTAGATCAATAAAGACAAAGACTGTGTGATAAAGTTCATAAAATTGAGTTACAGTTACAACACTGAAAAAATAACCATATACTTTCTGACAAAAATAAGCCACTACATGTACTCTAGAACAGTTGTCATGTTGTTACTTTTTCCCTTCACAGAAGTCTCACATCCTTAGAATAAAAGAGACGAAAACTGAGGTTAATTCAATAATACTGATTGTTCTTACACTTTCAAAATAAAGTTCATGTTTTTTTTTTTAAATTGACAGGAGTTTGAAAGGTCATACTTTCTGCAGAAGTCTATTACATAGTTTTCTTGCTCTGTGATCTGAGACAGCATCTTCAAGCCTGATCTCCAAGAAAATCATGGTTCAGATGCCCTTCAGAGCCATGTCTCTGGCAGTACTGAATCCTTTTTACTGAGAGCTATTTTAATTTTACTTTCATTATCTCCACTGAAATTGGAAATGCATTATAAATGAGATGTGAATCTAGACATATGAAAGAGTAAAAAAGGGATGTCTATGGAGAAGCTTCCTCTGAACCCTCTGTGATATTGTCCTTTAAAATAATACAGCTAAATTTGCAAGCAAACAAAACCTTGCAGCAGTAAAGTCCAATGCACTTTGGACCTCTGTTAAAAGCCATCCCTGAACTGAAGAAAGATAGCTAAAGGACATCTAGGTAAAACGGAAATTCCCAAGCTCTGAATATTCATTGCATTCACAGAAGAGAAGACAAGAAGGTGACTGAAGCTCATCTGGGAAGGCAGAAAAAGTTTATCTGTCATTATAGGTGCTGAAAGTTGAACATTTTACTTATGTCAAATAGGACACAAAATAAATATGCAGGTAGAGTTTTAAAATGCAAAAGAGAAAAACAGCAAAAGAGATGTAAGGGTCTAAAAGCATTCTTTCTTTGAGATGTGCAAACATTTTCTTCTTTACTGAAGTTCCCAAATGGCTCAGTCCCAGGGTCAAACAGACAAAAAGTCTTTGATTCTTTCTTTGGTAAATCAGAGAGAGAAAAAAAATCAACCTGGGACTTGATCAAGGCCTCCAGTCTTGTAGGGCTGGTAAGTGGATTCTTCTATCTCCTTTTTGACCAGAAATATATTCTTGGCCTACAGACACTTCTTTTGTCTGTATGTTCTGGCATATGGTCACATTCAAGCAGAATAACAAATTACTAACAAATGTAAGATTTTGAATTTTGCTGCAGAATAAGACAAGGCATTTAAGCAAGTTGCCTTATTTCACCTTTAGTGCCCTTCAAAATTCAAACCAAATCTGATATTTTCCCCAGTTCAGCTAATAAAAGATAATGTTTTGCATCATGCAGATCTGACTCTGCTACATTCAATCACTGCTGGGGCAATATGATGAAAAGTAGAAGATTTGTTATGCCTGTTAAAGGCCAAAAATATTTAATGAAAAATTCCTAAACGAATTTTAGCTGAAATCATTGCTGGAACAAAGGTAAAAAAAGAGTCTATGGGAAGATCTTGAGGTCATATATCAAGACTATGTGATAGTAGAGTACCTAAGAGGAATATGGAAGAAGAGAGAGACTTAAGGCAGTTATAAGATTGTTCTAGTACAACAAAAGATGGATTAAAAAAATTAAAACAGAAGAAAGAGACCTACACCTTTGGAGTGGAGGAAGAAGATGAAGGAAAAGCTGAAAGCAACTGTTTCTAGGTGATATGAGACCCTGCTGCTTTTCTGATAGAGTTTAATTTTATGCAAAAGAGAAGAGATATACGACAGCCTCTGAAAATAAGTGCAATATTCTCACCTTGAGTAGTTCAAAGTCATATGTAGCTTGTAGTGGAACTTGTGATTCCTGCGGTTCAGGTCTTCCTATGTTGGTTGGTGCTGGTGGGTTGAAACAATCAGCATACAAAGATGATTAACAAAGCTGTAGCAATTCGAGAGTTCTTCTCACTTCTGGCCATCAGGCTATGATAGTTCTCTGTCTGGAACCAAACCTCCAAATTAAGCTTTAAGTAGTTGAAGACTATATTTTGTAGCCTGTGGATTCAAAAGTGTTTAGAGGGACGTGTGTAGGAATAGTATTCCATACAAATAATGTCTGTGATTAAGATGGAAGGTGGATAGATCACAGCAAGATACAAAGGTTAATTTGGGGGTGAATGTTTCAGCTTATGCATATCAAAGCATTGATGTATGAGTCACTGGCACAGAATGAATAATTTTTTGCATCAGAGTAATACAATGTTCTTGCTTACTGCTTTTCAAATCTATGAATAATGCCAAATGAAATGATTCTTCTTTATATCAGTCATTTTCTGTGTTTGCTGCATAACAAAAGTACTGATTCCTACAGAATATATAGATGGATGTCCTCAATATGCCAAATATGAGAGCAAGGGAGAGGGAGAGGGAGAAGAAAAGAAAGGAAGAAAGGAAGAAAGGAAGAAAGGAAGAAAGGAAGGAAGGAAGGAAGGAAGAAAGAAAGAAAGAAAGAAAGAGAGAGAAAGAAAGAAAGAAAGAAAGAAAGAAAGAAAGAAAGAAAGAAAGAAAGAAAGAAAGAAAGAAAGAAAGAAAGAGATGAAAGAAAGAAAGAAATGAAAGAAGGAAAAAAATCACCCCCTCCCCCAAGATGTAGCAACAGTATTGTTAGACTACTTTCCAATAAAGCTAGGCACAGAATCAGCATGAAGCTTTTTATTTCATACACTTTTTGTAAACTGGTGTCTGAGAGGTCACTGGCCAGGTGTTTAACTATTCTTGCTTAGAATAGAAGCCCATTATTCGTTTTTATGTTAATAGCAACTGGGAGATGAGGAGTGGTAAAAATATATTCAGTTCTTAAATTAACACCTTATGACAACTTGAATTAAAACACAATGTGAGTGTATTACATTTCACTCTGAATCCACATGGTTGGCTACAGCAGGTATTAGACCAGCAGGAATCACTACTCGTCATATTTGTGGTAACTCTCAAATTAGCTATGACATGGAACAGCCTTTTGATCTTGACCATGTTCTAGTAATTATTTAATCTTTGACAACATAGAAACATGTTTCAGCACATAACCTAAGAAAGAGCACAGTATAGGTTTTCTTCCAAAGCCTGTAAAAGCCGAGAAAGCAACCCCACACTTCTCTTAAATCTCTCTTTTCACCCTCTCTTTGGTAAAGCTGGATATGAGCCATAACTTCAAATGAAAATGGACACAAAGCTTTCCTCTTAGGGTAGAATTCATTGCATCCAATTTCAGATATCTATGAGAAAGGTGTTTAACCCTGGTTTGTTCTTCTTTATTCTGCTTATAATCAATGGGAAGAAACTAACAATTTTAGATAATTTTAGACATTTACCTTAGAATGAAGCAAATGGTGCTGTAGAGTTGCTTTTTTTGGTCCACTGGCTTGGGGGACCAGCTTGGATGTAAGAACATCTGGTAAGAGAAATCTCACCTAAGGTATCTAAGAAAGACCAGATGTATCACACCTCAGAAAAACCTAATTCTTTCCATGGACTAAGAGCATGCTTGGGGTTAAATGAGATGAATTCCAGCCTTGTTGTCTTCTATAAATTTGGCAGAATCTGGGTCTGCATCTGGCCAGAGAACAATGGTTACATTTTACTTATAAGTAAAGTAGAAACACTCTTTGAAATTCTGGAATTTGTGAGAATCTTACCCAGAACAGTAGGCTTCTGCCTAAAGCATCTGCTGAAGAGCCTTTGGGGGAAAGCCAAGCTCTTGTCTGGTTTGATCCACAGTGAAAATCAAGGCTACTTAATGTAGGTGAGTGCCCTAACAAATGGGTTTGTGTCTGCTTTTGGGCCTGTTTCACTTAATATCATTGGATCAAGAAGAAAGGACTCAAATCAAGGCTGAGTAGCATCTTCTCCATGGGCCTCTTGTGGAAAAATATTTGTTCACTGCAGTATCAAGTCATCTCTCTGTAGTCTCATGTACTACAGAAAATCCCTTTACAGAATTTTGTTAAAACAGACGCAGTGCCACAAAATTATTGGGTCTTGAGAACTGGCACTTTCTAATGAAAAAGCATGATGATGGACGTGGACAACAGTCATAATAAACTTCTTTTACTCTCCCTTTTTTTTAGTTTTCACTAAAATTTTGTGATCAAGCCTAATGTAAGTGAACAGAATACATTTGTTTGTTTATTGTTTATACCAACATAATTTTCCACAAGGAGCATTTTTGAGCTTTATACTCTGCAGTAGAAAGATTTCAATGCTTGTGTTATTCTTTGGCAATCAACATGAACTATTCAGTAGCAGCTGATGGCTTCAAACACACTTTCCTCCCATTTGATGAATGTCTACCCAAACAAGCAAAAGTGGGTGCCAGGTTCTCTTCTCTTGTCTAGTAGCTCATGCATGTTCCAGGGTGTTCTACAACTTCCAGGGCGTGGCACTCTAAATTTTGGCCACTTTGGGAAGAGCTCTCAGTTTCCTGCCTTCTCTATGTTCACTAAGACACATTCCTCTCAGACCCTGCAGACCAAATTCATCAAGTGGGCAACACAGGTCCTCCTGGTTCCTGCCTCAACTTTTCCTATGGGTTTGTCTTCAGATAGGTGGGACTTTCCTGAACAAAAGTATTATTGAGCTTCCTGGAAAATTACCAGCTGGTTCTAGAGAGAGGACTCTTTGCTTACTTTTAATAGAAAATTTTCCCCAGCAGCCATGGAAACCAGTACTGGGAAGACAAGTTTCTCTCTTACAAACAGTGACAAGAATAAGGAAAAAACACACTTAAGACTGGAGAAGTGGGCTTAGACAAAACTTATGAAGTTCAACAAGGTCAGGTGTAAATTCTTCCAGTGTGGTACAGAACACTCCCATGCAACAGGAGAGGCTGGGGAGAAGGCAACTCTGAAAAGAGAACAAAGAGTCCTGGTGGATGACTTGAACTAGTGAGAGCAGAATCTCCATACTGAGGCAATAGAATATTCTTTGTTCTATACTTCTGAGACGCCTATTCTGAACTCCCCAAGACAAGACTAAGCCCAAGGTACTAGAATGAATCTGGTCTTTCACCTGGACTCACTGAGATTCATTAGTTGCTAAGTCCTTGTTGTGCAAGGACTATCTGAGAAACCTGGATTCACTCAGTCTGAAGGACAGAAGGCAAAGCCAGATCTTAATGCTGTTTTCTCTTGGCGATGCTCAACAAAAACATGAAAAGGGATACATACACAAAGTGCAAACCAAGAAAATCTTTAGTGGATATCAAGAAATTTCACCCTGTGGATTGTCTAACACTGGCGAAAATTGCCTAGAGATGTTGTGAAAGCTCTATTCCTGAAGATGATCAAAATTTGACAGAAAAAAGCCATGAGCAATCTCATGTAACAGTATAAAACATCAAATGATCCTCTGAGGTCTCTCAAATTCATTTTATGAAGAAGGTCTTTAATAGAGATCTTAGGAACCTAATTTTTGGAATTATTAGACTCATATCTACTTATTAAAATGATGTTTATATGATGTTGGAAGAGCCAGGGGAAAGGCAGATAAGGAATTAATGTAAATTTCTTAAATGTACGTACTTGTCATTCTCATATTAAGAAATAATCTCTTACAGAAAATAAATTGCTTTTTGGGATCCTCCAATGTATTAATTCAAAATTTTTCAGTATTTACTATTTACAATTATCACCTAAACATTGCAATTTCCAAATAACTAAAAGTTGTATAATATAAACTCATCTTGTATAGACAAAAGAGAAGGAAAAAGTCTCTAATTTTGGAAACAAAATGAGTTTTATTTGCTGTGAGTGCTTCTGATAATGCAAGGTGATGTGACCGTGAGAAAATAGAAAGAGTGTGCAAGATGAGGTTCAACCAATTTTTCTCAAAATTCTCGTTCTGAAGATTCTGCAGAACAAGGTGCAACCCTGAGAAATGAGGGAGTGCCACTGTGTAGAAATCAAATTCATTTTGATTCAGAAGGCTTAAGGCAGTAGAGAGCAATGTATGTTAAGGGCTCAGTGTAGTGCACTTATCTTTTGTTATTAATTTTCTGTTTCCTTTGGGACACCCACATGAAAGTTGCACAGCTGGTTCCTCTTGGTGTTATTTACTGCAGTTGCATGTTGAATAATTTGCTATTTCCCGCGACATCTTTCATACATCTCAAAAATCAGTTTCTGTGCTATTCCAGAAAAAAAATATATCTGCTTTTACATGAATACTGAAGAATTTACCTTTTCAAAGAGAGCAGTTATAGGGAAGTTAATGTTTGGTTATTCTAGCAAACTATTTTCCTTTTCCCACTTTCTAACCAGGAAATCAAAAAGAGTATCTGACAAAAGAGTCACTGAATGACTTGAAGACTGTGGAAAAATGTGCTGGCATTTTGCTGACATGTTGTCAAGAGTAACTTAAACCTTAGAATCAATACAAATTGCACATTTATTTGATACTTGATTATTTACCCCTTACTCCATTTATGCTATGGGTCCAATGGAGACTGTCTCACCAGGACAGACTTGTGAAAGGAAAAGAAAACATGATCATTAAAAAAGAAAAGCTTCGACTGTGTTAGGAATCCTTCCAAATAGCCACATCATGTCTGTGAGGATATGCATTAAATTTCTCCATAGAAAGCAAATGGAAACAGAGGCGTCTCTGCATCCTTCTGCATGTGCTCAGCATGCTGACAAAGTCCTTATGTGAAAACCAGCAAGGACCAATAAAAGAATCAAGAACTTTGAATCTAAGGCACCGAGAAAAAACTGGCTTTATGAAGCTTTCTTATTCCTTCTGAATCAATTTAGAGCCTATGAAAGGTGCTGAACTGACAGACCAAATTCCTTTCTTAATACACAAAACAGGTGCAGCAAATGGTGATTTTTGAGCTTTCCCCACTGTACCAGTGCATTTCAGCCTTGGTTGAGGGGACCACCTTCGGGCAGAGAGGAGAGTTCATCTTCCAAGCCTGTGCATTTTTTCCCCCCTGTGTTGACTGCCAACAAAGACACCAATTAGTGCATAGCCCCAGCATTTGAAGCAAATGAAAGCAGAGACAACAGAATAAAGAGAGAGATGTGTTTGCTCCTGGAATTCTGTTTTGACATTTATTTTGGATTTTAGAAAGGCCTACAATCGTTTGCATTATTTTACGGAAAAAAAACCCACCCAGTCTCATTACCATTGGATATGATGATGGGGGAAATGGGCTGGAAAAATCCTGGATCTTTGCTGTGCCTTATTCTGGAATTACAAAGACTAGGGCAAATTCTTTACTGCTGTGCCATTCAGCTATTATGTTTAACAATCTAATTAGAAAGGCTATGTTGCTTTTCCCCATTATAAAAGCAAAGACAGCGCACACAAGCAAAACCAATTAGACAGCTGTAGTTTACAGAGCTGGCTTGCCTCAAGGCTTGTTTCTAATGAACCCCCAGTAGATGGTTCCTCTCCAGAAACAGGACAGAAGGAACACAGTGACAGTGTGCTATCTTTCCTGTAATCAGGCACTAATGTCTGCTCTGGTCCACAGAGCTGACACTCGACCATTTCTGTCTGCAGCCATGGTGGCCACCAGCACCAGCACTGTGACACCAACCTGGCTGATAATGCATGTCCCTTACATGGCTCAAAGTCATGCTAACAGGTGGCAATAAATCTAAAATATTCCTCTCAGTTTTATGATTGCTGTTTTCTGCTCACCAGGGACTTGTTTTAAATGAAAGCAGACACAAAGCTGTGTAATAACCTGCATACTTGCAATGCTTTTATTTTTCAGCATGTATGGCTCAAATTAAGGCAGAATGTATTGAGTAGATTGCTCACTCCAAGTTAGTCATCTGTTTAGTGTTTCCACAAGGCAATTGTGGTTGTTCACAAGTCTATTAATTAAAAAGAAAATGATTAAGGAAACTACTCAGTGGGTTGATGAACCATTCAACCACTTCAAAACTAAGTAAAACATTAAAACAACCCCCTCCTCCCACATTCCTTTTTTTGAATAGCCTGATAACAGGTACTTGTTTGAACTGAACTTTATACGGCTTGTGAAAACACAAGCTCTTGTCATCACTGAATTTAAATGGGTTTTATGTACAAAAAACTGAGTAGAATAGATGGGACTGTGTCAGCATTCCCATTAAAAATACCCCTGTATTCATTGGGTTATGAGTCAGTTATAAAAAATCACTCCAGGATAAAATTTTGCATTTTTGACAGTAATACTTGGATGGAGAAAGCAAGCATGGGGCTTGCAGAGAAGCCTTTATAAATTAATTTTTATTCAAAATTACAAGTACATGCACAGCTACATATTCATATATTTTTTCAGCTGTAGAGTTGCAATGCTATTACTACTGCTATTATTTATCGCCTCAAGTATAATTTTCTCACTCGTATTATTTTGAATTTCTCTGTTTGGGAGAAATGAGTGCAGAAACCCTTCCCATCTACTATTTTCTACCAGTGTTTGTCTCCTCTTCCCTTGTTTCAGTAGAGTGTACACCGGTTGAGAGGGTTTAAACAAGATGAGAAAAAATAGAAAAATAGGAATATAAGGAAGTAAAGAATACAAATCTGAATTCCTGTGGTATCCATGTAATTTTAAATAAGATACTGAAAATTAAAACTAAGCAAAGGGGAGTTTGGAATATGTTTTACTCACAACACTACTGTCAAAAACATGACTTTTTTGATCCATTTTTAAAAGTCCATCTTTTGCAAGGAAGTGGAAAAAATTTTCTGACTAACAGTTATTATCAGGATGCTTTCAAAATGAAATAATGAAAAACTTGAATATAAAAGCCTGAGCTGGGGGAAGAATAGCAAAAATAACAGCAAAAAGGGTAAAAACCTTTGTTTGTAGTGCTCTCAATTTGTATCTTCAGTTGCTTCTTTTTAAGGAAATTACTTTCAAGGATGGTCAAATGGAGTAAATATCTGGTTATAAACCTCATTAAATTCTGCCCACACTGGCAGATAGCTTAAAGTAACCGTGTGCATGAAGGCAAACACAAAAGAAAGGGTTACCTAGGCTACTGTATATTTACAAGTACTTGCCAATAATATCTCCAAATGTAGCTCAAAACCCAACCAAACAAAATAGATAATGAATGCTTGTAAGGATTAGGAAAAGTGCCAAAGATAGCAGATCAAGGAATTATTCTTCATGGGAAAAAATGTAGGATCAAATTTCTAGAAGTAAGGCTGGTATGAATTCTTTATACTGAGGCAATTTAATTCTCCAAAGAAAGAAAGAGCTTTGCTGGCTGGGTGAGATGGAAAGTCAGCTTTTAAAGGCCTCTTATGTTTGTAATGGTCAGCTATTGTTTGGAGTAAAACTAGGTCAATTATTGTTGGTTCAAAAAGAGGTAAAAATTATGTCTGGATTAATTCCAAAACTTTTTCCCTCCCCATTTTGTACTATGCAAATAATACAAAAGATGTATTTTCCCACTGACTGGCCGTCCACTGCTGTATGTCTTCTCAATCCATGATAGTGGCATCTCCTTATTGCCAGCCCTAGATTAAAGGAGTTCACTGCAGCTGATTTTTAGATTTAACTTACGTATAGTGGACAGGATATCTCTCTGGAGAAAGAAGTCTGTAAGTTGTTATTTCACAGCTGGTCTATATGTGTGCTCAGGTTCCAAGACCCTCATGCCAGGATGGGGATCAGAATTTGCGTTGAGACCCAGCAAAACTAAGCCAAGCTGAGAAGAAATAGGGAAAAGAGGCATCTTTTTAATAACCTGCTTCAAAACATGCTTTGTAGACTCTCCTGTGTATTGATTTATTCTTTTCATGGGTTTTGTTATTTTAGCATCTTGAACATGTTGATATATCATCTGGGTTATCCTGCTGTTAAGTAAAACTTCTTTACCTATCTCTTAAGACTGTTTTGCATCTTTGTGCAGAATAACAAATTTGGAAGTGCTGGGCAAACCTCACACTAAAATCAGGAAAGCAATCAATCTCTGGAAGCATGTATTCATATGTTTATATACCCTTCACATGTGACTAAGGATCAAATCGTGACCCCATCCTGTGCTTATGCAGAAAGGTTTAGCACATATCCACACCCACTTCTAGGTAGGCTGTCCTTGCAGAGGAGTGTAAGTGTAGAGGAATCCTTGACTAAGTCAGACTGGAGAACCATTTTGTCTGTTACTCAATCTGATACAACCAGAAACAGATGCTATACAGAACGACAGAAGAACCCTGCAGGAGGCAGAGGCAGAATAATCAGAGATCTCCTGATCCTATTCACTAATTGTGAGAGACTAGTTTAAGCCCTGAAGCACTAGGTTTAATATCTCTTCCAAAAGTTTTATTTTCTTTAATTATGATAACTCTGGATATCCATGATATTGATATAATATCCAATCTCTTGATGAATCTGGTGAAGCTTTTGGTTTCAACAACTTCCTTTGGCAATGAGTTCCACAATTTAATTACACGTAATATAAAAAGGTATTTCCTTTTATCAGTTTTGACTTGCCCACCTTTTAATTTCAGTGAATGCCTTGTTGTTTTTCCTTCCAGAGACAGAGTGGAAGACCCTGATCTGCTTTCCCTGTGCTGTTTTATATGATAACATTAATCTGTAAAATGTTTTCATTTTGCTTCTCATTTCTGCTTGTAAGAGGGGAAAATCCACTTTCCAATTTCTCTTCACAAGATCACATTTCCGCTTCTGGGTTTTTTTTGTGATCTCTCACCAAGTCTATCCTACTGTTTATGGGACGCAGTGTCTGGTGCTGCAAGAAGTATCTGAAGTATGCTTTGTCCTTTATATATGCAAAGGCATTATGATGATTTCTGTGCTGTTTCCATCCTCTCCTCCATACTTCTGCAGCACCTGAATGCTGTTAGATTGTTTTGGGGGGCACCATGAGTTCTTAGTGTGCTCTCTGTAATGGTGCCTACATTTCCCTTCTGAATCAAGCCATTATATAGACTTCAATTGTAAGATTAATTTCACTTTTGTCCTCTGATGTGTTTTACTTCATGTGTGTCAGGGATACTTGCAGCTAATTTAGACCTATCTGTTCCTGACTGACTGAGGTGATTTTGGATGGGGTCCAGTCACCATAAGTAAGGTGCTTAACTTGGGGATAAACTCTAGGCCCTTGGTGAGACAGCTCTGCCCAAATATGAACCCAGCTTTCCTTCTTCAGCTGATGAAGAGACGAAAATGATGTTAGGAAAATGATGAAGAAAAGAATGCCTCTGAAGCAACACCCCAAAAGCAAGACAGCTCTGGCCCGTTTAAACTTAGCTGTGCATTAGGATTCTGCCTTTCTGTATACTTTGGCATGTTACTGTTTGCTCTCCGTTACTGCTCTTCCATAAATATCAAAAGTGAGCCCTAGATTAAGATTTGGCTTCACCTTTCCTGCAGCCTTGGGCTTTTAAAGAAAAAAGCTAGAAACCTATGAGCAGAAACTTTTGAATTATAAAGAACCCCGCAGGTGTTTAATACACAAATTTGCTACATAGGGACTCTAGAGACAGAGATGGGTTGTATGCTACCCCAGAGAGCAGTGGGAGGAAGTGTGGGTTTTCTTCACTCTGTGCTTGTCACAGAACACTTCCTTGTGTGCCATGCAAGGGTCAAAACCAAGGAATGATAATCTGCCACTGCCCAGGAGAGTTTATTCTCTGATAGCATCTGCTGTCGGAAGCCAAGATCACAACCCCATTAATCTTATTTGTCCTATAACTCCAAAGAAGTTTGCAAGTGTAAGGAACTCAGTCTAACAAAGCCAAGAAGAAAGAATAAGAAGGCAAGAAAACAGGATTATTAAGGAAGATAAGAAGAATTAAAATAAGTGCATTTACAAAACAGAAAGTGCACATTTTTGGTGGATAGCCTTTAATTTTTTCAGGAAGGGATGTAGGAACCATCCTACTGAACTGAATTCCATATCATTATAAGCAGACCCTGCTTGTTCTTTAACCATATACCTACAATTTGTACTTTGTGATAGTATTTTTATAATTAAAACTTTTTATTGTATAGGAAACTACTAAACAAAGTACCAGTTTACTGTTACCATTGCCTTAAATATAATTTGTTATTCCATCTATACTGTTCTATTTTGATCCTAAGGATTTATTATCAACCATTTTTATCCTCAAGCCTCACAAAGGTTAACAGAACTGTAAAGCAACAATAAAAAAATCAATGCCTTGGAACATAGAAAAACCAGCTGGTGGTGTGGAAATGTCTTGGGTGGCCTAAGATGTGGCCAGATGTGATTTTGGGGTTGTCTGAAAAAATCTGGGAAGTTATGATGAACCTGTTTCTGGACAGATCTGGTGAGACTGCCTTTTCATGTTCTTTATGCCACTGGCACATGAATATCAGCATCTGTAATTGGAACCATTGCACAACATTTTGAGTGAAATTCTGAACCCAGAACCTTTGGAAGCAGATGGCTTTCATCATGTTCACCATGTCATATTGCAGTAGTGGGTATGCCTGCTTGTGCAATATACTAAATTAGAAAAGAATCTTTACTCATTTACTGGTTTAGTAATAATCAGGAAAATGATGAAGACGAAAGGAAATGTATCTCTGTTGAAAATATATTTGAATGTGGTCACTAGAGAATACTTTTATAGATTTTTGATGGTATGTCGCCTCCAGTTTACTTCCAATTGTATCACTTTCCTTGAGTTTTGAATATGTAGGTGCTGTCTTCCATTTTATACACACACATGCCCAAGCAGACAGGTTGTTGCTTTAAAACGTCAACTCCATGAAGCATCACTTGAAAAATCCTCATGAATTTAACTGAGTTGGAGAAATTTGTGAAAAAATATAAGGTCAAAAGAGCCGTATGTGACAGATCCTTGTTTGCCTGCTTCAGAATGCTTCAAAGGACTTACTTATTTGCTTACCACCAAGGCCAAGAATATGTGTCAAAACTCCTTAAGATAGGGATCAGTTTTAATAAATAAGACCTCAGACCTTCCAAGGTGTTTAGGTCTGGGAACACTTACAGTACATCTGTTATTATTTTGGTTCAGCTGAGTTTATTGCTTTAATCAGCAACATTTCAAGAGAGCTGGTATAAAAAAATAGAAATACTAACTTGTTTTCCATGTTGACATTTCTGCCTTTTTTTTTTTTTTTTTTTTTTTTTTTTTTTTTGGTCATGGCTAAAGATATTAGATGTCTTGAGTGGAGGCAAAGAAGCCTCAGAAGGCAGAGAAGAGTCAGTAAGTCCTTGTCAATGAGCTCGTGGAACTCCTAAAAACATTCATCTGGGAAGCAAAAGCTACAAGAAAGTTTAGAGGAGTATAGAACCATCCAAGAAGAACAACCTATTCAGCTAACTGGATATAACCTGTCATGATGGCTGGCTCACAGTCACTTATGTACCCAAATTGTGAAAAAACAGATCTGACGACAGCAATTCAGGGTAACACCCACACAGTATGAATCAGGTGGTAAAAAGTGAAACATAAAGAACTCCGCTTAACATTTCCACAGAAAACAATCTTTCCTATGAATGGTGTGGAAACAAGGCAGCCTGAAAGTTATGTGCCATTGCATGGGAGCACAATTTTTTTTCCCTCACAAAGAATCCAGATATTGAACAATTTCTCTTACTACCAAAACTGTAAATGGGGAGTTTGGAGTGAATGTACTTTTCTTGGTTTCTAACACTTGATTGCTGCTGTGATTGTCACTCTAAATAGAGCTTAAAAGAGAAACTCTAGTTTCTTAAAAGAGAAACTCTAGTAAGAATTTCAATGTGTTAAAGATACCTAACTAATCAGTCAATCATCCTGGAGGCTCAGAGTCACAGAAAAAAGTTTCATCCATTCTGCTACTCATGGAATTACCTTTTTTTAAGGAATAGAGTCTAACTCAAGTACAAGAATGACAAATGAAGTTAGTGATAAAAATGGGAAGGCATATGCCATCTTTTAAGGAGAAAATCAGCGTGTACAAACACAGAAGTATTTTGTGACCATAATATCTCCAAGGAGTAAGTAAACCTGGTCTTTCCTGTTTGTTCATGAACAAAAACACGTTATAATCCTTGTCATAGTGACTTCAGTATTCTCTAAGGCTTTTTGGCCTCTAGTGGTCAACTTACTGCATATTAAGCTCCAGAATATCATATTGGATAAAATGATCTGGGATTACTTATTCTTTTAAAACACCATCCCTATTTATTATAATAATAATAATTATTATTATTACTAATTCTATTATTGATGATGATGATGATGATGATGATGATGATGTCCTCTCCAATTTATCCCTCTAAGAAAAACCAGACCAAAGAGTGACAAAGACTGGAGTTTATACTATCCATGTGACTAGCTGGCCTGTTTAGATGCTTTAGTGATGTTATGACAGTTAAGTAAAAGGTGTTCTTTATTTCTCATGCCACTGTTAAGTATGTTCAGGATTGTTTTTCTACCACATGTGGTCCTGTCTAGCTTTTTACTTATTTGTCAAAATGCATCATGAACTGTGGGGATGCTTTTGGTTTGTGGAAGAGAGCAGTTCAAGGGAACAGTTGGAGGTCACCGGATAATTATGGTGTGTTAAGCCTGGTGGTTGTCTGTCATTCTCTAAGGGTGTTCTGAAAAAGTAAACTTTTTACCATATTAATACACTTTAATAGTTCATCTTCTTGGTAGAATGAACATAAGACTGCAAGTTTCATCAGAGTTGGAAAGAATTTCTTACGTCCTCAATGTACAGTCTAGTAACTACCTGTGTGAACTCATCACTACTATGTGGGAATGGATGTCAAAATATTCTTCAGATTTGCCTATGAGTGTATGAAAATTGTTAAGAGCCTGCCAGGCTGGGCAAGAAATCCTGTTGGAAAGGAATGTTTTTTCTCTGGGCAATAGGGCAAAGGTTGATCAACCCTTGGTTGCATTAGTTCTTCTGATGGATTATGCACATAGCCAGAAGACTCAGTTAAGAAAAATACATGCAAAAAATAAGAATAAAAATTGAAAGAGACAGGAAGGGCCTGAGGATCTGGTGAAGATTGTAGGGAAGGCAAACAAAAAAGGTCGTGTACATGTAGTGTATGTAATGGGTCTAGAAAAAAGATGGAAACTTCATTTCTTCCTGCCAATTCCAAGCTGCTGTCATAGCACTTTTGTGCTACTGACAGGAGTGATAATTTAAAGCAAACAACTTATGTTGGAAGATCAGATCAGCACGTCACTAGTTTGGGAGTGGCACATTGCAAATTTGGCCTGAAACTCCCTTTTCACATTTCCTGTGTTGTGTAACATGCTTTGTAGTCCTAGCCAAAGATCTAGGGTGCTACATGTGTACCATCAAGAAACCATAGTGATTTGTATCAGGATTCATGAATGCAGATATATTTTATATATATATATGTTCCCTATAAATTAGTCAATCACATAATTCCTTTTAGTTGAGCAATGTTGCTCTCACAGCTTGCTCCCAATTCTATGCACATTTGTAACATGTTTGCTAGCACCTATATTGAACACTCTGTTTGAAAAACACAGTGTAAAATCAACAAGATTCTTGATTGGAATTAAGGTTTTGGTGGTGCAAGTGCAGATCAGAAGGTAGAAAGTACAGGAGAGTGGCATTCAATGTATCTTCTCTGCTTTTATTTTCATTGCAGTGACGTCAAGGCAAGGTGTGCTCTTTATTTTTGGCACACGTGGAGGGATACTCCTGTGGTTTCTGATGTTAACTTTTTACTATATTACACATATAACCTCCCTCTCCTTATTTTCTAGTTGGAACAGTTGTACATACTACAATGGTAAAGAAGAAAACTCCTATAAGACCAACGACTGCTGAAGAGAGATTCTCCAAGAGATAGTTCTCATCATTGCAGGGTCTATGAGCTACTAAATTGCTATAAAGTTATTACTAATTTGACTTCCTCTACACAAACCCGTCATGCTAGCCTTTGAAAATTTCAACAAGGTATTGAATAGGTTCAACTTGCAATAATTCAGCTGAAAGCAATAGGTTAATTAATCTTATTTAAAAAACAGTGAAACAGAAATTAATTAAAGTGTAAACAACGGTCTGCATTGTTACTGACAACTTTAGAAAAAAGAATCTTAGGAATTCTTTGTGTAATGTTTTTCACCTGACTGCCCTCAGAGGAGAGAGGGGTTTTGCAGCAGATCACGTTACCCAACTAACCTTTCTTTCACTTCAAAATGAAATATATTCTTTGCTTCTTCCAGTGCAGTGCAGCTGGACAAACTGGAGCTAGTAAAAAGCTGTCAGAGCCCTATTTACCAGGGAGGTACCTGCTACCAGGAGGCTGCTAGACATGAACCACTGAGGAGAGTGGCTGGAGCCCCTGCAGCAAGCAGAACGTGGTGTGCCTGAGAGCATTGGGAAGAGAGATGACCTGGAAAGTCAGAAGGCAGAAAAGAATGTCAGTCAGTGAGAAATGATTAACAGCTTGTCCAGTTTATGCCAAGGACAGAGGGTTCTCTCAAGCATTCTTGTGCAGTCCTGGCTGTCAGTTGAAACATTCTGAGGAACAGGAGCAATTCAGTGTATGGGCCTGGTCCAGAACTAGCTAAGTGGAGCAAAAGGTTCTGGAGCTTATGATTGGGCCCCCATTTAAGGGGCTTTGTGTTTTTGTGTTTTTCAGCACTGATCTTGTTATTCCTGTTCTCCTTTAAAAAAAAAAAAAAACCCAGAAAAAGGGAAAAAACAGAAATATATGTCAAATAGCAAATAGGTGTGGCAAAAAAAAAAAAAATCTGGAATTTATAAGCCTGAGGGGGAAAAAGAATCTTGCCAAATTATCTTTCTACCTCACCACTGAATTATTGCATAAATAAGTATCTTCTAATTTAGTATAAGCTCCAAATCCTTATGAATGCAACAAAAGTTGAATTTAAACAAAAACCTTACAGTAGTGAAAATAACATGTGACCAGTCATGAGATTGACAATAGATTTTATATTTGGCTCCTTCCTTTGTGGTAGCTGAGTAAGCCAATTCAGATTAGCAGGGTATGTTATGCATATTACCTGAAATGGTTTTCTGGCCCACATCAAAAGCTGTGAGGGGAAAACTGCAAGTGACTCTTGTTGTTGTTCACACAGAAAAGTGGGGTTTTCAGTAAAGACATAAATGGATTTGTGGAAAGGTTTAATTCCCCAGTGTCTTACTAATGATGATGTTTTGAAACTGCAAGCAAGAAATCAGCCTTAGGGACTTTCTACAGCAAAAACCTGTCATTATATGCAAGAAAGGGTATGTTCTCATAGACTACTTTTTCTTTGCTACACATGCTCACATCACTTGTTTGTTTACATTCTATTGTTTCAAGGTATGTGCAAAAATTAATTGATAATAATAAAGAAATATTGTCATCAACGCATCATCACTTTTCAAATTAATGTACTGCACAGTAATGAAATCAAGGAACAGATAAATTCAGCGACTTCTTGAACTAAACTGTAATTCCCATGACTGAGTCCCTGGCTATGTGGTTGCAAATGAAATTTTGGTCTAAGTTTAATCTGTAACAACCAACAAAGTGTTACTGATCCAACTATAATTCAGAAAGTGGGACAACGGGCATGAAAACCCACTCACTCCTAGACCCTGAGGGACCATAGTAGGCAGAGCTATTGTGTAAGTAAACACTAAAACATGGCCAGCTTCCTGCCAATGTTGTAAAACCCAAATCATGATTCAGTGCTGTTACACCTGTAGCTCTTTTGTTTGCATCCCTGGAGAAATTGCCGTGATGAGTAGTTATTAACACAGGTCCCAGGAAGAGGCTTTATTTGGACATGAGGGTAAGGAAACAAGATTTCTTGTCCAGAAGGCTTTGGCCAAACTGAGAGCCAGCCATGATTTGGACTTGTGACATCACAGGTTCCAAGACTGGCAGAGAGAAAGCAGGATAGGGCTCAGCTTGATCACCTATAGCTAAATTACCATGCAGCATGAACTACAGCTACGAGAAAAGGTGATGCAGGTCTGCCAATGGTCCTTCCCACAATTACCTTAAACCTGACCTCTTTTGCAAAGAAGGTCAGTGAAGGATGAAAAGTGCACATGCCTGAGATTTAAACACATGGGGCTTAAAGGTTTTGCAGAGCACATTACAAAGTAAAAGAACATTTTTTCTATTTACCGTGGTGTAGATAAAAAATTTCATGTGTTTGATATATCCTAGAATAGATTTTATGTGCATGGTCAGGCTAAACTCAGAGGAAACAACAAGGCAAAAAATGGTTTATATTGACTGGTATTTTAACTCCTCCAATACTCACAAAATGATTTTCTTCAAGTGAATTCATCCGAGTTCTCCAGTAATGACGGCAGCCACATGTGTGAATTCTTCTGCTAAGGGAGTCACATTTTAACTCTGGCTTTGCTGATAATTGACATGGGCAAGTAGGTAAAACAATATACACACACCAATATTATTATTCTCTCTATACATGAATCTAATGTGTACTGTTCAACAAGGTTTTTGACACCTATAATGTGTGATGTGACAGAGTACACCCTCAACAAATTCACACAAGGTACCAAACTGGGGAGAGTTGGGTTCCACTTCAAAGGGATCTTGCCATGTTGGAGAAATAAGCATGAGAAGAACATCATGAGTTCATCAAAAAAATGCTAAAACTTGTATCTGGGAGGGAATAAGCCTAATAAGCAACAGCTAAGACTGAGTACCAGCTGCTTAGTTTTGCACAAAAGGACTTGTATTTCCTAATGGACAACAAATTCATTGAGCCCTTGCAGCACTGAAAGCCAGCAACAACCCAAGATGCATAAGTAAAACCACAGCCAGCAGGCTGAGTGACTTGGAACGTTTGAGATGCCATTTGGAGTGTGTGTCTGAGTTCACCACAAGAAAGGCTGCAGCTAAATAGAGAGTCCATTGGATGTCACCTCCATGGGAGGAGGCTGTTGAAAGGACATCCAGTTTGTGGCTGTGGGAAACGTGTTTGTTCAGCCTTCAGAAGTGAAGGCAAAAGGGAGGTCTCACTGCTATCTTCAGTTACATGTAGACATGTACTGGGATTTTCTTGGAGTTTCACAGTGAGAAAATGAGGCACAACAGACATGAGTTACAACACAGAGAAATTGCTGTTGGATATTAACAAAATATCACCATGATGGTGGTCAAACATTACCATGGCTGTGAACCCCCTTGTTTTTGATAATGTTCAGGACTCAACTGGATAGTTCTGCAATCTGATCTCTTTAACCTTATTTAGAGAAAGGATCAGACATCTTCTGGGTGTGTTTTCCAATATAAATTATTTTGTCATGTATGATTCTGTGATTGTTACACAGCATTACACAGATTAGTTAGAATGGAATAAAGATGGAGAAGTCACTCATGGAACACAAAAATTAAAGACTTATGGCAAATAATTTATACTCAATAGAGCTATACTAAGCTCATTTCTAAGTATATCAGTTTACAAAAGCAGCCTTCAATAATTATGATAGTGATAATGTCATTTACACAAGATCTAGTGTATGTCTATTCTTGTTTCACTTCTGAGCAAACTCCTGTGATTAGCTAGAAAAGTGAAATATTTGGTAAAGAGAAACACAGCCCAGCTCTCTTGCAGGAGCTAGCTGGTCACTGGAAGACAAGATTTTCTTAATATTATGTGTCAAAATTTATTTTTCTGGCACAATTTATTTCTCATCCCATTTCAGCAGGTAAGTATGTATTTAGTAAACTTTGCTTTCACTGAAATCCAGACCCCTCTTTGTGATAGCAAGTTAAAAACCAGTTGCAAGTACACATTCTTTAAGAAAGAATGTTCTGTTTCTATTTGCAAACAGAGCTTAGCACTACATGGTTCAGGATTTGAGCAGTACCTTTGCTGCATTCCAAGTGATAACCTGATTAACAGAGAAAAGAAGTGAATGGAAAATTTGATATTTTATAAAATATCAGCAAACGATACAAATTTTTTTGTCTCCAACTGACCTGACAACAGCCAGTGAGCAATCCTGAATGAGTGAGCTATGTTACTGTAATTTCTATAGGTAATAAAGAGAATGAAAATTAGTTATGCAGATTGGACTTATGGTGTTGATGTTATCAAGTGTAAATGGTAAGGCTGCCGGGCAGAGGTTTTGGCTTTAGGTCAAATACCTGATCTAGATAATTCCAACCTTTTAAAATGGGCTTTTATTCTCATGTAGACCTGCTTTCCTGTAAGTCTTCTGGCTCTGGTCTAGAAAGAATCAGAAATGAGACACACAAGAGAAATAATGTCCTGAACCCTCCAAAGTATCAGATGAGGACTAGTTTCAGAAGAGATTAAAAGACAGATGAACTTTCCATGTATGGATGATCAAGACACCAGATGGGGATTGCATTTTTCTTGGGTGAATCTAAAGGAATGCTTCCTAAATGTAGATTGCATATTGAATATAACACCAGGTCCTGAGTAGGATGTGTTATAGATATGTAAAAGGAATGCAATAGATCTTGGAAATATGAGGCCAAGACGCAGTCTGTCAATGATTCAATCATGTGTAAAGCCCTAAGTGAAAAGTGAACAATTGGGAAGCATTAATATGTCTGGCACTGCAGTTGTTAACATGTAAGCTGGGAGCCAGACTAGGATTTCTTTGTTGCAGATACACAAATTGTTACTCTGCTTCTCCATTCTTGCCCTTATTCCAGCTCTTGTCCTGTCATTGCCAAAAGTATTCCTTGTCTGTTCTGCCATCTCTTTTCATAAAGCAGCCATGTGAAGGAGGACTCCTGCTTTTCAAGGTTCTGTGATGATTTTGATGACTTGTCAATTCTGCTTCACACAGAAAAAAGCGTAGATATCCTTGTCGAACAGCAGACTTTGTGCGCACTCTATTTTTAATCTTTATGTCAGATTCAAATCCCAATGAATGTTTCAAGACATTTTTATGTTTGGCTAGCATTATTTGCCTATATGCAAAGAGCTCATTATGGTCCAGGCCAAATTTGAATCTAGGGAAGCAATTTAGTGATGGGCAGTCTTGTAGAGCACTTCATGAGATCACCACTTATGTGACAAGAAAATATGTAGAAAAAGCGATGATAAAGAGAAGTTTGAAACAGGACATGGAAGACCATTGAGTTGAGATAAGTATTATGACTGGAGAGTTAGCAATCAAGCTGGCAGAGCAGGGTGAATTTGGAGAGTAAGGGCCCTTAATTTTAAGAAAAGCCATACCAACTCAGATAGTAATTGAAGAGTGAGATGGAGGCAAGGAGTAGGTGTAGATGTCAGTCTTGTCTCCATCTCTGTGGTGTTTCTCCATGAAAAAATGCTTGGTATCTGGTACTCCTTGTAGTTTATGTGTCTGCTGCATATATTTGTGAATATAAAGCATTGTTTCAGCTTTGAGGTCCTGGCATGGACGGGACATAAATATGCTACTTCACTGAGAAGGTGGCAATCAAAGATCAGAAAAGCAGAAAGGCCCAAGAATCAGGCAGAAGACAGCACATCAACCTGCTTTGTAAGTCCAATACTGTAAGAGTTGAGCATAGAAAGCCTAGCCTCCATGCGTGGATGGTAATTGAGGACTGAAGCAGGGGAATGTAAGAATGATAAAAAAACCCAAAAATGCCTTTTAGATTTGTGTGTATGTGGAGTCAAAATTGCATAGTCATATGTCAAAATGGCTGGTTCCATATGATCTGGAGCCACAATGAGAGATAGGTTTAGGTGAAAGTGCTGGAGTCCTGTCAGTCCTGCGGCTGAAACTGCTCCTGCCTGCAAGGATATAAAATTTTATTTGGAATGACAGATTAGAAAAGATCTGCTTCTGCACTTGTCAGTGAAGGACGCATGCAAATCACACTGGAACAGAACGTGAGGGACTTCCCTGTTATTCTCATAGTGAATAAAGCAAAATACTCTTGGAAACAGAAGACAAGATGTCTATAAGAAGATGATATAAAGATGATGATGATTACGCTCTCAATTACCTGAATTAGTAGGGACACAAAAAAGACCCTAAGGAATAGATGGTGAATTTTCCTTTTGATTTATTACTAGGAAAGGAGTCAATGGGTAAATGTTGATAGCTGAGAGGTAGGATAGATGTGGTGATTGAGAAAACTCAGTGCCTACCATTCCCAAAAGAAATTAGGGTGGTTGCAAGCAGAGATGTCAGCACTCTGATGAAGGAAAGGAGGCAAAGAAGTGTGAGAGTTGCTGTTAAGCTCACAGTAGCTGCCACTAGACAGAAAATATTCCCCAAAGAGGTGTGATTCAGCTTCTGGGGAAAGTCCTGAGAAAAGACTCTAAATTTTCCTCCAGGCTATAGCTTTGGGTTAGCCAGCTGCTCTGTGATGGAACCTGAGCTGGCCAGGGAACAATGTGCAGCAGCTGGAAATAAGAAGCAATTGTGTGTAAAGGGTGTGTGATTCTCAATTCAGACAGGGATACCACAGTGCCAGGCTGCTCTGCAGATTAAAGCATTTATTTTGCAGCCACCCAAATGTGACAGAAATAGGGATCTGATCTGAACTTTTTCTCCAGGATATCTGTACTGCAGAATTATCTAAAAGGAGACTTCTGCAATGCATTTGGGAATGGACCTGTACACGTTTCTAAAGCTGAAATTGTGATTCCCAGGGTATGTGAACCTCTTGGTGTATATCAGGTTTGTTCAGGTTAGGGACTTCCCTGTTTTTCTCATAGTGAATAAAGCAAAATGAATTATAAGGATACTAAGAGTTAAATCACATTAAAATTAGAATTCACATGCCTTGCTCAAACTCTTCCTACAGCTTTAACTTTCTGGAGTTAGCTGGCTATCCCATGCCAGTCAGACACTTTCCAGCATGAGTCACTATGGTTTCTAAATTTTTCTTTCCCAAATAAAAATGAAAAATTCCAAATGTCTTACAGTTTTTTCTATAGAAAAAAGGGACAGATCATCAAGTGCATATAGTGGAAGAATTGTTTTCTATTTCCTTTTACATCCCTAGTCTAGACAAGAGGTACTATGATGAACCTTGCCTTTGCTGCCAATACCAACAGCACTCAGTGGTCTTGTTACCTCACGCCTGGATAATTCCCAAGGACAGTCATAGCTAACGAGTGGCCCTTTCAATGGCCATTCCAGCAATTCATCTGGGCTACCCTTTCAAACAGCAAGGAGAATTCTTGAGAGAGAAGGTCTTTTGTACCAGGCAAAGTTTCGCTCACTGTGTTTAAACGAGAAGGGCAGTCTGGTTGTAAAGATTCATATAAATGAGAGCATTGTGCACTGGAAAGGAGATTGGTATGTTTGATCTCAGCTGTTATTGATTTACCTTTTCCACATGATAACATTCATTAGGCAGGGTAAGTAAAGGCTGGGGTGTTCCATTCCAATTATCTATGGTTAAAATACAGACATTACACAGGGTGGAGTGTCAGTCTAGTTTCAGTGGGCTGAAGTGTGAAAACATTTTCCTACCAAGTCATTACATAGGATGACATGACTTTTTCAAATCCTTTCCAGTCTCCTCCCCATCCACCCCACCCATTTTTATGTTTTTATGTCTTTTTCATTGTTTTTGAATATTTATGTTTCTTGTCAAGGGAGCTATTCTGCCACTTGAAATTTCCTGATACCTTCCCTGCTGCTGTTGCTCTCTTGTCATGTGTGAAGCACAACATGCTGGTGAGACACTGGTCTCCCTGCCTGACACCTGGCTCATATCAGTGTCTCAAAAGGTTCATGGATTTATTAGAGCAACCTCCTGTATCTTGGAGGTGACACTGCTGTGAGGAGAGGTTTGAGCAGGGGATCTCCAGTGATGCCTTCCCACCTCAGTCCTTGGACTGCAAAGGAGCCAATCTCTCCTTCCCTACAGTGTAGTTACAGTATAATGTTCTTGCACTGTGTTGCTCCAGAGAACTAAGTATGCTCAAAATACAATTCTCTTGTTTTAAAGGAAAACTACACAGCAATAAAAAAAGGACAAAATATAGTATCAGCTCAGGAGTAATTTCTTTCTCACTATTGGCTTCAGAGGAGCCTAGAGTGACTTACTCAGGCTTAGGTATGTAAATGGAAATTTCCAGAGCTAAGTGAGATGAATTCTCCCCCAAATATTTTGATTTTTCAATTGAATGAATGGATGTCTCTCCATAGAATCTTCCATTGAATAATGTTTTAAAAACATTAAGAAGTTCCCATAACAAAACTCAAGCAATTTACATTAGCTGTATCTGTTTAAAACACATTTTCTCTTTGCTTATCTCTTTGCCAAAATGCCAGAATCCATAATTTGCTTGCACATACCTGTAGGCATATTTGTGAAAAGACAACATTAACTTTAGCTTCTTTTATTTTATGACTTGCTGAGTGTCCACAGTTCCTGTTAGTCTGTGTTGAAGACATGAATAGAACTTTAATAGAACGTGGTTTCACCAACTTCAAAAGTGTTTGACTACTTGAAAAGTTGACTTTTTATGTCCCTCACATATCCAAATTACTTTGGTATCATGGACATGACCTCAGCTCTTGACATCAGCTTAAAATCTTGAATAGAAATGCATTTCATTGTGGAAAGCAAGCTCTGTGTGCTGCATGATGTAGCTGGAATATGAAAGTGATAAAATAATAGAGGATTTTAAAACGTTACAGGCAATGACATAATTTGACTTGTACTTGGAGCTGCAGGTACTGAAAGCACAATGTTTTCTTGATTATTTTGCCAGATAGAGAAATGGAAAAGCCTATAATAAGGATTTGCACCAATAAAAACTCCCAATCTTATCTGAATGCACTTTATAAAAAAAACAACATGCTTTCCTTGTCTGGACATGAGGCAGGAGCTCACAGACATTCCATGCCAGGCTCCTTTTCTTATGCACTTGCTCTGGTAACTTCTTTTCTCCTTGATCTTGTCACTGTGGTAGAGAACTGGTGGCACCAAATTCTTCCTCTGTTGTTCTTCTAATTCATTAGGCAGAGCCAGGCAACAACAACCTGTCTATAACAAAAAGATTTAACTGATATGCACAGGCATGGAGGGGATATTCCAGGTATCTTTCCAGTGAGCAAACACATAATATATTTGCCCTTTAAGATAGCCTTTCCACCCACAGCACGCCACACGATTCAAAAAGCTTTTGGACAGGGAGAGACATTCTCTGAGTCATCTCAGGCCATAGAATCCAGACATTTCTGGGTCAGGTACATGCAGCTACAATGTCTAAGCCAGAGGTTTTATTTAATAGACATCATATGGGTGATTGTTGCAACCCCAGGCATATTACAATAATGTTGACTTTGTGCACCTGATTTCTAATTATTTTTTAAAACTTTTATAAATCTTATTTCTTTATGGCATTTTTGTCTTGATTGAGGTTCACAAGACCAGAGATGTCTTCATGGGAGAATACTTTAAATACAAATAGCATCACCTCTTTAAAGGTCTGTGGGGACTGGTCTTCAAAAAATGTGATGTATTCTGGAAGATATAGATTTTTTTTAAATTAAAAAATATAAGAGACAGGTAATGGTATGATTTTTAGTATTTACCATGTATTTTTAGTATTTACAATGTGTAGCAACTGTATCATATACTGTCATGAGAGATGTCCAGCTGATGAGGAAAATTAGATTATTGGAAGAAATAGCTAAAGTAAGAGTCATTTAATTGATGAGGACAGGCATTTATAGAAGATGGTAAGGGTTTTGCTTGAGGAACCCACGCTATTAGGAGAGTAAAATCTCCTAATATTAAATATTTAATACTTTTATTGGTGATACATGGCACATGTATTGTCTGGCACTGACAGTGAGCAGATTTGAGCAGGGCTGGACATGTTCAGGTCTTGATGTTTTTCCTTAGAAACCTTAGCTCTGTGTTTATGTCTGAGCTTGGGTGCTACAGCTTTTTGGGGAGAACATCAAGGAGAAAGTTTTGCAATCCTGTTGCCAATGAGGATTTTTGACTTTGCTACCTAAAAAGCAGGACAAGCCTGGGATGGTGAAGAACTGGAGACATGTCCCTGCTCCACCCCAATGAGGTAAGACAGTTTTCCAATGGCTTGGACTGGTAGATTGGAAAGATGACTTGTTCTTTTGTGTATTTGTTTTCCAAAAGGGCCTATCCTTTGCCAGCCTTGTCCTTATCCTTTAGACCTCTGATGTGTTTAACTCACATACTGAATTGTTTTCATCTGTGCTGGGCTTGGTTTTTGCCATGCAGATTGTACCTGTGTGGTACCTACAGGTTTTGAAACCAGGTGAGTCTCCTGCACTCAGCCGCTCTATGAGGTGAAACAGTTTAGTGTGCTCAGTGCTTTGTCTGCAGCACATGGCAGAGTCAGGGGGGGTTATTTTTTGACTGGGGAGCTATTTATTTTTGTTAAGCCTCTGTCACATATGTTTTGCAATTGCCTTTCTGGCCTTCCTCCCCCTTTTCCAGTATGTACTTCAGTGGAAGTCTTGGCACGTCCTGACAATGTGACGGTGCTTATTACTCATGAACATATTGTCTCGCTTTGATTGAATGTCAGCACTTCTTTGATCAGGTTCCTTCTGCCTGAATTAATTAGGGCAGGAGTGACACACTCCTTCATGGGCCTTGGCTGGCCTTTAGCCCTGTGTCTTTGCAAGGAGGTTTATCATGCAATTGAACAGGCACTAAGTCATGAGGAACTGGGAGAATGCAATGAGAGGAGATCAAGATCTTACTGCTCCTGTGAGCAGAGCCCTTCCTATTAGGCTACATCAGGGATGTATTTGAGCCTGGTTCACTTAAAGTATGTCTTAGTTTTGCCTCTTTGGGCCATGCAAAGGGAAATTTTTTCATATTTCTTCTCTGTTCCATGCTGTACTGGCTACTGGTTTTGTTTTTGAGTGTTTTGCTCGCTCTATCCACATTTTCTCTTGCTCTCTGTTTATTTTTACTGTCCAGCAAAGACCAGACCATGCACTAGCTCCAGCAGCTCTCCTGATGTGTGGAATCAGATTTCAGGCTTGTGTCATGCCTCATTGCTTTACTGTGGAGTATAAAGTCACAGGGAGAAACAGAAGAAAAGACTGGATGGGACCAGGCCTTTCCCTTTCTACAGTCATTTTTATCTGTTTTATTTTCCCCCATTTAGGATCTTTCAGTGTAGGTTTAAAAACAGCTGTGATGTATTGAAAATTTTATATTGGATCAGGGAAAACTACCTGTTTTGAAAAGCTGTCAATGTAAATTACTTCTCACTAGCATTGCTGTATGTTGAATTTAATTCAGAGAGTAAACTTGTATGTATGTCTAGTATCAATTTATTAAACAGTGGGTTCCTGAGCATGGCTTTTTGGTGGGTTTTTTTTACATAAGCAACAGGGTTTGAAGTGGTTATTTCTCTGAAATTTCTGCTTTTCTTTTTTACCATGTGTTTTCTGTAATTTTGTGGTTTAAAGAATTTTACAAATCAAACCTAGCTTTTCCTTGTTTCGGATTTCTCTAGTGGTGAAGAAAAAGCATGTGTGTATGAATATGCTGGTGCACGCCTGTTCATAGGCAGGGTTATGGCAGAGATGGTGGGGGAAGCAAGTGCTCTGATCCTGTGGGTCTGTCACTGGTACATAAAAGTAGACAGTATCCTCATGTTTCCAGATTCAGGCGAGCTTGCTTCTTCCCATTGCATGGTTCCTCTGAACTGGGAACATCCAGGAAAGGGTTTCACATGTCCAGGCCATCCAATACTTCTAGAAAAATACTTATTTTTGTTTTTGTGGTAATAAAGTCAGGCAATGGGAAAAAGGCAGTCATAGTCCTAATTCAGGATCAAAAATAATAATACAAAATATTAGCCACAATCAACACCAGAGTAAATCTGGTGAAGAAAATTTGTTGTAAATCTGCTCTGGGTAAAATATTTTGATGAGTCTGTTTCTCTAACCTTTTCCTTTGTTAAATTTGTTAAGATATTTTTAAATTTTTTTTTCAGCTATAGAAGGTTATAATCAAATTACTGTAGAATGGGGACATTCCTGGCTCCAGATGTTCTTTTCTGCCCTTCATCTCCTTCATCTCTAACTTCTTGTCACAATTACAGAAATTGCCAGAACCTGATTTGTCTTTCCTCTTCATCTCTGCAAATACCTGTTCATACCTTAATCAATTTGGATCTCATCTCTCCAAGTGCCTACTACTGTGTCCTTCCTGTCTTTCTTTCTGATCATGTTCTGCAATGAAGCAAGTTGAAAATGGGAAGAAAACAAAAAAGAAGAAATAAAGTCCAGACTTGCGTCTGGTATAAATGAATGAATGAAACTTCAGTGATCCCACTGTTATCACTAGAATGATGCTGATTTTACACCAGTCTAGAAAGTCTGTCTGGCACATGCTGTAATTCTTTGCTGCATGGAAGCCTTTCCTATTTGCTATTAGCAAATTTAAAAAAAAAATTTGATCATACCTAGTCAGTGAATGATGATTTAGCTATGTATTCACCTACAAACAGGTAGAGTACCATATGGAAAGAAACAATATCTACTGCTTATTATTCCTAAATTGTTTGTTTTCTCCTGCTTGAACAGTTTTAGTCATGACCCTGAGCTAGCTGACCATTACTCATAAATAACTAATAGCTAGAGTTCTGTGTGCATGATGAACACAGATTTGTATAAATTATGGGACAATTAAATATGGCAAATTCTCACAAAAAAGTAGATGCTTGCCAGTGAATCACTGACAGAAAAAAACCAGCTGATGTCTTCAGATACTTTATTCACAATGACTGTTTTTTTCCAGTTCTCTCAGAGAATGCGTGACTGCTAAAAAAGGGTTTAGCTTTCTTCTAGACCAGCTGCCTGTGCCACTATCCAGCTCTTCTACTTCAAATTTCTTTCCTTTTTTGTTTTGTTTTGTTTATCTCTCTACTCAGGCATTCCACTTGTATCCTCTCCCCAGCTCCTCTTCCATTTACTCAGGCTGAGGTTTTTTGAAGAAGTGATATCTTGGAATTTTAATGAGGAAATGGATAGCATTGACATTTGCCCCATGTCAGCTATCATAGAATACCTGAGGTATGAAGGCACCTCTGGAGATCGTTTAGTCCAAACCATTTGCCCAGAGGAGGGTCAACTAAAGTATATATTTAGATGTATTTTCTTGTCTCTAACTGGAGTGGTTTAGTGTCTTTCTACACCAGTTTGACTGTAGAAAAACCTTTTGGTGCTCAGCAAGCCTGTGTGTTTATGCACCACAGGCAGCCGTGCAGACATGACCAGAGACTGCAGGTGTTGGATAGCTACTGATGTTGCAAACCCCTGAGTCCCCTCCTGCCTTTTGAATGCTCTTCCGTAATGACCAGTATGTGTCCACTCCCTCATAATGTCCTATGCATATTAGGAAATGTTCACTGGCTGCATGTATTTCAACAATACATTTAGGAATGCACATGGTATAGTGATATTCTGGGAGCAGCCTTTTCAAGAGAGTCAAGTTCTGCTCTATTTTTGAAACTGCAATTCAATGCATAGTTAATTGCTGGCCCAGCTGATACCACTTATTTATCTCACTTCCTGAATTAAAGGCACAAACAAGTAATAGGGTTCTAAATGTCATTATTTGTACATGAGTTTGAATAACGATGCAAAATATAGAAAGCAGAAGAAAAGATTCATACTACTGTGTTTTCCTGCATAATGTGTATTGGATAATTTTAGCTGTCTTTGGCTGTGTTACTTCTGGATCTTCTGATGATACTAAGAAAGAACATTAAAAACAACGCATATGCTAGGAAAAATAAGCAAAGCAAAACAAAATCCCCATTGTTATTTTTATTTTATATCACCACTAAAAAGAAAAGAGTACTAAAGCAGAATAATCTGGATATATGCCTAGACTGGCAGGTTTGGCAGTATATTTGATACTTCATTGATACTAAATGAATAAATCTCAAATCTCAGATCTTGATAAAAATTATACATTTTTCTAGGAATTCTCTTAAAAGGCTCCCCTTGAAAGCTGGTAGGATATGGTCAGATCACTGGATATCCTTAATAAGCATAACTGGTTCTTGAATTAGGATGGATATATGTAGAAAATGTATCTTGATTTGAGAGTACAGCCCTTTTCCCATTACTTTTTCATTTAATAGGTAGAGAAAGAACATATTGCTCTCTTGCTCCTAGAGATAATTTGACTGTGCCACTTGATGTTTAAGATCACTTGCTCAATTTATTTTTAAGAATTATTGATTGCCTTTGTGCTGCATTACTGGACCACTCTGTGTTATCCTGCATTAGGGAAGGGGAGGTGTGCTTTCTCTCCAAATGTGCTTTCCCTAAAAGAAACATTGTGTACAGCGGTGACTGAGGTGAAAAACAGAGGTGGTTGTATCTTGGCTTAATAAGAAGTGAAAATGACAACTGGAGTCAAGTTTGCTTCTCATTGTCACCATCCTCTTCAGTTGCCATTGGCTGTAAACTCATTAATTATTTTCCACTTTGGCTGTTATTTTGAGTTTCTTTTCCTGCTTCAAATTAAAATTGCTCAAAAAATGATTTCAGGGATGTCTTAGTGTTTGCCTAGTGAAGATAAAATATTATACAACCTTTTTGATTAAGTAGGTCTACCATGATTTAAGTTTTGGCCAAATTGTTTTATCTGTGAGGCTTTGAAAGTGAGAATAAAAATTAATGGCTCTTGCTATCCTTGAGAAAATCAACAAAACTTTAATTTGTTAGAGCCTCTGAGAAATCCCATTTCCATAGTCAACCCAAATATCTCTGAAGGCTCCATACACATCAAGTGTGGACAAGGCTGAAACAGCAGCCTCTGTGTGAGGCTGCCCCCGGCACAATTTATTGTGCCTTCCAGAGGACAAGAGGGTAAACCCAGAACCTACCCTGTCTTGTCCTCCAAACAGTCTCCTGGCTGTAGCTCCAAAACTTAGAGAGAGGAGAAGATATGGATATTTCAGGGACAGCCTGGCTGGGAGGGGAGAAGCAGTTAGGAAAGGAATTGGTCAAGGAACAGTGAGAAGAGATGAGTTGCAACCAGGGATAAAAAATGCAAAAGCAGAAAAGATGACACGGGGAACAGGGAAAACTGGGACAGGTTGAGGATAAGGGTTGGAGCAGGCTGGAGAGACTGTAATATGAGGCACAGAACAAAGAGCTTGAAACAAAAAAGGACTGCTCTTTCTAGATCAAGTGCCTTGAAAATATATACCACCCTCTTTAAAGGGAAGGCTCAATGTTCATGTTCATGCACTTGGCTGGGCTGTAAACTTGATGCTCATGATGCCTCCTCCAGGTTATAGATGAAGTAGTTAAACAGAGCAGATCCTGGGGTTGTTCCCTGTGTTACTTCACTTCTGATGGTCTCCAAGTGGCGTACAACCCACTCATCACTACATGTTGCACCCAATCCTTAAACTATGTTTTTTTAAAAAAGCCTTGAGGCTTAGCTTTCCTAACACCATCAATGTTCTTTGATGGATTGGAAATATTTTTATTACAGTTATATCTGAATTTTGTACCACTCTTTTGAAGAGCATTGTGCCTCTTACTTAGTCTTTCAGTTTTTACAGCAACTGCAGTCGTCGTCAAGACAGAAAGGTGAAAAAAAATTACATGGTAGCTGTATGTCCTGTAATGTAAATGTAATTTCAAGGAGTAATCACATAGCTCAAAATCAATCTAGGTAAAATATACAATCAGTTGATTTGCAGGTTTAGCAAACACTTCTGATTTTTTTTTTTAGGAGGAGAGATGGTTTAATTTTAGCTTGAATTTATTATATAGCCTCTTCAAATTTGAAACCAGCAATTTCCTGACCTCTCATTTGCTCTGCCTCTGATCATGGGACACACACCTGCGGATCTTCTAGTCACAGCCTCTGTAACCTATTTTCTTCTGGTTTTAGTAACACATATATAAAACACAGAATTAAACATTCCCACTCTTATGCCTGGGAAAAAAGGAAGAAATGCTACATCCGGAAGTATGGTTAAACATTTTTTTTCCACTGGACAGAAAAAGCATTAAAGGAAGAATGATCTGGAAGATCACAATTGCTGTGAGAATTAGAAATTTTACTTCATTATTCTTATGAAATTTTACTTCATTATTCTTATTCCTGTCCTCATATCTGACCTCCTCTCAAATTTTCATGTGTAAATGCTCATGGCAGTCCTTTCAAGTGATTATGCATTTGCTATCCTCATTTCACAAACAGTGAACTGCAGTCATTATTTGGAACTATTTAATTTTATGCTGAAGGTGGATTTAGACACCTTGATTGGGAAAAGCTCACCAGCCTGATTACCTTTGGTAGTGACCCAATGCCCTCTGCTCCACAAAGTTCCTCCACAGGACCTGTGGGTGCTGTCACTTGCTCTCTTCACTGCCCACTGTATCCATCAGCAGTGCAGGGATAGAGGGAGAGGCCCTGGACACAGCCATCTGCCGAGGGACTGCATCCCATGGAGTCTTTCTGAGCTCACCAGAGGCACTCAGAAAGGGATGAGGTTGATTTGAAGGGCAGCAACTGTGTCCCCTTTCATCCATGGTGACAGCTGGAGAAGTTGTGGATGGAGGACAAGGCAAGCACAAGGTGTGTCCGAGCTCAGAAATGAGGGCGGCAGTGCCGCAGTGGGGTGCCTGACCTAAGCTTCAATCTTTTTTTCTAGCAAACAGCTTCCTTCTGGCTGGTTACCTGTTTAGCAAAGGTAACTCCTTTTGCTGCATTTTGTCCTCCAAATGAGGGTAAGAAGGCAGAGGTGCTTGCTGGAGCACTGGGGTTCCACGTATCCATGTTCCATGTATATTCCAAGTATCACATGCAGAGCCAGAGCTCTCCTGTTAGGGACACGGCCAAGCTTGGAAGTGCAAGGCAAACTGCTCAAGCATGAGCGCTTGCTGTTTTGAATGCTGCATGTCCATCAGTTCTGATAATCTTGAATTAACCCCCATCAACCTAAGGGAGATGAGGAGAAAAATTCCTAGAATGAGAATCACAAGGAAAGGACAAGAGAAGTTTTGGATGTCCCATCCACGAAAGTGTACAAGGCCAGGCTGGATTGGACTTTGAGCATCTAGTCTAGTGGAAGGTGTTTCAGCCCAAGGAAGGGATGTTGGAGCTAGGTGATCTCTAAGGTTCCTTCCAATCCAAACCATTCTAAGACTCTGTGGCAATACAGGGCATGCAAAATATCTTGGTAAAATAGAGAAATTGTTCTATACACAAGTGTGCACATGTAAAAGTTTGTGCCTATATTTAGTGATATTATGAATATGTAAATATAAACAGCACACCAAAATGTCTTCTAATTTTATTTGACATATTTATATTGATTCCATTTGAATAATTAGACCATTTTTATGACTGTATGTCACAGCCAAAAGGAGTTCAACAGCTGATTTTCTGTTTATTCATAACTTAGTGTCAAAATACAGATTACTTTTATCTCTTCTTTTTCTGAAAACATGGGGTTAAGCTATTTGAATCCTGGATTTTCAAGCTTGGGAAAGTGACCTTATAATATTCAGAAACACTTTTTCACATCACTTTATTTGGAACACTTTCTTTGACTAGAATTTAGAAACATGACAGTTCTAAAATAATGTATGAAGACTAGCTTATTACTATTTACTTAGTAATCAGATGAATTCTTCTGTTGCTGCTTTAAATACCACTTTTCAAAGGAGAAACATTGCATCTTTTTTTAAAAAACAACTTTGCATTTGCTCAAAAATCAGTCAGAGAACTAATATTTTCTAGTGCCAATCCTTTTCTGTATTTTTGCCTAGCTAGCCTCATTTTCACAGCTTTTATATTCTCCACTTCTCTTGCCAGACTTTGAGAGTTGTGAGCTGGTTTTTTTGTTTGTTTCGCTTTGATAGCCTTGACTCTAAAATTCAAGATTTCCAGACACTCCTTGCCCACTGCCAAAGGGTTAAAGAAGAGCGTTGGCTTGTTTGGTAGGTTTTTCCATGCTTTTATGGCTCTGCAAAAGGCAACATCCAAAGCAGTAAAAACAAAAGGCACTGAAATGCAGATTTACTATGTTTTTTCCACCTTCGTCATTGTATGAGATTTGCCTTTACACCCATTTTTTCTGTGGGAGCAGTGCAATGAATACTGCTCTTTAAAAGGAATCTCTCACTGGCCAATATGACAATGATGATCATGAACATATGACAACGATGATCATGAACATCTTGTGTGATTCTCTCTTGTTCCTATGTGGTTTCTCCTTTACAGAAAAGTATGACCTTTGGGCACCACAGAATTTTGCAGTGAACACCAACTGTTCCTTTTTTCCAGAGTTTTTACTTTTTTCCCCATCATGTTATGATTTCTGAATTCTCTTCTTATTAGATGTTATTCGTGGGCCATTTTCATACACGCCTGTCTGACGCCCATTCTATTCTATGGACTTGCTGGCAGCAGGTGCCAAGGGTTGTGAGGTGGAGAGCTGAGAGGATGAAAGAGGTTGGCAAACTTACAGAGTGTATTGGCCTGTTTATTTGCAGTGTCATATTCAGTCAAAACTAACATTTATAACTCAGCTCCTTCATGTAATTCTCAACCATGGTGTAAAAGGCCAAGAATAAACATGTCACCTTGAGATAGAAGCTTGTGGCAGCCTTTGAGACAGACTGTCTTCTCATCTTCAGGTTGAAAATTAAAATTTTCAGTTGGTTAATGTGGTTAAACTTGCCTACTGCTCCATTTGCAGACATTGGAAAAAACAGACAAATGAGAATACACTGAGAACTGGATTTTGAAATAACACAAAGTACCTTTCCTGTCAGTAGTAGAATAATGCTCAGGTTGAACTGATACACTTCCTCATTGCATTCTCAGTCTAGGGCAAGATAGCTGTCTCTGAGCAGGGATATATATATTATAGGTATTAAGGAGAAGGGAGAATATTTTATTGAGTTTATGAAACTGTCTGACTATTGCCAAAGCCAAAACCCCCAATCATTTGGTCTCTTTAATTCCTCTTTTCTCTCTGAAAAGGAAGGGTCCTTGTTTTTTTCCTTAATTCCATCTATTTTGCTGACACTCTCCCAGTTTCACCAGTAAAGAAACAAAGTAATAATAACTAATGCCAGGATAATTATTCAGTGTCTCCAGCAGGTATGAATGCCATGTTGTCAACATGCAAGAGATCAGGAAAGTGACTGCCTAGTAAGATGAAAAAAAGCAACAGAAGCAGTTGGGCTGGTGATTATCTCTCTAACTAGAGCACACTGCACACTAAACTAGCTGCTGGTGCAATTAGGTCTCCTCATGCTAAGTATTGCTGAATGGAATTCCTCTGGAATGGCACTTTTTAGGATTACATGCTACTTTAGGACCTTGTCTTTGCGCTTCCCCACATGCCTGAGATGACCACAATGCACTGCCACTCTGGCCCCAGGCAGGCAGGCAGCACTGAGACATCATCATCCCTGTGCTACAATGACCAGAACAAGTGTCTGGGCACTACTGAAAATAGTAACAAGCCTACAGTTTTTGCTTTTAAGGAGCTGGGTGGGAGCAGTGATACATTAACAGATGTTCCATCCCATTCACATATTTTCCATATGACAGATCTTCTGACAAGCAGCTGTCGAGTAAGAGAGGGCGAACAATGTTAGCATCTATGCCTTGGATTGGTTTCTTATCTTTTCAGCTCAGGCATACTTGTGTTTCAAGCCCCACTGATTTTAAAATTGACTCTCCCACAGCATTTTAAATGTGTACCTACACAGGTCAAATGTGATTATTATTAAGCTGCATCAGAATTTATATTCAGCTCTCAGATACAACCTCCAGTAGAAGGGAGGTTTTTCTCTTCTTACTCTCAGTCCCACTCTGAGTTGCATCTGAGTAAGGGGTGTAGATTTTGGCCTCATCCTAACAGTTTATTCAAAATAATACTTTCCAAAAACATCTATTGCCTACATCATCTCAGTCTCCAGTGGACATAAGTCAATACAGCCTGATAGCTCTGACTTGGACAGATATATATTGATTATGCCAGCCAAGAAACTGGTCTACATATATGTAAATCAAAGTCCATGTTGGTTCCCCTAATTATTGACATATTGATGTTCATGGTCTCAATCAGGTAGTATGTTACCTTCCTGGGTTGACAACAAATTATGTCTCCTTTGCTCTCAGAATTCAGTTCAAGAAAATAACATTTTAATCTACATTATTTTGTTCTCTTGTTTGAATCTCAAGATTCAGAATTAATCTGACTTAATATTTGTACAAATTACCCATGGTAGTAATTTTTCATTCTTATGAGGCCCCTCTGATATCGTTAAAATTAATGGCATATGGTAATCCTTTCAATTTTCATCCCTCTTTGGGAAATGAGTCAATGACTATTTAATGTCATCTTATTACGGTTCCCCAGTAACATTTAGTTTAATCAGTGATGGTTACATTTGTTGAGAGAATTCTGCCTATGTTCTGCTCCCTTCTCACAAGGTAAATTTCCCCAGTCCAGTAACTCTGAGCGGGCACTAAGTGACACATGTCCCAGCTGCCAGGCAATGTGGAAATGCTCAAATTCAAATTCACTAGTCAAACGTATATCAGTTGCTGTGACCTCTTCTGAACACTTTCATCATACTTCCTTTTAAAGTACTCTTGACCACACTGTACCTATCTTTTCTCCTTTCTGTACTCTGTTGTATTCTGAATTCTCCCATCAGGAGTGACCGGTGACGTTGCAAGCATCAATCCTGGAGTAATAGACCACCAGAGGTTTGCACTGCATAGTAAATTGCCTTATAGTAATAATATTATAAAAACTGCAATGTAAAGACCACTACAAATATTGCCACTCCAGGCTAACAAATGCTGTTCAGAAGTTACTTATTTGATCACAGATCCAGCTGAGCTGTTGGTTGAGTAGAGATGATTTATTTAATGCAGAGGGTGCTTCGAAGCACACTCAAAGCATTGAGGTCTCAAAGCTGACATCTTTGAAGTATGTTTTAATGTGACAACTAGAGAAAGTAGAGTGTGACAAGGAAGTGGTGAGAACTTAGGAGTATCTAGTGCTATTCTGATTTTTAATATTTTTTTAATTTTTTTTATACTTCATATTTATGGAGACATTAAATAATCATCAGTTATTAAGAGGCTTCACAGACAGGATAATGGACCTAATCTGTGAGAGACAATCAGTATGATGACGAAATTTTTCATAGAATCATAGAACATGATGAGCTGCAAGGATTTCACAAGGATCAGCAACTCCAGCTCCTGACCCTACACAGGACAATCATAAGAATCACACCAAGTGCCTGAGAGCATTGTCCAAATGCTTCTTGAACTTGGCCAGGCTTGGGGCTCTGACCACCTCTCTCAGGACCCTGCTCCAGTGCCCAACCACCCCTTTTCCTAATATCCAGCCTAAACCACCCCTGACAACCTCAGGCCATTTCCTCAGGTCCTGCCACAGATTATCAGAGTGTAGAGCTCATTGTCTGCCCCTCAGCTTCCCCTGGTTGGAATGCTGTAACTACAATGAAGTGTCCCCTCAGTCTCCTCTTCTCCAGGCTGAACACACCAAGTGACCTCAGCCACTCCTCATATGGCTTCCCCTCCAGACCCTTCCTTCTCCTCCAGACCCTTCAGTATCCTTGTTGCTCTCCTTTGGATGTTCTCTAACAGTTTAATATCTTTTTCATATTGTGGCACCCAAAGCTGCCCCCAGCACTGGAGGTGAGGCTGCCCCAGCTCAGAGCAGAGCAGGACAACCCCTCCCTTGCCTGGCTGGCCATGCTGTGCCTGGTGCCCCCCAGGACAGGCTTGGCCCTCCTGGCTGCCAGGGCACTGCTGGCTCATACTCAGCATTAGTTTCGAACTCACATTCACACAAGGTATTTGGTTTTCTTGGATCTATACAGTGTTTAATGAGGTAAAATGCCTACCAATGATTTCCTCCTGCATCTTGTAATGTTGGTTCTATGAAATGGCTCTCAGTCCTTTATTGGGAAGATTATACTTTGAAGATCATAACACACATCAAATGATCACATTGGGAAGAACAAATAAAAAGAAGAAAATAAATTCATGTGTTTCAGTGGTTTTCCTTCATGGCATTCCTTGGAGGAGGCACTTTGGAGAAAATAAGGGTTTCAACTCTTTCTGTAATCTTTTAATGAATAAGAAAATGGAAAAAAGATTGGCTGTATTTCCACCTTTTGTTGTTTTCTCAACTACGTGACACTTGCATTAGAGAAGCCATATACCAGACTGAGAGCTTTTTAACTGCCAGCTTAACCTGTGGGTGATGCCAGAGGAGAAGCAAGTTTTAACCATTTTAATATGGGACTCTGTCATTTCTGCATTAGGAAAGCCTTCTCTTTTCATCATTGGAGCTATGCTGCAAATGAACTAAGTATGCATTTGCTAAGAAATAGTCAAATCACTGAAAAACAAACCACTTCAACATGTTGTTTTGCTCTAATTCACTGTAAGGACCCCTAGAGGAACAAGAAAGCTAATTTGACAATGCCAAAAGGACCCATCACACAATAATCATGTGCTTTCAGAAGAAAAAATAAAAACTAGAGAATTATTGCTGGTTTTAACTTGAGGTAGCTTGATTTTACAGAACATAACTTTTATTTCTTTAAAGACTGGCAGAAGGTCAATCCTTTCATTTGAATGGTTTTCATGATGGAGAATAAACTCTGTAAAAAGATTTATTATGTAGGATTATAGGATCCCCTTCATGATGAGGAATTTATTGCCTGTGCAGCTGATAGAAGCTGTAAGTGGAAAAAGCTTTCCTTCTCCTTTGTAGATTCTGACCAAGGTGTTAGTCTCAATGCTGCTGTCTTTGCTGAAGTAAAGCTTCTCTCTAGGAGCACACGCTGGGACTAAGAGGCTTTATATATGTGAAAACTTAGCAGTTTTCTGGTTTATCTTATCATGTAAGACCACTTTTCATTAACTGTGAGCAGAAAGTGACCTTAGGTAAGATTTTAGTGTCAAACGTTCCACGTGATGTACTTTATTTGTTGTGTGTGAACTTTAAAGTGTTCATGTCACTGCTTTGAAGCTCCTTTGTCATTATCATAACAAAAACTGTTGTAATGAGTTTATATAAAAAAGTACAAATACAAAGCACAAAAAACTGTCCTGAGTATTTCCATTTTAGTTTGGGAAGGTACTTCATTATGAGCTTAACTAGGATCACAGACACACATACTTTACTGAGTAGGGCCAAATAAAAAGCAATTCATTACCATCAAGTTTTACCTGCATCAAGGACTCTCTATTGGTGGCAGGTTTGTCTTATGTCATAAACTGTCTTTCATGGACAATACAAAGCTGAGTGCTGCTCACTTAATGTAATCAATATGCATAAACACCTTGACTTAAAGTGATTATTGGCATGAAAACAACAGAGGATTCAATTGTTTCCCTATTCTTTTATCTTTTATCTTCTCCTATTTTTTTATCCTTATATTTCTTCTGACAAATGAACATCTCAGCATCTCAGCTGAAACCCTACATGTTGTTGCCATCCGGTCCTAGAATTTCCCTGAGAGATAGAGACCTCTCTGTGGGAACATCTGTGATCGAAATCTACTTCATCTCCACTCCAAGAGATTATTTCTCCTTCTTCAAAGCCATATTTTCCTCCCGAGCCTCTTTCTCAACAACACAACCAGATATTTCAGCATTTGGCACAACTGAGGGGCTGAGGAGGGTGGAAATTCTACACGTTAAGGAAAAGGGTGGGAACAGACATAATTTCCTTGTTGGGGTCTTTTTTGACTTTTTTTCTTATGTTTATGAAATCAAGAGACCTGTAATCTTATTATGTGACAGTAGGAATTTTCAAAGCTGCAGTGCTACCTAAACATACATTTGTTAGTATAGCGACATAAACATAAATAAAAGAAATGTTCAGAACAAATCTGGTAAGTTAAAGAGCCCATTCTGCTAGGTCAATGCATATTTTTAACAATAATGCATTTTATTTATTTTAAACATATTAAAACTGTATTTTTGAATTAATGATGTTATTTGCACCAGATTCTGAAATGCTTTTAAGAATGTGGCATAGTTTTAGATAGCCAGGCCAACTGAGTAACTTGGGTTTCTTCATTTCGATGATCTTGGAGGTCTCTTCCAACCTAATGATTCTGTGATTCCATACCACCCATCCTGGAGCTTCAAGCTGGCTGAGTTTGTATTTATCACTACATCCCTGAAAGACATCTGGCCTCGATTGCCTTGCATTCATCATGGGAACTTTTCACACGGTATAGTACTGTTAAACAGAATTATTAAACCCTTGATTTTTAAACTTTTTAAATCTGCACTTCCTTTCCCACAATTATCTCTGTGAAGCATTTCAGATCATATTGGTAATAGTGACTTAAATCTGTGCTTTTGGTATTACTTGCAGACTCGCTTTTCCACATGGATATACTGTGGCTGGTTGAATGTGTTGTTAAATGAATGAATGTTCCACCAATAAACACCTTTGTTCAGCCACCACCTCCTTAAGCAGAAAGAGAGGCTATAATTTTGCCTTTCAGGACAGAGACAAGCACCGTTAAAACAGAACTAATATAAAGCCACATTTTAGGCTAACTGTACTGTTGACTGAGGAGTTTTGTCTTCTGATGGATGCAAATCACATTCACAGATTAAAGTAATTTTCTGTGGCCTAAAGGGATCTTTCTGGATCCAGTCATTAAATTTTTGTGTAAGCATTTTCATATGTGGAGAAAAAGCTTTTTTGCTCAAAAAATGTAAATTTTTAACACAGTCCTTTAGAAACACATCTCATTATGTCTGGGATTTTTATATGGGCTGCAGACAAGTGCTTGTGATGAGATGAACTTTAAAAAATGCAGAGATCAGCAGAAGTTAGTTCACTGCATAACACCTAGAAAAATTCTCACAGTAAGCTTTTGGAAGCCTCAGATCAACAACATTTTTGTTTGCATCCTAGCCCTGCCATTGAAAGTGCACAGGGAAACAATTTCTGCTCTGTCAGTGACGAACTAAGCAATCCACCTTCCGAGGTGCAAAGCATTATAGTTTATGAAACCTTGTCATATGTTGCTTACATTTCAGCATTTTACAAGCTACCACCTCAACCTGGAATAAATTAGTAGGAAATTGCTGTTTACCAAGTGTTAAAAATGTTTCAGTTAATAGCTGTGTTAATACACAGTGGTTGTGACAGAAGTAATTAGGTTATCTTTTGTCTATCATTTTCTATGCTGCCTTCAGCAGAAGAGAAATAACTTCTAAATACCTATAAGCTAAATACACCACCTTATAAATACTATTTAAAAAACATTAACTTGTTTCAAAAATATAGACACTTACTGATCTGTTAGAAGGAAAGAAAAAAACTCCACTTGAATTCAATTTGATTTAGAAAAAAACAAATTTTGAACAGCTTTCTTTAACGAAATGCTAATTAATAACATCTGTTAAAAATGTAGTAGTTCCTTAGAATATCGCATTCACGTAATTTTGAAAACTAATTAAAAGATTTTGCAGATACATACCCAGTCTGCTTGGTTTTTTCTAACATATTGATAAGAAATTCATCAAGAGAAAACCTACCTTGCAGATAGGTGATGTATCCTTGCAGTTGAATACCCTTTAATGTGCTTTTATTCTTCTGAGAACATTTTTCTGGGACTTTGGAGTATGTAAAAATAGTACTGTTTTAGAAACATCACACATGAGAAAAAACAGTGCCCCAGATAGACACTTTTTCATGCACAGGCACTGCTGCATGAAGTCCTACTGATCCAATAAAACATTTTCTCCTTAAATTCTCTCAAGCTACGTTGCAGATTTGTCACAGGCCAGTAAAAGCACCTGGTCAACGGCATTTTGCCCTTTTGTACATTCTCTGTGCCCTCATGGACTTGTCCACGTTTCTCATTTGTGACTGATAGTCTTTCTGGCATGTGCTTTATCTCTTTCCCACTGACTGTGGACTTTGGCATTAGTGAAGGAGAGTTTTTCCTTGTTTTCTTGCAAATTACTTGAGGGATCAAAGGCTCTGCTACAGTTTGGATGCCGGTTTGCACGTGAAATAACTCCAGAAGTAAGTGAGACACAGAACGAGTATTTGTAAGAGCTGAATCAACCCAAAATGTCTACAGCAGTCATATAGCTTATATACTGCACAGATAAAAATGCCTATATTTCACGAGAAATTAGGAAATTTTTGTACTTGAAAGGGCTATAAAGTATAAGCATTTCTTTAACATATCAGAATTTTTCCTCGTAATTGGATTAGGATCAACTTAATTAAAAGATGCCTGAATGATTTAAGTTTTCTGTGACACAAAGTGAGCTAAAATAAAAACACCAACGATAATATTCATGGTTTGTATTAAGAGTTCACATCTGTAGTTAAATTGAAACAGATGCTTTTCAATACAAGCCATTGTTTTTTACTTGAATGTGACAATATGTTTTGATGTTTGCTCCTTAATTATAAAATCATGTAATGAAGTCCCTTTAGTATGTGTGTGGCAAATTGCCAAAGCCTCTGTTTTTCCAAAAGTCTTTGGTAAAATTTCTCATGGTACCTTAGTTAAGATTCTTCATCGCAATCAGATGGTTACCCCTTTGGATTACAGAAGGTCCATTTGGGTATTCTGGAGAGCTCTCAGCACGACTGGAAACATAAGGATGCATCTCTTAGGTTTCCCTAAGGCTGGCCAAGACCAGGCTTTCCTGAACATAAAGGTTCATGGTGGAACTTCTCAAGAAAATCTCCTGTTAAATATGTCTTTATTATTTCCAGTGATAAGTATGAAAGTATTTGGGGTTGTGTTAGATCAGTTGAAATCAAGTGATGAGGGTAACATTTCATGAGCCTTCTGAGCCTGGTGACTGGCCAAGTGTTTTTCACTGAATGAAGAAGTCTGAAATCACAAAAGATTTCATCACCCAGAAAGTGTGAGTGACTAGGAAAAATACCCATATTGACTTATTAATTATAAGTCAGTTTGTGGTGTTTGGTAGCAGTGATGAAGATATGAAAGCTGGAAATGGAAAATTGCAAGTAACTTTAAGGTTCCTGACAACAGATATAGCAATAACAATGGTAAAAAACTATTGCTAAAAATGATACTTCATTTCTTCAGTATAAATGTGAAGTACCTGTGACTATGGAGGGAGTGAAGAAATAAATAGATCTGAAATCCTGTCCAAAGATCTAAATCCTTTTCAACTTTGTCTTTGAAACAGAAAACAACCATTTGTTGAAGAAGCATGGGTTAATTAAACTTTGAGGAAACCGAAGATAATTTTCATAATTCTGGAGCTCAGCTAGGAGCTTCAGGTAGCACACGAGCAGAGAAGCTCTCCAAATTACACAGGATTGTACTGTGAGGCTTGGTTGATTAGCATGAAATCAGCTAGAAAGCCAAGGATACAGACAGGTCATACACTATTCCTGGCCTTGGGCAGATAAGGAACTTCTACAGCAGCATAATGATGTTGTTGATTTTGGTTTTTCTCTTCTAAAACTCTGAGGGCTTTTGACTGCTAATGAGAACTGATCTAATGTTTTCATGAGCCATCTATGATAACCCTAGTACCCTTCTTTTTCATTGTAATAATTATTACTTTTTAGATATACTTCACTTTATATTTTCTACACTAAATTCCAGCTGCCATTTGTTGCTTGCTGAGTCAGATATTTTTCCCAATTATCCAGAGCCTTTGTCCTTAATTACCCTGAATAATTTAGAAAACTCGATGAACTTTTCTCTGATAAATTGGCTGCTTATCTACTTTTGGATCACCTTAATGCTAGGAGTTTTGTTTTTCATGGATTTTGCAGCCCACTTTCCTTTCTCTGAATCCTGCATGAAAGAGTAAGGCTTGAGGTGACCAAGAAGCTTCAAAGAGGTTAATACTCTAAATGAGCTCTTGAGTATTTGGGGAACATCATCTGTGCTGTAGATTTACAATTCTTCACTCTCTTTTCCTTCAGGTCATCCACTATATGTTGGTATTGTAGATCCTTATGGAAGTTTGCTAGGAGAAATTCTTTGTATGCTTTTTGTTTTATTTGGAATAGCTACTTTTACTGTTTTCAGTATCACCATTCAGATTTGAGTGCATGTTTTTATAAAGATTTCTATTATTCTGCTCCCAGAGAGATAGTTTTTTAAAAAAATTTCACCTGATTTTTATTCACAAACATGCTAATGACATCTCAGCATCAGATTTGTCAAAGAACCACATGAAAAAATCTAGATTACTGCAGCACAAGTTATTGCTCAAGTGATTCTTACACCAAATTAATGCTGAGTTTCTGCATGGGTGAGAATTAGGAACAGCTGAAAGTGACCCCATAGTATTTTTTTCCCCCAGTGAAGTGATTCCACTTGAGATGAGAATAAGGACCTAAAAAGCAGAGAAGGATGGCTTCCTGCCAGTGGCTGGGCAGGAGTTATGCAATAGGAGTTTGGACCTATTGGCAGAGCTGTTGAACAGGAGAGAGAAACTTGGAGCAGGTAGAGCAGGTGGGTGGGAGAGAGGGACAACGTGCCAGTGTCAGTCCTGGGGGCAAACTGAGCTGAGAGCAGTGGGGCCTCTGAAAGTATTCTTGTCATGAAGTGAGAGCAGCATGGGTGCTTCTTACTCTTTTGAAAAGTTTTTTAAAGAAATTGTTTGCCCATACCATGAACCAGTCTGATCATACCAATTGTTAATACTTCCAGTGACTTGTACATCACACACAGCCGTTTCACAAAGGAACAGATCTGGCTTTTCCTGACTGGCAGCCATACATCCTGGAGGACAAATGGGGCCCTTCCTCCCTCAAGCACCACCGCCACCACTGGCGAGGTTGAGGTTTGGTGGAACATCAGAGTAACCCCTGTGCTTCCTGCACACTTGCAGTGAGAGCCTCAGTGCCTGATTGGGCTAGGAGTAAAAGCAGCAGACATCACTGCTCCGACTCAAAGCTATGTTGCCCGTGGACTAACCAGGCAGATGCATTCCAGGGAATGAATCTGAATTCACTTCCAGACTGGAGTCAACTGTGGGGGCCATCCCCTCAACCTCTGCCATATCCCCAGAGTCCAGAGTGAATGAGGACCTGGCTTGGATCTCTGTGTTGGTGGCAGCTGGGAAGACAAGGCTTCACAGTCCAAGAGGGCCTTTTTGTTCCCACAGCAAGCAGAATTATCCCACCTGCTGCAATATGTCCCTGGGATGCAGTAAACCTTAGTTCTAATTTCATCTGGCTCTGATTTGACTGGCACATCCGGAGCAGATTGTCCGTCCTGTCTTCCCACTCAGCACTGACCTCTACTAGGCCTTCTTTTAAAGATTGTTTAGCAAATTGACAAATCAATATTTGTAAAGCATTCTGAAGGTGGGAAATGGACCTTCCACCTGAGAAGCTTCTGCTGTTCCTGACTTGTTTCCATGTTTTTCACTACTGTGATATTCCCCTGCAATGTCACCCTGTATAACAGATTTTTGGGTTTCTGTTCTTGAGTTTCCCATTGAAATCTTGTGATCATAGATATATCTGCTCTGCACTTTGTCAATGTGTATAGTGGTTATAAAAAGCATCTAGCCAGCTAACAGGAAATGTGAAATGGAGGGACCCGATGAAAACTTCAGCTTGTTTTTATGGGCTCATGTGAAAGGCAGATAAAAACATGCCAAGTAAACAAAGTTTTACTGCTGTTATTGTTTAGTTTGATATTTACTGTTTATCATGATGGAAAAATATCATGATATGATAGAGGATAGTTCTAGCAAAGAAAACCTCCCTTGGTCCTTTTGTTCTCACATACCAGATAATTAGCATACAGCATACTTGATGTGTCTGGCAAAGAAAAAAGAAAAAGAGAGGGAAAATGTGCATTCTGCAATTCTGTTTTCACCAGGCACTGGCCAATAAATTATGTCTAGACTTTGTCCCTCAACCACTATGCAGAAGGTCTGGACTGAACCACCTATAATAAATTAATTGTGGTGAGAAAAAAAAAATCACAGTGGGAAAAGAAGCAGGGTCTTCGTTTCAGCTTCCCATATGACTTCTCTGCCAATAAACAGCTTTGCTATGATAGCTTAGCCAACAGGCACTCTTTTGAAAACTTGTACTGAAGCCCAGACTTTCTTACAATATCACAGTTCACTGACTTGCCAAATAGTTTCTGGGTAGATAGCACATCTGTATCTGGATCCATCCCAGTATTTTCTTATACAGCTAGACTCCATCTGAAGTATTTTACATAAAACCCTCTGTAACCTCTTCTTGTTTCAAACTTTGAAATCAGAAGAATGATGAAATATTTAATTATCTGTGTGTCCTGCCAAGGCTCTTTCATTACTTACCTATAGCTGTCTGTGTGCAAGAGGAGAAAAAAAAAAGAAGACATTTTCTGAAAACAGGACTCTGTCTGGGAGGTCTGTTTTTGGAAAAATGGTCAGCTCCAGCTCTCTTTTGAGGTGTTGCAATCCTGTACCTTCTGCACAGGAGGAGAGACAAAAGATGTGACACACCTCAGCTGAGCTGCAAATGGGCTGGGCAGGAGCCAGCTCCCATGTGGCCCATGCATGGCATAGAAACTGATAGATAAAAGGGACCACAATTTTTAGAGTTTGGCAATTTGCACCTGCCAAATATATGCCCACGTACTTGTGGCCACAAAATGACTTATACATGTGAACCTCAATATATGCCGCTTCTATTCTGTGACTTATATTCCCAGTGATGTAGTCAGAGAGGCAAACATCAGGTTTCAGCAATGAAGTGCAGACACAGATTTTCTGACTAGAACTTGCTCTTTTACAAGTGCATCCCACTGCAGTTTTATTTCAGTAAGATGAGAGAGCCTGGGTCAGAAGCAGGAGAAAATAAAATATACAGCAGCTACTTTATAACCCACTCAGGGTTTATGTGACTCTGCTTTTACAATGTAATTGCATTCAGTCTCATCTTAAATACATCATTCCTGTACCTGTGAGTCCAACCTGCTGCTGTGGGATGTGGGATGGTGGAGCAGGTTGCCATCCTGCAACAGAACTTTATGACACAGAACCTGTTTAAGGAAAGTTTCACTATTAGCTGCTTAGTAGTAGACACAAAGGTAGTAGCCAAAGGAAATAAAAAATAAAACCAGATTTTCCACCTGTCTAACTTACCTAGAGCCCTTCAGTAGCACTATGTTTGTTAGGCTAGCAGGCTGAAACTGAGATGTGCCAAAGATTTTCTGCTCCTCTGTTGTTTCTCCCAAGCAACAGCTCACTCTCTGGAAACACTCTTATGAAACATTGCTAGCATCCTTTGTTCTTCTGTCCTTGGATGGCTGCAGGTCCTTGATTGCTCTCAGACAGAGTAAGAGATGGAACCATCATCAAAGCTATCACTTCTGGCTAAACCTCTTAAAGATTTGTAAGTATTAGGGTTTTTTCCAGGCTGATGCTTGGTGAGTTAGGCCAGTGTAGTCATACAAAAAACAGCTCTGTAAACAGGGTAGCACACAACATTAGTAGATTCCTGCATGACACTACCAAGTCTATTATAAATATCCTTTGAAAATAGCATTAGAGCAGCATATAAGCTATTAAGCTTGCCTGTTTAGTCGTTCATAAGCCAGGGAATAACGAAGTTGTGGTATGGTGATTGAACATAAAACCTTTAGTGTGCTATTTGAATCATTGTGTCTTCAATGGGACTTTAATTACAATTAGCATACCATTTCTCAAAGAATACCTTCCTACTGTCTCTGTCACCATGACTATTCTGACGTGCAGAATTTTGTAGTGTTTTTCATCATTGCATGTTAATTTTTTCCTCTGAATATATAAAAAATTTAATATTTTTCTTATTTAGAGACATATGAACATTCACATACCCCCAACATTTTTTAGCTGTACCTTAAAGCTGTTTTTCAGACTAAATTATATACATCTCTCTAAGCAATATGTGAAATAGGACTTTTGATTTTTATTTAAGACTTAATCCTGTTGAAGTTCATAGCACTTATGTAGTTGAGGTTAATGATTTGGAATTATATTCTCAGGAACCAAACTATCTCAGAAGGTCAAGGAGATCACACTGTTAATTTTCCAGATCCATTGAAAATCTGTGCATATACATTACATACTTTTAAATAGTGATTATGGGTTTACGATATGAGTTATCAGTACTTTAATATTTTAACATAAGTGGAAATGGAAGTGACTTAAACACCTGTAGGAATAAAAATCATGGATGGGATAGGCTCCTGTACTATCGAAAGGTATAGCTCAGCAGCAGCCAGGCTAATGCTGCAATATATGAATATATTAACAGAGGTATCACACAGTTCATTTCAGTAGGGCTTCCTGATGAGCAGTGTTCTCACCAGGGGATTTGAGGATGACAGTGTTTGGTGGACCATGGGTGAACTGAAGGCATAAGAGAAAACCTTTAAGCTGCCAGTCTCTGTGTGGGATGGCTGGAAGACAGTGGAACTGATGTGACCAGAGCTGCCTTGAGCAACTCTACAAGTGCACAGTAAGGAAAGGCTTGGTGGGAGTCTCTGTAACATCCTGTAAACCCAGGTCATTCCATCATTGCCATTTGTTTTGTCCTTTCAAACATATACTTCATGGATTGGCTATAGGCTCATCTCTTTGGGTGGCAAACAGGATACTTTGGGAGGAATAAGAATGGGAAAGATAGGGAAACTTGATCAGGAAACAACAGGAATAAAAGACTCCCAGGAGAACAAAACCTGAAAGAAAATACACTGCTGGGTACTGGCTGAAGTGTTAGATGATCACAGAAGTACTTTTCATATGTCTGGCAAATGCTTGGACAAACTTGCACCTGGATTCTGTGGTACTTTGGATGTATTGTAACCTCCTGTGTATAAACATATGAGGCACAGGATGATGTGGAATCTGAGAAGCCCTGGGAAATTCCTGAAGTACTCTCACAATTAATGTCTCAGAAATGAGGAAGAGTCATTTACATTGAAATGTTCTAATTGAATATTCCAGCATTTTCATACCTACTTTAACTGTTTGTTTTCATTCCCCTTCCCACTTCCCCAAAGTTGTGCTATTTAATTTTTTCATCCAAATCTGGGATACAAGTGTGTGTGAAATACTGGCATCTTCATTTGAACTTCCTGGGTTTGCGTTTCTATCAGAACCTCTTGAAGAGGAGAATAAAGAAAATAGTTTGGGGTGATCTGTGTACCAGTGTGTCAGCAGGTACAATAAGAAACCCAAATGGAGCTGTGCACATAGAAAAACATATGAAATAAATCAGTGCAAGAGGACTCGCCCACCCATCTTTTCTTTTGCTGGAATGAATCGTGTGTAAGTTTCCACTGGATCATCCTTTGATTGTCAGGATTGATTAAATATTTTCTGCTTTCAACTCCGAGGAGATGCTTTTAATAAATTTTTAATATTTTATCAGAGCACTATGTATGCTGGCTCCCATTAGCAATGAAACCTCTCCAGTGAGATTTGGATTCGACTGAAAGCATGGATTTTGCCTTTCTTCAGTTACTCTTCTCTTGTGTACCAAATATATGAGTGGTTAGTGGGAGAAGGATACTAGAAACAAAACAGTCCCCCAAATTATACCTCCAGCCATGTCACCAAATTTGAATGGATGTTATGTTTGTCTCACGTGAATGCTTTGACTGTTATTACCCATTCAATTGCATCTGAACTATAATTTTAAACAACTTTTCATAAACTTAGTCAGTGGGCTTTACAAATGCCTGTCTAAAAACCAATTCAGGTTATGCCAAAGCATATGGGTGACTGGGTGCAGTATTTGCATTGCACACACAAGTAACCTTATCCTTTCTTGGGTGTCTTCAGGTATCTGCATATGAAGAGGGCACTTGAGGGTAAATACAGTTGTTTTGGCCTTCCAAAAGCCATAGTTTCCCCACTCCTGCCAGGTTCTTCCTGTCTTGCCTGTGCATTCTCAGGATCTCCCTTTGGCCCAGTTCATTATTCCTTACTGCTCCTGAAACACCATACTCAGGCTTTTTGGCAAATGCCATCCATCCTCTGCTATCTATTACAAATTTCTTTGATTGACTTACTTTAAAGCCTGCTGCTAACTTCACCTGCATCTGAAGGACAGAAATTTTCTACCAGAAGCAATTTTTCTGATGGTAATTTTGGGAGCTGCTGTTTTGGTGGGACAATCTTTGCTTTGCTACCATATGGACACTACAACCTCGAGCTAGTGGGCATACTAATAGCTACTCAACTGTGGAGGCAACTACTTAACTTCTGGATGATGATCATCCCCAGTCAGTTCAGATTTTAAGGAACTAGTCAGTTTAAAGCAGGGAACTGTTATCCTCAAATGACCCATGACAGGTTGAAGTATCTGAGAAAAAAGAAATGCCAAAAATAAGAGACATAACAGATATGTTGCTGATCCAGGTACTATACTCAACTTTGAAATGGAAATGAAGACGAGTTGAGAAAAGCAAAAATTGTGTTTTATTTAGATTAACATGCTAAAAAGGGCTGAGGAATCTGAGAGCATTTGGAAAGGAATGAAAGGACTTTAGCAGAGCTAGAACAACCCATTTTAATGAATTAAAGATTTGGGTTAAATTGTAACAGACATAACAAATAGCTAGGGCATTAAATAATCATCACCTGGCCTGTTAACAGATTCAGAAACCTTCTGACCTTGGAGAAGTCAAGTTAATCTAATTTGTTGTAGTTTGGTTTTTTTTTTAATCAATAATAAACTTTTCCTCTTTTGAAATTACATATTTAAATAAAGTACTGAAAACAATTAATTACCCTTTGAAGAGACGGGTGAATAAAATCCCCTTTTTACAGTTCAAATCTGCAATCATTTTCTTTCATGATTCCTTCAACATGTCTCAGTGCTTGCTGAAACTGAACAATTTGGAAGACTTTTTGTGTACCAGAAAGGTGGTGTTTTCTTGGATTTATGTAATCACAGGTTTTCAACTGCTTTAATGCCATTAACTAACATTTCCAAATGTTTGGTGTGTGGAAAGATCAATGGCTTTACTAATCTAAACGTATTACTCCCCTCACCCTTCCCTATTTCAAATCTGGTTTCTGTTTAAAGCTTTCCATAACCTCAGCCTTATTCTCGGTTAAATGTTATATTAATCAAGCTGTGGATAAAGGCGACATATATGATTGAATCTGTGTTTATTAGCTTTAGTGAAGCCTTTGATTTGGTCACACATTCTTTGCTCTTAACAAAGCCTCAGAATAATACAATATGGAGTTTATGTCAACCCCTAAATTGGTTATCATCATATTTAAGGAATAATGAAAAACAAACTATGCTCCCCTGTGCATAGGGGCATATGAGCTGATTTTAAACTCTGTGCTGCAGGTGTTATCGATGGTATTCTTCTTCTAGTGCTCTGGTTGTTTTCTTTAGAAATGTCATATTTAATACTTGTGGATAAATAAAATATCTGCTTTTATAAAGAACTCTTTTTTTAAAAAAAAATCCTCCTTTTAATCATAAAGTACACTTTATTTGTACTTTCCAGCTCATGCAAGATGTATTCTGAGGAGAGGAAAATGGGAGATGTTCAAGTAGTTAATTGCTTCATGGTGTTATGAAGAGCTGTTTTGAGGCTGTGTGCCGCTCCAGCCCTCCCTGGCTGGCAGAATTTCCAACTGCAGGGCTGTCCTGTGGAAGATATTATTGGCTTGATTCTGCTCTTTGATGTGCTGGTTATAATCCCCTCCCAGGATTAAGCATATGGTGTAAACTCAGTCTGGGCCTCTAAAGGAGAAAGCCACCCTTCCAGGTATCAGTCACCACAGATGGGTCTATAGGTGACACCAATATGTAGAAAGTGAGAATACTTATATTCTAAGAACATCCTGGCTATCAATAGCTGCTTTTGTGCTGGTAGAATAGGGAGCAGGGGAAACAAATGTTTTTCCCTCTTTAGTGTATCAGTATAACAACTAACTATTGTGCATATTTATATACCAACATTATAATGGATGTGTTAAAAACCATTGTTATATCTGTAAAGAATGTGGTCACCTGAGCTCAGAGAAGGGCTGTGCCCCCCACAGACACAGTGGGTGGAAAGGTTAGCCTTGATCTCCATCATGGACAAATTAATACTCTGCCTGGAGGGCAAGTTTCAGGATTTTGTTTTGACTTGGTCTCCATGTCCATTTTCTACTTACATGGACAATAATTTCTCAAAATGCAGGGAGACCCAAAGGTTAACATAATGCTCCCTTTGAATAGTCAATCCTTGTAATGTATACCCACTTATGTGGTCTCTGAGGCAGTGACTTGGTCCATGACAACAAGCGCACCTGATTTAGAATATAGTATTCTAAATTACTGAAGACTTTTTAAAAATCTTTCCTTCTCCTGCCAAGACTCATTGGCTGGGTGCTAAAGGTGGAAAAAAAAATTACAGTTGTAAACAGAGGGGAGTTTTTAACAGGAGGGGATTTAACATCTGAAACTGGCACTGAGAGATGTGATGCAGTCATTGGCACAGGGACACTTCATGCCTCAGCACCAGTTGGCACACAGGATGATTCTGTGACAAAAGTAAAAATACTTTCTTCGTCCTCTGTTAGAATTCCTTCATTATGAGCTCTTGGATTATCTTGGAGATGTGGACTGGCTTATGCTGGAGGCTGGGAATACTGGAAATAAATTTTTCACCTTTTAGAATGGGTGCTTTGTCAGTTTTCTTCTTATATTGTTACAATTAAATAAATCTTAAGGAAACTCTGTGTAATATTATTGTTTCCAGTGATGTCTGCTGTAGTTGTCTAGATCACTTAGAGAATTGGCATCTGCTTTGATGCATTATATGCATTTTTTTAATCTTCAAGCAAATTATTTTTTTAAAAGCAAGGGAGAGAATTTTTCAAATCACCAGTTTTCAAATATTTTCTGAGAAGAAAGTTTGCATCAGTTTTCAGCACAGCTAATCTCTGCAAAATGAAATAGTTTCCATGTAGCCACCCTATTTGATCAAGCTCCAGAACTGCCTAGGAAAGAAAGTCATATCACAGAGTCTCACAGAACTACAGTTGCGACATTCCATTATCAGTGACTAAAGGAGGAGCTATTAATGCCACCAACAGTCATAAGACATGGTGGTTCCTGCCAAGCACCTTCAGGATATTGTTTTACCTGGATGAATGGCATCAGAAATTGACAAAGTCCTGGTGTAAGTATTACAAAACTCCCACCAGAGAAAAAGGCACTGAAAACAAAAGCAGATTTGAGATGTGTCTTGGAGATCTGAGAAGTCCAACCTGAAAACCTTTGCTTTTAGCAAAGTGGAGCGGGGCTGCTATCAAACAGACAGCAAGAGAGTTAACAGGAGTGAACACTGGATTTTCTAAATTTTAGCTTCTTTGCAAGGCCATTCACATAGGTCATTATGGCATGATTTCTGAAGTAGTCTAGAGGAGCTTTGTGTAAAATTTGTAACGTCATTTGCAGACCACAACATCAAAACTTTTAAGTGCTAGAATATCCCTTCCCTCTTCTCTCACTGTCCATCATATTGAGTGAAATGAGAGCATCAGGACCAGGTCAGAGTCAAGGTTGGCTGTCAAATTTAGAAGCTTTCAAAACCTCTTTATTTCACAACGGCAACATTGTAATAACACTGCTTTAATTTAGCTGATATGTATTTACTAACTTAGTACAATGCAGGGGCTTAAGGGTCTGGGAATATTGCACAGCTTTGATCTCTATAAACCCCTATTAGCACAGGTACTGATACAATTATCTGCAGGGTCACTCTACATACTTACAGGCTAGCAGTCCAATCAACAGCTCAAACTACCTCATTTATCATCATGTGATCTGCTTCTAATTAGTTCACTTGAGTTAATGGTTTCTTAAAACTGCTTTTTTTGAGTTATTTTTCTCAGAAGCACATAAACCACTTGAAATAACTTCTCAACATTGGCTAAATATATTATTTATTTTCTGGCATGATTCCAGTTGTATGTATTACACAGAATTAATTTACTTCATGAAATAGGTAATTTCTTTGCTCTCAGAGTTGGAAGGCATGGAACAATGTTGGGGTGATGGTAGGGTCAGACAAAAACCTTTTTAACACATTCAGTACATTGTCCTGGCTCATGAAGTCTGACATTTACAGTTTTGGAATAAGTCTAAATACAGTCAGCTTTATGTCCTTCCAGGAAAGCATAATCATGAGACTTGCTGAATGACTGGTACTCCGCGAGCAAGTGTCAAGTTAGACTTAAAAGTACAGGTTGTACTACTAGTGTGGATTGGAAAAAAGGAAATGTCAACAGTTTTGCATGCCAGTTGTAAATTGCTGGTCTTAATTAAAGTGTAATAAAATTTTTAATTTGATCAAAGCATGTAGCACCTATTTTAAGCCTACTGTTTTGTAAGGGAGATTTATACCCTTTGCTTTCTTCTCCATACTTCTAGTAATTGCATCTGCTTATTAGTAGATTTGCTATTAGAAATACACCTCTCCTGATGGTCTGTGGGCTGGGATTTAGTGTTATTAGGCTTGACCTGGTTTGATTCCCTGTCAAAGAAAACCCCTCAGCCTCAAGCATTTCATAAACGGCTGTGACCAGTGTGCCAGGAGGAGTGAAATGGAATTTAACCAGATTGATATACAGGTGTAGAGGGCCTGTAAAAAGCATAAAACTACCAATCTTAAAAAAAAAAAAAAAAAAAAAAAAATTAGTTAAACTCATAAAGAATGTCTGTCTCAGAAACTCATAGCATGAGCTTTCATCGAAGACTGAAGTGTGAATAAGTTGTCATATTAGTTTCTGCAAAGCAAGCATTCACTTCTGAGGGAGGGTACACATGGACACAAGCCAGGGTTGAAAATCCTGCTTTACTTCTGCCCAAATCAAGTGAAGCCCAAGTTTCAGGTATCGTCAGCTCAGCATAACATCTTTGTATCCAGATGACATGCTAGGTTTTTTTTCTGGAATTTTTTCTATTTCAGCAAGATTTGAAAGGAAAGGTAATATCTGAAACAAAGTCATGGTTAGCACTGGCTGCACTTGCACATCGAGTGTGGCAGGGGAAGATATGGAGGCACAATCTGTACCTCCAGATTTTCTGTGTAAAATTTGGGTTTCCCAGCTTAAATAATAAGACATCTGTGTGACAGATGCCTGTCGTGCAACTTCCTATAACTTTTATAGGATGAAGCCAAAGATAGGGGAAGAAAAGGCCAGCAATTGGGGAAAGAAATAATTTGGAGAAGGAAAAAAAGGTAAAAAAATTGCAACTAAGAAAAGGAAGAGGAAAAACAGTGTTATATTGTTTCTAAATGTTGGTGACTCAGGCACTGAGACAGACTCCTGCCCTTGGATGTCCAAGCCTGGCTAGGAGCAAAATTTCCCACTCTCACATGTTTCCTGTTAGATCATAAGAAGGTAGGCAAAAAAAAAAAAGGAAGCAAAAAAAAAAAAAGAGAAAGAGACCTTTCTTCCCTATATTCTCCAGATTTGTAAAATAAGAATTCCCTATGAGTGCTCCTCTCTCTCCAGTGACATCTATATTGTTAAGAGAAATGAGGATTCAGAAATGCAAACTTCTGTGGTAAAAGCAGCGTTTACATCCTGTTGTCTGTTTGACCATCAAAGCTGGCTTTCATATATTATGTTTTTTTCCACTGTAAGGAGAAATTCCTATTAAGCTAATTATTGCTCCCAAGCTCAAGAAAATTTCTCAATTTTTTGACAACCTTTTTGAAGCGCTTCTTCGTTTCCATGGAGAAATTTTGTGCTAAGATGGGTTTTGTTAGCAGTTGGCACCTCTAATTATAGCTAAATGGATACTCCTGAAACTGAAATAAAAGTTGCTTTAACCACCTTTTCATGTTACATCCAGTTTTGCCCTTCTGGAAGCACCTGGTATACCTGATATGTTTTGGTGTTGTGCTGTTTTGAGATAGACACTCATTTATAATTAATTTCACTGGAAATAGATGAGATTATAATAAATTCCTTTATATTCAAAACAGGCTTATACCCTGACTTCTTTGCTTTTTTTTTTTTTTTTCTTTGTGGAAACTACTTGCCAAAGTGGGAAATGTATGTTCTTTTAGGAAAGCCAAGAAATAACCACAGTGTGATATCTGTCACTATATGTAAAGTCATTGAAGGTAGATGTATTTTATCCCAGTAGTAACGGATATGATTTTTTCAACAGAGTGAAAAGATAGTGTTGTAATGATGACAAATGTTAATCTCTGTCATAATAGAGTGACTTCTGATATTTTTTTCCACTTGAAGTTTTGCTACTGTTTTTTCCTTGCTATTTGCTTGTAGCCCAATGTGGATATGTTAAGGGCTCTCAAGGAGTTTGTTCAACTGTTTAAACTGTTAAATGCTTCATGATTCTTTGGTTCTGTTAAGAGTCATACGACTCTTACAGTCACTACTAAAGAGTGCTGTAGAACAAATACTGTGTCATGTTGGCATTTACCATACCTTTTGAGCTCTGCCAATACTGTAGTTTTGTCTGATCCACTGCTCCATGAGCAAGGCTCATGGAGATGTTCTCATCCATACCTGCATGCCGGAGTTTCAAGATTATCCTAGACTTCAATTCTAACTTTTTGAGTAATAAATAGGCATATTTTTAGCTTTTACCTGCAGTAAGGTGGCAGATACCTGCAAATCACAAAAGAAAATACAATTTCAATTTTCAAATATCAAAGATATCACATGGTGCGTGGAAAACAAATGCCATGATATGCACTGACCATAAGTGCCAGAATCTGCATAAGAAAATGCTAGCATGAATTTCATAGGGTGAATAATAAGTTCTTTACAGTGAATGATGAATGATGAAGACTTACAGAAATGGGTAATATTTTTATCTTACATTTTTTGTCCTTCTTTGGAGTGGAAGATGTCCTAGTATCATGAGGACATGCAGGAAAATAAATCTCTTCCAGTAAGTAACTGGAACTGTTTAATTTGTCACCTTAAGGAAGTGGGAATGAAAAGAAAGAATTATCTCAAAAATATGTGAATTACATATATATCTTAAATGAGTTCTGAGGAATAATAAATTCACAGCCTGGATGTAGAACTATCTCTATTTTTTACAGTGTTTGGGTTTGCCTTGAAGGATGTGGACTCCTATTTGCACTGTCTCAGAAACTGTTTTTGTGGTTTCAAATCTTTACATAGAGACAGTATTGAATCACATGCTGCAGCATATGTCTAGCCCAGCTGTTCCCTCTGTACTTATATGGTCCCATTACTATAAATCTCTGAGTGGATCAAAAGTACCATCATACAGTACCCATGGTTGGGGAAGCATTTGGTGCCCACCATTAATTGTATGGGTAAATTAGAGGTGAAGGTTATGAAGCATTTAGTCTCAAGCCAAGCAAAATGTCTCTGACTGCTTGAAATTGTCCCTCTACTGAGTCCCAGCCAAGGGTACCTTCTTCATTAGCCCTTTTTACAGGAATCAGAGTATTTGTGTATTTTTTGAAATTACATGTGTGGGCAGTCCTCATGTGGCACTGATGTCTTCAAAGACTAAAAAAAATTGCAGCTAAAATCCTCAGTGCTATGCAGCTGTGTTCTGTGCAGCCCTGGGAAGGGTGAGCAGTTCCAGAAAAGGAGACTGAAAGCAATTATCTCTACACTTTGTATCTGCCTTTTACACTGTTAGTACCCCAGTGAGCAGTCTCTACTTATATACTTTTCCCTAAGCCACAATACTTTCTAGATCTAAAGTTTAACACAAATACCAGATCCAGCAGATATTTTTGCCTTTTTTATACGCTGTGCTATTTTAAATGGGGAAAAAATAAAGAAGGAACTGTTTTGATCAAAGGATTTTTCTCTGACATAGCAAGGCAAAATAATGTATTCTCACAAATACCTCAGCTTTCAAATGCAAGAAGGCATTCTCACATTTATACCGTAGAAGGTGCTACTGGGATATTCCAGATTCCCTTCATTCCCCAGAGATCTGTTAATCTCAGAAAAATGAGGGAGGCAGTGTATTTGGCCTGAGATTTCACAATACTGTGATGCATTTGGGGAGTTTCGGGACTCAGCACCCAGGCACAAGGCTACAGGCTCTTCTTGCACCTGAGTGTACCAGCAGCTGGACTCAGAGGAAAATCCCAGGCTGGATGAATTAGCATAAAACCACTTCTTAACAGCCACAAACTTTAAACAGCTTCCCCCACCCTGCTACCCATTTGAATTTGCTATTGGTATTAAGATACCAATAGCAAATTCAAATAATAACCTTGTTTTATACACTTAGTAGACAGACAAATGGGTGGTGTCACCCAGGCAATGTAATGGGAGACCATCTCACCCATGAGATGTAGGGCAGAGACAGAGGGAAAACTCTTTGTGCTCCTCAGATCTGGCTTGTGGGAGTTGCCAGCCCAAAACATAACTTTTTATCAGAAAATCAAACTCAAAAAAATGGTCTGGTGGAGTTTTTACAATGCCTTACACAATCCAGATTGCACTTCCCCTCTAAAATAAACAGTCAAGCATTGGAGAAGTGGGGTGGTATTCAGGACAAGTGGACTGTCCCAGCTGGGCATCCTGGCTCAGTGGGTGAGTGCAAGATCATTATTTTATATCCTTGGACAGTCCACTGGGGTAAAAGCTGCGTAAAAGGACAAATTTTGAGATCTACTGATGTGCTACTTTTTAGTGGAGTGTGTTATACTGCCTTATCAAATATTTGTAACACATGGTCTAGGACTCTGTTCCTTGACAAATGGTGATGATGACTACAGTTCTTGACTACAGTAAAGGTGTCCTGCATGTTTCCCAAACTTTCTTTTCAGAAATTCAGCCTGCAAATACCAATATCAGAGAAATCTATAGGAAATAATGTAAATAATTGAAAGATATACAATCAATATGGAATAGCTGCTCCAGGGAGGGAGTTTCAGGAACAAGAGGTTGTTGCTCTCTCTCCAGGAATGAATATTACTATTTAAGCAATTTTTGAGCACTTTGGGTACTATACTAACAGACATTCACAATATTGTCATCAATAAAGACTTAGTATTCTCCTGTTCCTCCTTCTAGCTGCTAAGGTTGGCTCTGTTTGGGCTGTGTCTAGAGTGTCACAGTACCTCCCAGAGCCAGAGAGGCTCTAGCCATGTTCCCTGAAGGAAAGGCTGGAGGACTGTGCTGGGACAAAACAAATGACAGAAAGGTTTCAGGAGATAATAGCTGTAATGCACCACCTGATGACCAACTGCAGTGATCAGTGTGGCTGAATAGCTTTGAATGGGCCAGTGAGAATGTCTGAATGATCTGACATGCACTTGATTTGGATGGGACAGAAATATTCACACTTTGTAGTGAATAAAAAAATCTCTGTCGTTTCGATCATTGATGTTTATTCTCAGAAGTTCCCTCTTAGGTTCAGATACATCTGAAAGCAGAGAGGATCCTCATTCCATGTGCCATCTCCAGGCCACCAATGCCTCAAATTTATTTGGACACCATCAGTGTGGAGAGGTAAACATGCTGTCCCAGTGGTGGCAGCAGTATCTTCTAGCTTTCTGTCAGGCTTATGTAGGCAGAGATGTTCCTTGAGGTTTGCCAGGTCCTTTGTCAGAGCTAAGAAGAAGCTGCTAAGAAGAAGCTTTTCCTTTTGACAGAAAGTGAAAAGGCAACCTGAAAAATATTGCCATCCTTTTTGGAAGTAGCATTTAGGACATGAGTTGTTCACGTTTCACAGGTTTAGAAGTCTGACATGCATCTGTACATCTCTGTAGCACAACTTGTGCTCCAGTTACTCAAGTGAATTTTCCTGAGCATTTATACCCATGAGACGCCCACTCAAATATTTGTGTGCCAAGCTAGTCTGAACAGTCAGGACATGAGGAGTGTGATTCACTTTCAGATGTAAGAAAACAGTTCTTGAAAAGGATTACTGTATACAGCAAGTCTGGAAAGAGGTTCTGTAGGAGTGCAAAGTCTCCTTGCTGAGTTCTGTGCTAAGGAAGGCAATGTTATAGCAAGACTGAGCTCTTTTCCTCTGCAAGAATAACAACTGTTAAGTAGAACAGACCTGAAGCACAAAAAACCCCCAGGAATTCCAGTAACCACTCTGAGCCAGATTTTAGAGGTTACATCCAATAAATCAACATACTTTTCTTTCTTATGTTAATGAAATATCAGTCAATAACTTGTGTAGAACAAATCCTCTTATATGTATAAGCATGTAGCTGTAAGTCACCAGGGTAGCCCAAAGCTCTAAAGCAAGAGATCTTCAACAAGGATAAGCCAGCTTACCTGCACTGCAACATTTCCTGTAGACATCACATGAAAATCTGACTGTACAGCTGAGGACTGTGTTAATGCCCCAGTGCTGCAGTTTTCTAAGTTGTTTCTTTTCTGTCATGTTGTTACTCTCATTACTTCTATGCAGTTCTTGCCTCACAAATTCAGCTGGTGTGGTTTCCAGTTTGGATCTAGATCTGTGAAGTCTGAAGGAGGGGCATTCCTCTGGGACTGGGCTAATACTGCCTTCTCTAGTATGAATAGTCTTTGTATGAATTTTGAACTTTATTTTCTGGTGGTTTTGAAATGACATTAACTGCTGTATTCGTTAAGCAGTGCTGAAAAATCAAAACCATGTAATTTCCAAGGATTTACTCTCTCTGAAAACTGAACAAAAAGTTACACTGTATGTGGCAAAGGGAACAGAGTGAATAAACCAACAAAACCCACACACCATCAAAATATCAACAGTGACTCATAAGGCTTACAAATTGCTACCTACAGATTCCAGGTGTCTGAAATAAATTATTTAAACTAAACATAAACCAAACATTGTGATAGAGGTCAAATTCTTAGTTTTGCTGCTAACAGTGGTATTTGACAAATGCAAATACAAGAAATCAGATTTTTTACATTATTGTTATAGCAAAATTCTTATTTAGCATTCTGTTATGTATTTTAAACCATGTCTAAGTTACGAGGAAGCTTTTCTTACCTGACTCCTAAGAAAACAATATTCTCAAATGTAACTTAGTCCCAAGAAACACAACAAGATTATTAGATAGCTAAATCCAGTGTATCTGCAAACCCATTTGGGAATGTCATTTGGAAAACAGACTCAAATGAATCTACTATCTACTGTCAATCACTAATAATTTTTCTACAGGTAATTGAGCTATCACAATAGCCTAAATAAAGATGTGCTTCCCCAGAGCAGATGATCAGTTGGGCTCCTGATCATCTCTCCAGAGGTATACCATAGCTGAAATAAACAAACATGCAGGTTTTGCATAGTTTTGGAAATCACATCAAATTAGAGTATCAAATATTTATAGCTAGGTGAAAAAAACAAAAAAGGACTATACATATTCAGTCTCAGTTTCTCTGTCACTTTCAATATTTTTTGACTTAGGATTTTGGTCAAAGTTTTCCAAAATTTTGCTTCCATATCATGATCACTGTTTCTCTGAAAGTTTTTATAGTATTTTTCTACTTAATCTCTTCTGTCTTTATGAACCACAGAGGTTTTCCAAGTCTCATGTTTTTCTTTTAATACAGCCTCAATACCTGCTTGTCTTGTTTCTTTGTTTTTGAAAAAAAAAGTAAGAGGTAACAGGCTCTGTTTAAAATATGGCTTGTGCAAATGCCAGGTGTAATAGTGCTCCATTATCTCTGACTGGGAATGATATGACAGGACTCTCCCATATATACCCTAAATGAAGTTATGACTTGGTAAATGGTATTCTGATAACCATTCTTCCTTCATGCAGCAGACTTCCTGCACCCTGAGAAGTCCAGTGGTGTAACACGTTAATCATAATGGCTAGAACTCATAAGCATCTTGGGAAAAATTGTCCAGATGACACCTGGTGGAATTTAGGCTTAGTAGTCCAAGAGCAGGAGAGAAGGGAACAAGAGGCCATTGCTGTGAAAAGCTGAGGTCACTCAGGTGTGGCCACTCTTTATGAGTATATTGTGTGTTTCAGTCCAAGAAATTGTATATGAAAGGGTAAAACTGAGGATGGAATGGGAAGCTGTTTTGCTGGTACACACGTGTTCTCTGCACACTCTGAACATTGCAAAGAGATGCTCCTGCCTTGTCAGAGTCAGTACTTTGATTAGTGACAGTGTACGTCTTTGGAAAAATCCAAAATTTCAGAGGAGGTGAAGAGAGCTGGTGGTACTTAACTGAAATAATTTGCCTAAAAAATTACTCTGCATGTCTGCTCTGTGTGTATGTGTATGTATGAATGTGCTTGGCTTCACTTTGTGATTATTATTCTTGTGTTTGATGATGATACAAGTACTGCTGTAAAATTGAAATCTAGGTTTTAGAAAAACTCGGATGACACTGTACATCTAAATCTAGATGAGGAGTAGCTGTGCAAGTTGTTAGGTTTATCTTGCATATAGTGGAGGTGATGGGAGACAGCTTTCTGTGCTGAGCAGGAAGATCTCACTTACTGAGGCACCAAGATTAGGAAGCCACTATGTGTGTGGAGGAACAGCCTGAAGGACATGGAGTGTTTGGAAGAGAAATGAAGCTATCCAAAAGCTGACATCTTTGACAGAGCAATTAGGGAGAATGGGAACATGCCAACAGACCTGTGAAGCTCTGCAGGGCCCTGACTGAAAAAAAGAGAAACTGAAACTTAAAAGAGGCGATAGAGGGGAAATTACTGAATTTGCAATTATTGTGTTAAGAAGACTTTCTATGGGAGAAGTACATGAAATGACTGAGTCATTTCACTTCAGAGTGGTGAAGAGCTCTCAGATGAGCAATAAGCCTGTAATGAACAACTTTTCAAGATGCCACACTTCAGGGAAAAGTTCTTAAAACCCTTGCCAGTTCATTCTCTCCAGGGTAGATTTCAATTTGTGAGAGTTACTGAGCGTTCCACACGGCACATCACAGCTCTGTGCCTTATTTAACTTCTGCCTAGAAGTGGCCACAAGTCTTTAATCTGGGATGTGTGGATATATATTTTTTTTCCTGATTTGGCTATCTGTTCTTCCAATGCTGTTAATTCAGTGGGAATCCTTCCTTAACTAGTTTGCAAAGATGACTCAAATCCTCAGAGACTTCAGCTCAGCACCGAAATCTGTGCCAATGGACCAAGGTCATGAGATGATCCCAAAGCAGCCCTCAGAATTACAGTTGATACCTACCCTGAAGACATAAAGGGGAAAAAATAGAAAATACTCTGTTATTTGTGTTCAAATTATGCAAGAGTAACATTATGCTAGTTTTTCACATCAGGGCTCTCTACCTTCAACTCCTTTTTTCCACTTGAACTGAAAACTTTTCCCAAGGATAAGACTGGAGTTTACAAGAGATTGCTAGATGCCAGTCCTACAAATATCTTTGCACATGGTTAGCTTCATGCACAGGGGTGGTCTTGTTGATGTCAAGTTAAGCACATGCCTAAGTGTTTAGAAGACTCAGCCTTACATCTGACATCCAAGTAAACAGACAATCATCGTAAATTCTCCAGGAATTTCTGATCAAAAAGGATGTTTCATTAAAAACAAACCAAATCTTTCAATGTATCTGAATTCAACATGAAAATAGCTTTTAAATTAAAATTATATTCATAGCTTTAAACCTTTAATTAGTGAAATCCTTTTTTATACACTGAAGCTTAAAACTTCTCCTATATTTTAATATTGAAATGTCAGTTTATGAATTTTGAAAGGTCAAATACTTCTCCATTAAACAGAATTTATTCTATTAATACACCAGTTAAGCATCAGTCACTCACCTTCATTTTAATCAAACTGATTCTCTTGTTTTCCAGGATTTGCAGATAAAATTTATTCCTGTAGTGATGAATTCAGCACTCTTATGACACTTACAAGTAACAATTTGAAAGACAGTCCATTATACTTGCACAGCCTCTTCTATCCAGTCATCTCAAGCCACTTGGTAAAACTCACACAAGCATTCTTAAGCCAGAGGAGTATTACTGGCTGTGTGAAGGGGGGTGGGTACTGACAGGGGCTGCACGGGTGCATTGGGCGCTGCACCATGTGCTGGAGGATCAGGTTCTCCAAGTCTAAAGAGCATTGTTTGGTTTCAAGCTTCTTTGGTGAGGCAGGAATCCAAGAGGACTCTGAGCAGTAACAGATCCTGCCACTTACAGACAGAGGGAACAGTGGCTATTTTGTGGTCTCAGGTGTCCTCAGACCTGGGAAGGGGCACAGTACCAATAGTCTGTGCTTCAAAGGCATGACAGGGTGAATGAATATTTAGGTGACATTCTTTGAAGGTAATAATTTAGTTGATAAATTTAGACATCATGCTCTTTTTTTTGTGTTTATAAATTTTCTGTAAAGTAACTGACTTTTCCAAATCTTTAGATACCACAGGAGCATTGTTTTTTGGCCTGTGGGCCAATGGAAAAATGGCTTCTCTGAATATTCACTATGGGTTGATTACTGCTTGTGCCACATGGTTGGCCAGCTTAATGGTGTGGTCTTTCTGTTTCCTGATTGCACACTTCAAGCTTTATGAGCAGGAATATTATTTTTGTTCCTTCTTTGTGAGTTATTCATGAACAGACAAAATTACTCAGTGAACACACAGAGTTAAAAAAATTGTAAGTATTTATGTGGCTTTTGACAGTCTTCATGATAGTGTTATGCTTGAAAATATTTGTTTGGTGCAGTGCCTTTGCATCCCAGGGTTACTAGAAAATAAAGTCTTTCATCTTCCAGATTGCTGGGATGAATGAGTTTACGCATACCTGTAAAGCAAGATTTTGTTCAGGGGACTCGGATCTGGTTTTGTGGATGTTGTATTTTGCCAGACCTAAACCATCAATTTCCACAAAAGTGACTCAGTTTAAAATAATTTCTATTTTAGTTTTGCAAAAAAAAAAAAAAAAAAAAAAAAACCAGCTCAGGGGAGACTTGATAGCTACATGAGAGAACATAGGATATTCTTTGAACTACATACAAATAGATTTTTCTTTCTATCTTGCTGTAGAATGAATGTGTATATGTAGAAAAGACACCTGAAATGCCTCAGCAGAAAAGATGAGTCTTACTTATCAGCCATGAAGTTTAAAAACACTTTCAGAAATATTTTAAGAGCAATAGGCAATAATCGATACATTTTTTCATAAATATATGCTGAGGTTATCAGCTAACTTACACAGTAGATGGAATATAGGACACATGACCTTGGCTTTGAAAATCTACAGCTTTCTTCCCCTTTGACTGGAAAACCACCGTCATTCAGTCAAAGAAATATGTAGTCACGTTATCTTGTTTGACATGCCAAGCAAGAGCCCCTCTGGGAATGGTATCAGTGTCTAACAGGCAACACCAACACACATGCAGTGCCCTAACAGAGTCCAGCTGAATTTAGAAGGGAATAAGGGAGGTCAAATACCCCGTCCATCTGTCTTGCAGCTTAAATCTTTACCATAAATCCAATGATCTGTGAAAACCATTTTTCACAGTTAGAAAAGAAAACTCACTGATTTCGTGTCTCTTGAAGGTTTGAGGAGTGATTCTAAACCTGTTACACTTAGCTAATTCACCTTGCTTTGTACTACTGCCATGAAAGAAAATCACAGAATAGTCTGAGTTGGAAGGATCCTTTCTTCAGAGAATGGGCTGTACAGGCATCAGCTCCATGACCTTGGAATTATTAGTGCCATTCTCAAACAAACTGAGCTAATTCACGATCATACCATGCCAACACCTTTCTGGAATTTTAAAACTAGTCATTTTTCAAGAGGATTTACATTATCAAATCTCCATTAGCCTATCTACACTATAATTAGATTAAATGTAACTAGCACAACTTCAGGTGAAAATAAAACCCTTATGGATAAGTTTTAGGAAACCCTAGACCACAAAGGCTGGATAATTGACTAAGGAAAAAATGGTGATTATTGTATCCATACTTTAGATGCTAAAAATGAATGCATGCAAAAAATCACAACTCCCTTTTATGGCATTATTTTATGTGATCTTGAGTAGTGCTGACCAGTGTGGCCTCATTTTGACAAGGGGCATTCAGGGTAAGAGGGAAGGTAATGCCTGAACAGTGTTACAGAAGCCTTTGTTCATATCACTGGAAAAACCACATCTGAGTCAATGCGAGTACCGCAGGAAAACATCTTGCCTCTTTCTGTGGCTGCCTTGCTCTAGGTCAGGCTGTCAGGACTGGTGGTACGGCTCCAAAAATTTCTTTTTCATTTCCAGAATAGCTGTCTCCAAGCATAATCATGTTCAATAACTTAAAATGAAAAAGAAATGTCTTTTTAACTTTTTACTTAGCTTCCAGAAGTCCCAAAACAGACCTTTTCTAAACAACTCCAGAACAATAGCTCCAACTGTAGCTCCAACCTCTGCACACGCCCTTGAACCCTGTAGCCCAGATGATCCAAATCTGCCAGTCTTGTCATGCTCTTATCTCCTCTGCTTGCCTCTCACCCCTGACCTGCTCCAGCTCATGTTCAGACCTTGCAGTGGTGAGCTCTGTTCCCACACGCCCAGGCAGCAGTGATGGCTTTGCTCCATCCTAGCAGATATGCCATGAACAAGACAAAGACATTTCCCCCAGGAGTGCCTCTTGTCTGCTTGAGAGGTTACCCCTGATCAGTCACACAAGATTGAGCCATATAGTGTGGTGCTCACTTTCCTGCTAACACAAGGGACAAAAGAGACAAGCTGTTTGCTCGGGCTGCCAGCCTGCCCCCAGGAGTCCAGCATAACCCTGGTGTTGCTGTGGGGATATAGTCACCTTCAAGGTGGTCTTTGCTGTAACTGTCTTTATTTTGGCTTAGGATTGTAAGTGGGTAGAGACTTACATGCCCACTTTATCTTCTTTTGAGTACCCCCTCATGCATGAATTACCAGGGTACTATCCAAGAGTCCTTTTCCCATGCCAGACCTCAGCACTGTGTAAGTGCTAGGCCTGTCCAGGCCTTAGCAGCAGCAGCAGTAATGAGGGCGCAGGTGTCGAGCTATGTTACGAACTGGTAAAGCAGCTTCTTCTCACATTTTAGCACAAGGTTACAGTTCAGGGTGTTTGAACTCTGCAGATTTGTAGGAAAACTTATTGTTAAGGTGATCTACACTTGAAGAAATCAATCACTTAAACCTCAAATCCTTTTTCTCCTAGTATGTGTGTGTTGTACCATTTATCTGTGCAGAAAGTCATGACACCATCAGTGTTGCTGCTTAGTTCTAACAGTGCTTCACCAGGCGGCGAGTCAGATCACCACCTCCTGCACTTCAGGAGCTTCTGGTCTTGTAGCTACTAATGCTGAAAAACACAGTTTGCCCTTTGGTGCATTTGCTTCACCCATGTTGGCAGAAAAATGACTCCCAGTCTGACAAGTGGTGACAGCAGCCGAGCGGGGCATGTGGGGCTGGGGCCGTGAGGGCCTTGTGGTGCTGGCTGGGCGCCTGCACGACCACCATCTGCCCTCTGCACAGGAGGGACGTGGGGCCGGCCACCATGGGGGAACCTGCTGCCAAAAGTACTTTATTTCTCCTCTGAAAAAGGTGATGTGCCTTCCCACAGCTGGCAACGGGCCTCGGCACAGCTGCTCGCCCGCAGGACACGGCCCTGTGGGGATGCCGTGTGCCAGCCCCAAGTGCCATGCCTGGTCTGTGTGGGGGAGAAGGAGGTCCCTTTTCCAGGCAGTGTTTGGCAGAGCTTGCCAGTGGGAACGAGGGAGGGCCTGGGGCAGATGTGGAGGCGGTTGGCAGAGTGAACCTTGGAAGGAAATGCTCTGGGTCTATGTGTGTGGGGATGCCTGCCTGCTGAGAGCAGGGTGGGATACAGCAGGGTGCCCAGGGATGTGGGGAGCATCTCTGTGCATGGACACAACACTGCTGGGACATGCAGACTCCCCTAGCAAGGTGGATATGGGCTCGTTCTTTCTGCAGTGGAAATGAGTCGCCTTCCTTTCCTTTGATGATCTGATTAGGCCTGCGAAACATAGAAGGAAACAAAAAATGAGATGAATGATGTGTGAAAAAAAGGAATTATAACAGCTAAAAATTCCTAATAATTGGAAATGTTTTAAAGTCCCGGTTAAACAGCTGATGTTTTGATGTAGGCCTTGGAAACAGGACGCATATATCACAGATGTTCTCCTCAGCACAGTTGTGTCTCCCCTTAACTCTTGCAGTAAATAGCAGAGGCTAAAATGAAAAATCCCTTTCCAGTGTTCATCAAAACTCTACAATCCCTGGAGAAATCATTCTGAAGGATCAGCTAATGAGTGCTGTCAAATGTTGAGCTGCTCTTCCTTGATCTGGGGGCAAATCACTCACTTTGCTGGCAGGTTCAGAAATGCCTCAGTTCAAAACAGCCTCACAGATCTGATGGTGCCTCAGCTGAAGGCCACATTCTGCCTCTGCTGTTGCTGCTGTACCAGAGGTGAAATGTTTGCTAAAGACTTCTCCTGAATATTTACAGGGTAATCAGGTGAGAAAGACTTCTTTGCCACTAGTAAATCTTATGATCTTGCTTGGAGTAATATTTTCTAGGTGTTTCTGTTCAAATAGTAACAGAACAGTACAGATCCTGTGTAACAGGAAAGGAGAGCAAGACAGATATGGTGTAAAGAAGTCTAAAATCTTTAATGTTTTAACTTTTAAATATTTTAACTGCCTAACTTTATTGAGAAGACAGGAGCTCAGGTAAAATAAAGGAGGAGAAAATGCTAAAGAGTAAATAGATGTATTCAGACTGCCAGGACCTGATAAACAGTCCTATGTAATCTCTGAACCATTGGTGAGTCTTCACAGTAACATAAAAAGATGCAAATATGGTTCTTCTGAAAAAATCAGGAAGCTATAATCAATTCCTTATAGGAGCTCCTGGAAATGTTCTGAATTTATTAAATAAACAATAAATAGGTTGCAGGAGGATCCTAAAAAGTTAAAATAGCACACCTAAGCAGGCAAAAAATACACTGTATGAAATCAATCTTGATTCCTTCTCTGAGAGCATTTGATTTAGAGAATAAGTGAAAAGCCGTATATAGGATGTCTCTCTGATTTAGACAGACTTATCCCACACAGGTCTGCAAAGCTGAGGAAATAAACCTAGAGTTGTCATCCTAAACTGATTGAACAGCTGTTTGAAATGCTCCTTTCAAAAACTTCTGAGGCTTTCAAAGGCCTAAATAGTTTGCTGGTTAGGTATGGCTCCAAGTGTAGCCTTAGAAGAGTGGTAAGTGGAGAGCATTTCTTGCTAAAGTCTTGGCTTTCAGTTTTATAAACAACTTGATACATTTGCTGAAGACATTATAAGCAGTTTGTAGTACATGATTAGAATTTAAAGTAACCTTAATAATTTAGGTGGATGGTCCAAAATCATGAGATGAAGCATGGCAATGGAACAGCCCCACAGGAGAAAAGGAGAATGAATGTCATGTGGGGTGAGTCAGAAATGTGAAGGTGATGCAGAAACAGAAAATCGTATTCTGGGAAGAACTATCACAGGCTATCACAGGCTGCTGTGAGGAAGATGCAAGATGCAGCCTTTCTGCCCAGTGAAGCTTTAGTGGGTACTTGGGATCTATCTTAGCAGCAAAGACAACATAAACTGGAGCAACAACATTTTGAGAATGCCTTAGGTAACTTGAAAAGAACCTGGAAGCATTCAGCAGGAAGAGCAGAAGATATGGCCTGTAAGGCTGAGGAAGATTTGGCATACGTCTTTTAATAAGGCTATATTTTCATTTTTATGACTGTTTGGAGCATTTGGTGAACTCTTCTTGGTTTAAAGTAGTGCATATTCAGATTTCCCCTTTTCAGGCATCAAATTTCCAAGAATGTAAAGGAAAAAAACCCACATGATATTACTTATCAAAATTAAGGAAATAGAGTTTTTTGCTTGTTTGGGTTTTTGTTTGTTTGTTTATTTGTTGTTGTTGTGTTTGGTTTTTTGTTTGGTTGGGATTTTTTGTTTGGTTTGCTTGGGATTTTTTTTTTGTTTTGGGGGTGGGTTTTTCCTTAGTTTGTTTGGTTTTTTGTTTATTTTTTTACCCAGCTATCCCTTGAAGAAGGTGCTACGCCCAAACTACTGAGTGAAAGTCAACCTTTCTTCAAATTGCACCATTTTCCATTCATAAATGCGTAAAGTCATTGCCTTCCTGCATTTCTCTCTGACAATGATGTCAACTGGTGTTTACTAAATCAAAATGAAACTATGACATAGTGCCTATAATTTAATCACAAAGAAATGTGAAACATTAACAATTTGGAGTTTCTAATAAAATCTCAGAAACATCAAAGGTATTTAAATTTATTTCAGACATTTTGAATCTGTGAAATTTGGATGGGTTTAATTTTTCTTTTCCTAAAGTGATTTGTAATGAGAATTGCTAAATTTCAAGAGTGCCTAATTTAGTTTCTGTTCTTTTTTGGAAGTCTTACTATATTTTGAATTGATTTAATAAAGTCTTTATTTGGAAGTGCACGTTTACAGAAACCTCACAGTTGAAAAAACCAAATACATTTGTGCAGCTTTTCAGAATTCAGTAGTTGCATGTCATGATATTTAACATAATGCCTTAGCTAATATGCAATTCAAGTCAGAAATCACCTTCTAGAAATGCAAATGTCCAGTAAAGAAATTACTGGACACGTAAAGCAGTGACACTTCTCTTGCCCACGGTAAGAGACTACTGTGGCTAGAGACCTTACCTGCATAGCATATTTTAATTTCTCATTTCTTATTCTGAATTTTAAAAAATTTAATTGTGAGCTTGTAAACTTCTGTCCATTCAATCTTCATTCTCCATTGTCAACATGAAGACAGATATTATTCATTCTGAGTGTATATAGACATATTTCACCTTTTGCAAACTGCTCTGAGAAAAGTGCAAAACTGAAAATATGCACAGAAGTTTTGTCTCCAGAGTGAATTTATATTACACTTTTCCTAGGTCATGATCTCTTTCTGGACGTCTGACAGGGAAAGGCTGCATTCAGCAGTAGAAGACATGTCTGCCCCATTATGTGGCAACTCAGGGTCAGTACATGATCTGCTATGAGAAAAAGATATAAAATTTGAAGAACTCTTTTTAAAAAAATAATCCAAAGTACACTTTGTATTTTTTCTCTCTTCCATGTGACAAAATCTAGAGACTAGATTTTGGGAGAATAAGTGTGGGTGATTTCAGTGCCATAAAGACTCCTTTCATTTTTCTTGCAAACATTCCCTTTTAATAACTAACATATATGCTGAATAACTTTGATCCAGATAAGCATCTCTATTAAAGTCCACAGATTTGTTTTTGACTGGGGAGATAAGACTAGAAAAAAGCAGGGCATTAAAAAATTTAAGTTAATCGTAGCTATTTGTAAAAGCAAAATGCAAAATTTCCTTGGTCACTCTTGGGTATGAACAATTGTGTTTATATAAATATGCACCTACACTTGTACAAATGTACCTCTATGTATGTACTTAAGTAATGTTCACATTATAGATGTTCAAAACTTAGCACAGAAACAGATTTTCTATGATAAAAATCATATTTCTCTTCCTGAATGAGTATCTAGAAGGAAGGAAATCAGGGAGGAAAACTGGAGGGAGGAATGCAGGGAAAATGGAAGGTAAAAAGTGTTCAAGCTTTTTCATTGAGCAGCTTCACATCTACAGTTTCTGGTTCCTCTTCTGAGCAACAGCAAGGGAATGAAAAAATGGAGGGAAATAAAGGTGATAATATAGTCAACTGTTATGTTATCATATTCCAGAAGTGCTATGGGGCAAATAGGAAATGGGTTACACCCAGAGCATATGTAACTATATGAGATAGGGAATGTTTCCATAAGGAAACACTGGTTTGCAAGCTAATCAAAGTGAAGTATTTTTGAACCTCCTGCACTGAGGTAAACTCATCTCAGCCAAAAGCAGTGAGGATGTGGCCATGTTCCCTATTATTCTTTAGGATTTATAGTATGCTAATAAAATAAATGATCTGACAGACATATCATGTGAGACATGAGGGTGTGTGGGACAGGGAAAAGAAGTTGGTTCATTTTTCCATTTGTATCCTAGACCAATATTGAGCAGTTATCCAGTCTCAGAAATGTATTTTTTGTCACAAAAAGATATAGCTATGTATTTTACTCACTTTTAATGGCTACTGTGGTGAATCTAACAACCTGAATAATTGGCCTTTGTATTTGGATTTAACTACAGAAACTCTAAATGCTTGTAAATTGAAGCAAGCAATTAGTTCTGGGAGCACAGAGCCAAGACAACCTGATGTCCTGGGTTATCATGACAAGCAGCCATATTACTGCATGTGCAAAGGCTGTGTTTATGGGCTGAGCTACACAGAATGATATTACTCCTACTCCCACATTCTGATGACACACAGCATGGACCAGTCAGTTGCTCCACATCTTCCCCAGAAACAGAGCCAGAGTGTGAGAGGTGGGTGAGAAGTTCACCAAGTCCCACAACAGGACGGGCAAGGATCAATACCCCAGCTTGAACAGGTTTGGTCCAGCAAGAGGATTTGGGTGTGTCTGTAGTAACTTGTCTAGAGACTTTCATATGCTTGAAATACAAATACAAGGAAAAATAATTCCTAGTCCCTAAGATTTGCATTATATGAATGTCAGTACTACATTAGAAAAATGGAGAGATTTTAAACTTGCTGTAGTACTGGAAGTGTCTGTGTCCCTGAAGGAAACAAGTGGAGAGAAGCTAAGAGTTTTGTAAAGAATATTGTAAAGAATAGGTCTAGAGGTGCATTTTCATCAGGAAACAACAGTTTTTATATAACTTCAGGTACATAGAAGATAATGTCTAATCAGAAGAAATTTTTAAGGAAAATTCTGCACTTCAGAGAGGTGCCTGGAGATGGGAAACTGCAAAGCACCATTTTTCAACTCTACTCCTCTGGTTTGCAGAAGTTACCTGTTTGAGATACTGGTTTCTGACTAATTCAGACAGTTGCTGAAAACCCTGAAGATGGGGATTAACTGCATTTGAAGAATCGTTGTCACTGATAACATCATTCTGCCTAAAACTTATACAGGAATTTACAGTACAAACAGGAGATTATATTATTTCTTTGGGTAACGTTTCAGATAACATGTGGTCCTCAGAAGAAGAGAACCACTGTGTTCTATGCACAGTCTGGGCTATACAGTCTTCCCAGTGGAAGTGCAGGGAAGGCTTCAGAAAGGTAAGTCTGTTGTGCAACTCCTTTAAAAAAATTTGGCTTGAAAAGTGTCTTGAATATGGCAAAATCCTTCATCTGAAGTGGGTCACTGAAAGAACCATCTGACCAAATGGAATTCTGGATCTGTATGTTAGATCCTGGTGAAGTTGGTTATCTAGATCATGCTACACAAACACAGGTTGTATGTTGCAGTGGAATTATGTTTAAAGTGCAAAGCAGTTTAACACAAGTACTGTGAATTTAACAGAGTTTTTTATCCACATTCCACTAAGTGACACCTGAGAAATGGCAGTGCCTGGCATTTGGAGATTAAGTGAAGATACAAGTGCATAAACCTCTTTAGACAGAAATTAATAGTAACAATATTCTTCCCTGGCAGTTTACTGCTAGGTGGAAGGCAAAAGTGCAACAAGAATTCTTTCACAAAAACCCTGATAATGTTTTATAACTGAAGTGGAAATTCCAATGAAAAGTGTAAAAAAAAAGTGTAGAAAAATAATGCAAAAAAAAGTGAAGATGATAGAACATACTTTCATGAAACAAAATGAGAATTCTGAGAATGGGAACAGGAATAAAATGGAAATTATCAACCTGGGGGGAAAAAAAATGTACCACTTTTGGTAAAGGAATTCCTATCATCCCAGGATATAAAAAACATGGCTTAAGAGGGTCTCTCTGATAGTCTCCACACAAGAACTATTTTCATTGGGAATTTTCATTTTGGCAACAGCAGTCCGTTGAAAGTACAAGGATTTGCCTTGGGAGTCCACAGGCTCCTCTGCCTGACAGATTGACAGTTCCAAAGAGGAGGATGGGGTTGTGTTTATAATGGGACATAGCGGAATGCAGCTCTATCCAAAAATGTTATGGATTTACATACATTTAATATCCACATTCCATTAAGTGACATCTAAAACCCAGGGAGAGACTTTACTTAAAAAGAAAAGAGACACTGGATGATTCAGAGACTTAGTAATGGAATACAGAGCCATTCACCTCTAGGTCAACTGTCTGAGTTCAGCTCGAGTTATTATTGACCAAACATTTATACTAACTGCAGGCTGTGTGAAATATCAATGGCTTTATGGCTCTGCTAGATATATTATTTGTTCATGTCTGAGGTGTCCATATGGCAAAAATCACCTCAGACTCCCTTTACAGTCAGGGAAAACCAGGTACTTTTAAGGCATAAATCATCTGGAAGATGTCTTCTTTAGGATGAGATTAATTGCACCCTAGAAGTATCTATTTCTCTCTGTTGACTACAAAAAGAGCACAGGGAGACTTGCTTCTATGTAGATGTTTATACTGCAGGAGTCTAAATTTGGATAAGATGAATACCATACTAAGTGATTCCTCTCCAGTCACCCAGAGGGCTGCGGTAGGTCTGCAACTGAGCGTGGGTATCATAGACCCACTTGCAGAAAAATGCTAGCTCACATCTGCCCTTGGCCACCTGAATCTCACCTTTACTATGTCTCAGTGTCCTCTGGCAAATAATCAGCAGCCTTTCTTACTCCTTATGGAAGAGATGAACCAACCTAAGGGAAGGTGCATCTTGATATTAACAATGCCCTTTTCCCTAGAACCTATTGGCAAAATTTGTCAGTGATAATGTGGGTGGTCTCCAGAAAGGCAGTAGGCTGGAACATGTGTCTTTCTCTGTGCTTGAGAACCTGTGTACAGTGAGGGGCTCTCTGATGCCCTACCAAACTTTCCTGCCTGGCAAATGTCAAAATATATTAAGATGGCACTTCCAGTTTTAATCTGTGAATGGATAAATTACTTCCTCTTGCATCTTTTTTACAAGCTTTTGTTAAGTGACTGAAATAAGAGCAGATTGTGCAAGCTTCTGCCAAGAGATTTAATAATATTAGTACTAAATAATAACAGCTTCATCCTCAAGGAAGTGCTTGCAGTTAAGACAGGCAGGTTACGACAGTATGCAGAACATGACATGTGAATTAGTCATCCTTCTCTGCTCCTGGAACATTGGCTCTGTTGTAGGTGATAATGAAACCAGAAGAAAATCTTCTGAAGGTAAGGTGTATGTTTATTTGTTTTAGAATCTTTGATGGTATATTGACTGCTATATGATCCATACTGGGTTGTGAGATGTTGAACACAGCCTGATCCTGAAAGTCCTGGTTCATGCCTGGCAGAGGCTTTCTTCAGTAATACCAGAGATGTCTTGCCTTTTACATAGCAATTTGTCCTCTTCTCTTTGCATCAGCTAGTATGTGCAGGAAACTGGACAAACAGCTTTTGACGTCTGCTCAGTCATTAAGCAACTTTTATTAAGATTGCTACAAGAGGCTGACCAGGTGTGTCTTTGTGTTGGATGGAAAATGACTTCTAGGTGTAAACTAAGACACCCGTCTGGTTTTGAGATATTTTGTCCCTCCCATGAATAATTTAAGCTGTGGTGCATTGAAGCATATGCAGCTTCTCAAGTAACTTTGAAAATAGTGGTAGATCTTTGTATTCCAGAGCAGAGCTCCTGTTTATGTTAACAACATTGCTTGCTTGCTGTAAGATCTCTGTTCTGTCACATTCATAGGTCATCTGTCTTAAAGCCTATAAGTATGAGTTCAAATGATGGAAGCAAGTGCCCATTCACACAGCCAAATTGATATTATTTACTAATTACAGATATCTGTCTCTTCCTCTATCTCAAGAAAACCTGATGTCCTA
>VYXD01009303.1:0-15112 GCA_013397195.1 Hylia prasina | reverse complement strand
TGGTCTAAGTGAACTTGCATTCTGTCAGAGGCAGGGGTACAAGAATTTTAATTGCTTATTTAAAAAATAAACTCATAGAAAGATTGATACACACTCTATATAAAATATAGGATAAAATCGGTCTCTATCTATAAAACCCTGTCAAGCTTCAATTATAAAATTTTACATTTTAAAAGTCAAATTCCTTTGTAGCACTAATTGCATGCTCCATGGAGAAGGAAAACTACTGGCACTGTCCCATTTTTTATTAAAATGGGCTTTGTTTTGTTTTACCCAAATAGAGTTTGGTTTAATATGTCCTGAAAAGCATCACTGAATGGACTAGCAGTAGAAATGAGTTATGGGGGTTTTTGTGTGTGCTGATTGCCCAGAATCAGCAGTATAAACCACAGTTGCCCAGGCTGGGCCAAAACTAGCTAAAAATATGCAAAAACCAGTGCCAAGATGAGACCTTATCAGGGATTCACACCAGAGACACCTGCCTAGATCTATTACAGGTGTTACGTTAACCAAAGTCTCCCACTCATATTTCACAGCACTTGCCAAAACAAAATAGGACAACAAAGTGTGTTAAATCTGTACATGACTCAGATTAAAGTTAATTAAAATTCTTCCTTTGACAATAGAAAACCAAATTACAGGCAATAGCCTTTGTAAATATGCATGCCACATACGTCTTCACTGTGGGTTAAAAAGGACAGACTAGAATACACCTCCTGAACTATCTAATGCACAGCCCTGGTTCCACAAATAATTTATCATCTACATTTTGAAACAAATGAGGAGTTTACTTCACAATGGAAGGTTGCTCTAGAAATGGAAGCAACTAATTACTGATGAGCTTAACATAATATCTAAAATAAATTCATGGTCTGCTTACCCTCTTCAGTGTAAATATATTTCTTCTCTAGGATTAAGTCTTTGATGTCATGGCATCCATGTCTGGGAATTGGTAGGCTAAACATGAGCTCTTCCAACATTTTTCTATTCTCTAAGAATGCTTCTCCCATCACCTTCAGATCATATTTACATTTTTCAAGGCTACCTCCTCCTGAGAGTTCACAGTTATTTTGTGATTAGTCAGAATATCCAGCTCTTTATTCACATCTTCTTTTTTTTTTTTTNCATCTTCTTTTTTTTTTTTTTTTTTTCCCCTCTTTACAAAATCCTGTTATATGGAAAAAATCTTCTGTTCTGAATTCCCAACACAGCTATCAATAAAGGTGCTGTGATGTTCAGCACTGGAAACATGAATAGATATTTGGGTCAGGAACATATGAAACTGGCTTTGGTAAACAAAAATTCTTGCACATAACGCAAGAATAAATGAGATGAAATGCAAACAGACAACACGGTGAGCATTGGGATCCTAGAGAAATCAAAGAGGAAATGTTCAAGTTTAATATGTATGTGAAATCTTATTTTCTGCATGGGCTTCTGTACCTATCTTAAGGCTGAAAATGAGGGACCTGGGTAACAGAGACGAAGCCTAAATTAATTTAGTACACTTTGCCAAGTAAACCTACATAAAATTTGAGGTCAAAGGAATTCTTCACATTTGCCTTTAAAGAAGAAACTTGGAAGATTCCCATGGAATATCCTTCTGTTGTGGATTATTTATCACAGTATCTGACTTTTTAGCAAAGTAAGCAGCTATGATACAAAGGGTATGCTAAATAAACAAACGAGAAACAAACAAAATAAAAACCATCACCATCCTTATCATCATCAAAGCAATAAAAAATTAGTCAATTCTTGAAATGGAGGGAGGTTATAATTTCCACAGGTATATGTGGCTGTTTAACATTTTTGTATGTGTCCTGAAAAAAGGGGGATGGAATGGAACAGGAACTTTTGCTGTCAGCTCAGTTATTTGGTATCATAAGGATGAGGACTGACTGAGATGAACAGATGCATGACCAAGGAATCTGAAATGGTAAAAGAGATTGAATGTGACTGAATATCACCCAGGTAGAGGTGATATGGGGGAAAGATTTCCACATGGAAAGATACAGTTATTCTCAATTGCCCAATTAGCCCCAAGATCTTGCTCATGAGTAGTCTGATAAGCAGTTTGGTGGTCATGAAAGATAAAAAAAGAGAACAAACAAGCAATTCAAATGATACGAAAGGATTAGCAAATAAAGTGGAGAACATAACTGCTTTGCTACATAAATACATGTTGGATATGCACCATGCAGTTCTGGTCTCATTATATCAAAAAGGAGGTGCTAGAAGTGGAAAGTACTCAGACTTCCTTGCTGCTTTATCTGAAAGCATAAAACAATTTCCTTTTAAGCAACAGTCAAGCAGGCTCAGACTTCTTAGGCAAAATAGACCACCTTGAGGGAATATGACAGAAATCTATAAAATCCTTAGTGGATCAATCAATGATCAAAGTATGCACAGGAGACTACTAGGAGAATAGTGAATGACAACAGTATTATGTTGACAAAATAAATGAAAGATTAAATGTGTTAATAATTAGTCTCCCAAGTAACAATGCCTCCATTTCCACAAAACATCTCGCATGGTTCAGCTCCATGAAAACTAGAACACAAAACTAAATGCTGGCATAAAAACAACAAAAAAAGGTATTATTCTAAGTAAAATTAACATAAACTGATCAAGGAAGTATATGGATAATAAATAAAAATTACCTGGCTTCTTGTCACTATTTGAGCACAAACCAAAATACAGTATTTGAGTTATTTTTCTCAAGGTGAGGAGTACAGACCCTGACCTTTAACAGTGACTGAGCTTTGCATTCTGAGGCACAGTCCAGAAAAGGTTCATTCACACACTGACATAAAATGTACATTTGAGAGATATATGGTGTAGTGTGCTGTTTCAATTTGCAAGGAAGAAAAGAGGCTTAAACACAACCACATCCTGCACCAATAAATAAGCTTTTAAAATCCACAGAGGTGTTTAATGCAAGTCTACCTCTCCACTGTCAGCCAAAATAAAATAGGCCAAGCGTTATGTGTTCACAAATGGACAAACGAAGAACAAATGTGATATCTAATTCTGGACAAGCTGTAAGTGGTGTAGGCAAAGCCTCACAGTCAGACAATTAAATTTTGCTTCACAGCTTTTTCAAGAGAGCATTAGGATGACTGCTTATACAGGTTTAACAAGTGGGAAACTAGTATGTGGTAAAAAAGCAGGTCTGAAGGGTATAGTCAGATTCTGAATGACCCTCATCAGTGCTAAAATACCATCCTGAGAGAAAAAGAAAATCCTTTTCTCTCTTGCAAACTTTTCTTCTCCACAAATAATGTCCTTGAACTCACTGATAAGGGATATGCACATCCAATCCAGAACAGATCAACTGCAAAAATAAGTAAACTGGGTAAGAAAATTAAAGGTTAACCTGGTAAGGTAAGCACTACCTTGGAATGAGTAGGTATTTTAGGGTTTTTTTTAATTCATTTGTACTACCTTTTTATTCATGTGTACTATACCCCAGAACACAATTTTAAAATGTAAAAAAAAAACAAAACAAACCACAAAAACAACAACAACAACAACAAAAGCTGCATCACATTTCTTGATAAAAACACTATTAGATGTCTGACATACTCAGGGAAAATACACAATTTGGTATTTTGTGCATGCTCTTTTGGGGGAGTTAAAAAAAGAACGTGTGGCAATGACGTTTTATGTAGGAGACAGATATTTCATTATATGGGAACATGAGAAAAGGCAGGAGGTCAAGGGCTTGTGCTGTCCCTTTGGTTACACATGGTGAGAATGAGTATACAATTGGGAAAAGGGAAAAAATATACATATAAAACATCATGCAAACACAGAGGTTATATGCTGAGGAAAGAAGAAAAAGGGAAGAGGGGAAAAAAAGGCATTATCTAGGGCAAAAGGTACTACAAAAAGAAAAAAGTAAAGGAAGTTAAAAGGACAAAAAAGATACTTTAGGGGCTATGTTAGCATTGTGGCTCAAGTGCTAGAACAAGCAAAATCACGTATCTCCATTAGCTCAGACAACAGAGGTTTACACCTTTATTGCTGGACTGTTCTTTCATATCTGTGGACTATTTCTTATCTGGAATAGTGGTGTGACTATATTTGCACCTAATTTGGACAAAAAATATGCCTGTAGAAGGAAAGTAAGTAAAAATAGGAGATTCAGTTAACCTCAGGGATATGGAACTATCTGCAATTAAAAATTATACAAATAAAAACAAAACAAGAAAAAACCCTAGTGACAATACAGAGAGAGGTATTCCACCCTGGAATACAAAGGTAAGCTGTTTTATATGGCATATGCTTTGACTTTTATATTACAAGAAAACATACCAAACAGCAGACGTTATTCTGCTACTGCTGTACATGCATATTTATTTTAAAATGTCTCTGCAAAGCTATTTTATCTTCAGCTTTCTTTTCTACAGCAGGAATATTATCAATTATTTCCTAATAGACAAAGCCACATGAGCAGTCACCAGTAACATGCAGACATATAGATGATCTGAGAATATGCTTAATGCAGGCTTAAAAAATTTCAGATACTTGTAAGAAGTTTCTTGGTTGCCAGTTTGGACAATGCCAGTAATGTAATGAATTAAGCAATGGATGTAAAAATTACAAGTACTCAAACACTACTGTATTATAAGAAAAAGATTCTGGGCAGCACTGACATGACACAAACACAAGCACTGTCAAACATGACATAAATCACTTGTCCCAGGGAAAAAGCAAGAAATGTTTAATGCAAGCAGATGCTTCTGTGAAGGATATGCAGTACTGATCTTCTTCAAGAAAAACAGTGAACAGGAAGCAACACGAAGTTTGCTGTCACCAAGAAAAAGAATATATATCCTGCAATTCTGACTAAAACAATTAGACTATCGATTGCACACACATTTATGGAAAGCAGCTCTCTACAAATAGTGGCAGGATTAGTGATGTCTTTAGAATCACAGATCTTCTAGATTTGTTCAATAGATTATGCAAGCCTAGTTTCATTTAAATTTGTGAGCTTTGATCTTTCCTTTTCTTTGCTTAACTTTTTAAATGTCACATTAAAACCACAGACAATAAATATGATAATTTAAAATGACAAGTACATCAGGAAACAAGAGAAAATTCTTTAAAACAATTCAATACTACTCCCTTTGAAGCACACAGAGTTTCTTTAGCTGTGAAAATATTTTAGCTATTTTACTCCTCCTATCCTGTTAGCCATTTACAGTGTTGCTGGATACTAGCTCAAGAAATTACTCAAACCAGAAAAAAAGACTGAGCTTTTCAGGCTAAATTAAAAAAGCCATTTGTCTGCATTAAAAAAAAAAATATATATATATATATATATATACCCCCCCAAAAATAAACAAAAACACACCACCACCACCACCACCAACAAAAACTAACCAACCAAACCTGAGATATTGAGTAGAATCCACTTAGTTCAACTCTGTGGTTTTGACCTTAAACGATCAAATGATCAGTACTTTCCATCTATCTGAGTTACCAAGATGCTGAGGAAGCCTAGAGAATAATCTGTGATTGATTTTATCAGCTACCTAGTAGGCAGTAGGGTGTTACAGATGCAAACTCTGATCTGAGGAACACAGACAACAGGCAAAATCTGTAATAAAAAAAGTACAAACCAAGGGAAAAGTTTTCCACATATAACTTCAGTAAGCGCAGGGACACATTGCTCAGAGAGGTTGTGGAACCTGCATTCTTGGATGCTTTTCAAAATTCTGTTACATAAAGTCAGGAATTCTCCAACTTGAAAGTTATCCCTACTTTGCATTGGCTAGATGGCACCCACAGATGTCCCTTCGGAACTAAATCATCGTATGATACCAAACAAATCTTAAAAAGAGAATTAGGCTGCTAAATCACATTAAAAAATTGGGGTTTTTTTCCACGTTTGTACAGCATATAAATGTGAAATCTGGAACTTAACTTTGAATCTAAATAGACAAATGTTAATAAAATAATGAAAAGAGTTTACTTGTAATTCTGCTTTTAAAAAAATCCTGGATTATCCATATCCAAGCTTTAAAAAACAGAAAATGAATGAGTCATGAGACTACATGTTTTGCATCAACATTTAATTATTCAAATTTAGCTTAATTCAGTGATAATTAACAGATTCTTTCCATGAGATGGCTGCTTAGCAGCCTGAACAGAAATGAATTACCAGATATCCAGGCCAAATAGTACACTTTCTTTGGTAGATTCAGCGCTCACTCCTAAATCTCAATGAACATGCAATACTCCTATTTAGAGATTGCTGTTTCAGACCTTTCTTTAGTTGCACAAGGAAGCCAGACAAAAATTTAAACCTTTCCTGCATTTGGTTGAGTGTTTTCAGTGAACAAAGAGAACATTCCACCCCCTAGGAATATTGATCAATTCAGAAGCACTAGATTCATATTTTAAAAGATAGCATAAGAGTTTTTCACACTGGGTATGTACGCAGAGTTGTGAAAATCAAAGAAAAATCAATGTAGTACAGGAGTAAAATGCCTCTTGATACATGTATGGTAAACTACCAACACAGATTTATTCAGTAAAATGAAAAAATGATTCAGTAATGCCAAAATTATCACATTCTCTTAAAAAATTAGATATAAGCCATCTTTTCAGTTAAACAAACATAAATTCAGAATATCCCTATTCAATGGTTTACTCCATTATGGCACAGGATATAACCTAGTAAAACTTGCTGTAAAACATAATCTGTCCCTTTGTCAAAATCAGTGTTCATAAATCAAAACTTCATAATTATTTTTCTAAATGTAGCAAAAATTTAAGACACACCCACAAATAAAGTCAAGGCATATATTTCTAAGAAAGCATATAAGTAATAATAACTTAAGATGCTTAACTTCAGAGTTATTTTATACCGCTATTGATAAAGCATAACTACATTAAGAAATCCCAGTTTTTTACATCTATTGATTGTACGGAGAAAACCCAAACCAAAACAAACGAAAAGTGATAAAAAGTGGGATACAACATTCACAAATCTGACTCAATTTGCAGTATTGTCACTCTGTGCGGTGGTGCAGGGCTTGCCTCAAAGGCTAGCTCTGTGGCCCTGCAGCCACAGGTGCAGCAGGCAGGCAATGACGCACTGCTGCGCAGTGGGTCCCACCTCACAGGATCCAGGAGGACCAGCATAGGCGTGAAGAAAAAGGGGGGACTCCAGCTTGGATGAAGCACACAGCCGTTCATCCCCAGGTTCTTGCCCAGGCAGAGCAGAGATCTGTCTTGTGCAGCCCCTTATAAAGCGAGGTGGGTTCTAAGGGAGGGGGCTACAACCAACCAACAGGGAGAGACTTGGGAGGGGTTACACATAACTCAATCAGGGGGACAACCAATCTCAGGGAAGGTAAGGGGAGGTTCTCTAGCCCTGACCAATCCTTCGACGCTCTCCTCAGAACCTTCTGGAAGGTTGGGAGAGGTCTGACCAGGATTGACAGGGCCAGGGGGCAGGGTAAACAGGACTGACACAGGGAGAGGATCATGGGGAAAACCATTAAGGGGAGACGAACAGGGTACACGGGAAGAACCATTTTATGGTAGAATTACACAGATCAAAACATGCTGCCACAACTCTGGATATTAACCTCATCTTGTACATAATGTGAACATTCTAGCTACAGGAACAACAGACATAATAAAACCCCAGACTGTGTGTTTCACAGTGATGTTATGATCAAATCTGCAGTATTGTGTAACTGCTGGAGCTGAAATAGGAGGATTCTATGACACACTTCAAGTTAAAATTATTTTCTGGGGTTGGCCATCATCAAACACTAAGCAGCGCTACAAGACAATTCAAAGGTCAATCTCCTTATCAGAGTAGGAATTGGACACATTTATCAGAACAAACATTTTGTGCAGAGATCACAGTGTAAAAGTTCATTCTGCCTTTGGAGAAGTCATCATTTTCAGTGATATTCACCTTTTAGCTATGTGGATTCTCTCCCAAACCTAGGAAATCACCCAAAGGAGAATTATTGCAGCCTGAACACCAAATCAGTCACCTTTCAGTGAATTACAATGAGCCTACCAGCTATTGAATCAAAGTTATCACCTACTGAATCATACCAGGATTAAATCTGTATGAGAAACACTGCATTGTTGAGTAGTTATTTCCCTCAGTAAATTAAAATCCCAATTTCCTACAGTAGGTAACATTTACAAAAGCAATTAAATTTGGGACTGGCCTGGTATAACTCTTCAGGAAAAATCTCAATATGGTAGACTTTTAGGTAGTTATTATGATTGTTTTTAAGGGGAAGACACAAGCACTGAAGACAGAAGACACTGGATATATAAAGCACTTGATTTTTCACGTAATACTAATTCTAACATGATCACCATGCTTTACAGAGCAAAGCCTAAGTAACAGTTACTGCACTCATACCTGGAATGTCCTTTTGCTTTATGTGGTTTACCCTAAAATAAAAAGATTAGCAGAAATGTATTTACTGATTCTTTCAAAAAAATAGATTTTATATTAGAAATATTAATTTCATATGATATAATGAAGTTGCTCAACCATACAGAAGTAATCTTGTACTAGCAGATTGCCTATAACAGTCTTTGTAACATCTTTGTAACATTTCATGGTGTTTTCACAGATGGACAATTTCAAATATATAATTTGATTTCTAACTGTAGAATTTTTGATATTTATACTTTTAAGGTAATATGACTTTTCAGTTAATTGAAAGAATCTGAAAAGGTCAAAATATCCAAATTATGGAAGAATTAAGAGAGATTCTTATTGAGAATAATAATCTCTTATTGAGAGTGCTATTTTGCTTCGCTTTGAAATTTTATATTTATATTTTTACTTTACATTGTGACTTAACACGTAAAATTAAACTTGCTCACTTTCATGTTTTTTACAAAAACTACCTTGTTTCAAAATTTAATATTTGTTTTTTCCAAATCAGAACAAAAACAATTGTTAAATATGTATCATACTTTGAGGAAAAAAACCCCAACCTCTTTTTCCCATGTTACTATTCAAGAAAAGTCAATGTAAAGTAGTATTCTCAGGACCTTGATAATTAGTGGGTTTTGATTAAATAGCACACAGTCATTACATTTTATTTACAAAAAAAGGGTTTTTTCTACAATACTTCAGCCTAATGTTAAAAGATGTTCCCCTCAGAAACAAGTTATGATATTGTTCCATTCCCCAAAAACAACAGTGGTTGTCAATTATTTCCTGCAGCACTATTAAAATATTGTACTTCCAAAGAAAATGAAGTAAACATTCCAGAATGATAATTCAAATGAGAGAGAACTGATGTGATTAAAAAAATATAGATTTTTTTTTAGACAAATTGCAACTGTAGGACTAAATGAGAAAACAGGAGGAAATATTGATGCATGTCTTTTGGATAGAGATGTGGGGGAAGAGATAAGTTTCAGGTAGAACATGCCATTATTTTAAATGGGATTTACAATAAACTGAATTATGAAGTTGCTGGGAAATATGTAGTCAGCTTTGTCTCCTCTAACACTGATGTGGTGTCTGTGACAGTAAGGAATGAAGAAGACTTCATGTAAATAACTTTGTCTACCTTCCAATTATTTACACAGATAGTTTTAAAAGTAAAACCATGGAACTTTATAACTGTTGAAACCACAGTGATTATGTAATTCCATGTTTTTCCATACTGCAAACCTTACAATTTGAGATTATTTCCTTAAGCTGTAAATTTCACATCCTGTATTGAACTAGCAGTGTACAGTTCTGTTTAAATCCCATGTAAATGTGATAGAAATGGTATTCAATCTTACCGGTTAAAAAAGTCACTGATAGGTGATTTTGAGAACCAAAATAAAGTCTATAGTAGTAGGCTATATTATCTCTGTTGAGATGTTAATATTAAAATCTTTCAAACCTTCATAGAGATTTTTTTGGTGTGAGAAAGATGGGAAAAATACTAAGAAAAGGTTCTAGTTAGCCCTAAAAAGTTGTGTTTATATACCATGTAATGATACAATCATAGATTTGTTTAGTTTGGAAAAGACCTCCAAGATCCTCAAGTCCAAAAATTAATCCAGTACTGCCACATCCATCACTAAACCATATGGTTAGTGATACGGTAAACCATCCCTGAGAATCATGGTTTTTCAGTTCTTCCAGGATCGTTTTTCCATCACTTTCCATCACTCCATCACTTCCATGGGCAACATCTTCCAGTGCTTGGTAACCCTTCAGTGAAAGGTTTTCCCTAATATCCAATCTAAACCTCCCCTGGTACAACTTGAGTCTGTTTCCTCTTGCCCTGTTGCTGGTTGAATGGGAGAAGAGCCTGACCCTCACCCTACTACAACCACCTCTCGGAGGTGGAAGAGAGAATGAAGGTCCCACCCTTCCTCCAGGCTGAACAAGTCTCATCAGACCTGTGCTGCAGACCTTTCTGCAGCTATGTTCCCTTCTCTGTGTACACTTCAGACCCTCGATGTCCTTCCTGAATTGAGGGGCCCAGAACTGGACACAGGATTCAAGGTGTGTTCTCACCAGTGCCCAGCACAGGGGGAGGTCACTGCCCAGCTCCTGCTGCCCCACTGCTGCTGACACAGGCCAGGTGCCCTTGGCCCTCTTGGCCACCTGGGCACAGCTGGCTCATGTTCAGCTGCTGTCTGCCAGAACCCCCAGGTCTTTTTCCTCCAGGCAGCTTTCCAGCCTCTGAAAATACATATAACTACACAACAGTACATCATGTGTTTCTATATATTACATTCATATTGTGTATATTGGAACACACAATTAATGTATAGGTCTGTGTTATATAATTATATATTACACGCTTTATTAAAATATCTCAACATGAGAAAGTAGCAATTCAAAAGAGTCCATAATGTAAGCCATGAAAATACATGATTCTATTAAATGTTTCATATGTCTAATATCAGAATAGAAACACTGGTCTTTAGAAACTTCCGCTAAATAATCATTCTACAACATCTGTTTACTTACATTTATTGGGAGGTGAAAAGTCCTCTGATTTTATAAAGTCTATCTTGAGGAAATGTTAAGTCTCTAAAGTAGTAGTAGACAGATAGTCTGAGGGAGCTCATGGAAAGGATAGATTTATTGAAGCCAACTGCATATCCAAGAAAACAGATCATATGATTCATTACAAGACAATTTGTTCAACAGTTTTTCCTGTTTCTTTTCAAATTGGCCCCTAAAAAATTACAAGATTCTCAGACATCCATTATCCAAAATTATTGGTCAGGATGTTGAGTTAATAGTTTGATTAGCACATTTTTTAAAGCACTTAATTTTGTATTGTTTTGCTCATGACTATTGCAGACATTATAGTGTTTCTTTTCTAATGGAATAACTTATATCAATAATCATTACCTCTGTAAACTTTTAGTTACACACCTGAATATTTTACTCAACATACAGGTGCTACTTTTGCAGATTGAAATTAGTTTTATTGTAAGATTCAAGTTCATTTTCAGGGTTTCCTTAAATATTTGTGTTAGTGAAACTGTGGTGCTTTTGAGAAATTCAGAAAAGAAAACTAAAAAAAAACCCCAAATAACCAAGCAAGCAAGCAAACAAGCAACCAACCAACTAAAAAAACAACAAAAATTTCTTTCACATACAAAATGACTTAACTGAAAATTAGTATTCATCAAATACTGATCAGCAATTTTACATCATGTACTACATTCCACATGCAAAACTGAAAACAGCCTGTTCTTCTCAAACTGGGAATCATTATCTGAGAAACTGCATCCTACATCTCAAATAATAAATTTGTATACACAAATATTTTTGCCTCTACAGAAGTTAATAAACATTAACATAAATTATTCCAGAGGTATACAAGTATATTGAAAAATTAAAGTTTAATTAACATAGGAAAATTATGTCCATTTTACTCTCAAGCATCTAAGGAAAACATAAAAATTTTCTTATTTGTTCAGAATGGAGAGAAATATTTCAAAGAACTCTATCTCTAATGTATTATTCATTTTTATTAAATCATTTTAGGGGGAAAGAAGTTGAACTTTTCGGGAGGTAATCCAAAACAATTTTTGAAAGACTAGTTTCTCATTACAGTCCTTTTCATATTTTTCTTAAGTTTCCTACCTGATCACTATAACCCTTTAATCTAGATAAGTGATTTTATCTACAAGTTGTTTGGTTTTTTTATTAAAACGCTATATGTATGGCTTGTATCTCCCACTGGTTCTCAAAACCAAATGCAAAAACAAATAGAACAGGTAAAGAATTTTCTATTATTATGTTTATTTTCCCCTCACAGTTCCTCCAAGAAAATTTGTATTTCAAGATTGCTTCTTTTTAGAAGCTTATAATGCAAACTTCCGATACACCAAACACATAACCCCATTTCAAGATGGAAACAGATGCTGACTTATCAGAACTTCAGAATCATCAAACGTTTAAATTTACAGACAGCTTGCATCTCAAAGATCCACAGCACAAGGACAGACACTGAATTGCAAGTATGTGAGAGCATGTGAAGAGATATAGGAAACCAAAGGTTAAAATGTTAACAGAATCCTATTTTAAGTGATACACTAAGCAAATCTGAACAAACCTAATAAAAGATATGCACTGCAAAGCATGAAATTGGGCTTGAACAAAGAAGGATCAGGGCCTTTGTGCTTTGCATCATTAAAAATTCCAGCAAACCTTGTATGCTGGTTTTGCATTGATTGACGTTTGGTGAGGAGGGAAGAAGACACCCACGGAAGTAATTTTTCTAAGAGAAGGTGCTAACAGCTTCCTCCATGCCTGATAAACCAATCAGTGGCTAGTTTCAATACTGACAACCTGTTAAACCAATTAAAGAGCTGAATATGCCTCTGTGAAATTCATATTTTAAGACAAACAAGCCTGGAAAAAGTCTCCTCTTCTTCCAGCCTGGGAACAGGTAACAGGCTGGCCTGGCCCCCTCTGTGTAGCCATCCCCATCCCAGCCACACTGGGTCCCAGTGGCTGCTAACATCTTGTCGCCAGGCTGGTTCCCCGCCGCGTTCTGGCCAGACCCCCTGAGATCCTGGCTTAGCCCCAGCATGGCCTGAATCTATAACCCTGTTCTGGCCAGCGCCTCACAGAAAACCATCATGACCATGCACAGGCCTCAGGTGAGATATTACCTCTTTCATTTGCACAGATGAAACTTGCAGGACATTGATCCTCTCTCAAGTGAGAGAAAAGGACAGAGTGAAGACATGTAGAGAGATGAAGACACCAAGGTCAGTAAAGAAGGAGTCAAGTCCCAGAGGGGAGGAAAATGCCTTAGTCTTCAACTAAAATTCTTTTCAAGGCCATGGTGATGGACTGTGATACACTAGAATACCCCTCTAATTAATGAAAACAGTATAGGGAGATGCAGTGTTCAAACTGCAGATATGAGCAAAGGTGTNAGAATATTCCTTTAATTCATGAAAGAAATTTGTGCAGATGCAGTGTTCAAACTGCAGATATGAGCAAAGGTGTTTGTGTTGAAGCAAGTAAATGCTGAAGTAGCTGTGATCTCGTGAAAAGTTTGAACAGAGAGATGAGAGTGATGAAGACCCTTTGGCACCAGGGAAAGAAGAAGACCTCTGTTCCCAGAGATGAAGATGATTCTTTACTTTTGAACAGCTCATCCTTAAAATAGTACTTCATTAGTTTGACATAGCCCATGAATGCAGCTGTGTGAAGGCTGCATGAGATGGGAGGGACTTCATGATTGCAGATTTCCGGGTGGCGCTATTCATGAGAATTGAAGGCATGAGATTACTGTTTCTTGTGCAGAAGTCTCCATAACATAGCAAAAGAGACTCCTCTCCCTAAGAGAACTGATGAAAGAATATTTTAGAGGTGATAAACTGACCTAAGTCCCAGGTTTTGTCTCTGTATGTTGTCAGTGGGAAAGAAAAGAAGGCTGTGGTGGGAGGAAAAGTGTTCTGAAGGTTTTATTCTGATTTGTATTTTCTTTCTTTTCTTTCAGTTCTGTTTAAATAAAGTTTTTTTATACTCTTTAAAGTTTTGAGCCTGTTTCACTCTTCTCCTAATCCTACCTCAGAGCAGAAAAGGAGTACATAATTCCAGTAGGTGCATTGGCATTTAGCCAACATTAGACCCGCTACATTACTTGGTGCATTGACTGAAAAATCTCAAATTAGCAAACCAAAACCACTACACCATGGAACAAAATCCTAATACAGTAATTCTGCTCAAATACAGTGGAGAAGGAAGACTGATACCAAGAATTATTAAAGAAACACGTAGATAAAGAAATTGGGAAATATTCAGTTGTCTTTAATTCTGGTATTGATAAAGTCTGTAAACAATTTTTTTAGTATACTGTCTTATTTTTAAAAATGAGTTTAGCTTTATGTTAAAAAGCAGGTATGTGGAATATATAATCATATATTGAATTTTCTAACCTTGGACTCTTATCTATTTCAGTACTGCCTGCTGACACTATCTTCTCAGCAATGCAGGTGACAATTGTAGCACCAGTGTTACTGGCACTGAAGCTTTTACTCCAACACTGCTGACAAATACACTTTTGATACCAGAAGTAAGTAAATTGTAACATAATCAGCTTTTTTTTTTTTTTTTTATGGTCTAGATCCTGGTGTATAGCAAGTGCTATCCAGCAATTACTTTTATTGTACAGCACCTGCTGATAGCCAATAGTTTTACCCAAACTTCACTACACATCCAGGTCTTTCATGGCTAAGACAGTAATCAACGAGACTTTACTTGAGCCCTTGGACGCATATTCTGTAGGACACAGCTTACAAAGAGTAGAGATCTTAAATGCAGATCTTTCTGAGCAGAAAATACAGATATTGCAAACGATCTCAGTGAGAGGAGGCAGGCATTTAACTCTAGAAATCCCATTATTCAAGGTGTTAGCATTGGAAACACATAATCACGGAATGATTATGCAGGTACTTTTTATTGAGGAGCTCTGGGAGCTGGGGTACACAGACCCAAATCTGACTCCGACAGTGATTCACGACACACATTTTTATACCCTTCTGCTACACAGCTATGTATTGACTATTTACTTTATATTGTCTATTGATTTTACCCTAGCAAAAATTTCTCATAATTTAG
>VYXD01009302.1:243885-270857 GCA_013397195.1 Hylia prasina | reverse complement strand
CTCTCTTTCTCTCTCTCTCTCATTTTACATATTTAAATATTTATTTTTCTTTCTTCTCATAGGAGAGATTTATGAATAGTGGTCATAGAAACTGGTAATTCTTAAGATCAGAATGGCTTATCTTGCTATCAACCAGTTGCATTGTATCAATTTTTCAAACTTTTTTTGTTTCTATAAAGACTGGAAAAGACAGTATGCCATCATATTTCAATAATACAATATGTAGAACATCAAATGATAAATTTATCTTTGTCAGTTGTAATCTATAGCTTGTCATGTTGAATTATTCCTGAGATGATTTTGGCTTAAGCATGGCACCATAATTTTATGACAGAATCTACTTAGGAATGTCAAGGTAAACACTTTAATAATGAGGCTTTCCACTACAAACAGGATTTTATATTACATTACTGATCATCACAATTACAACGTCGGTAACACAGTGATGATTTTATGGTCAGCTGTATAGTATGCCTTTGAGGACCCAAGTATATCTGCAGTGTATTATTGACACCTAGGTGCCACACTGATTGTAAATCCCTTGCTAGTGTCAAGGACAAAACCCCCTACAATATGATACCTAAGAAAATTATCACTTCATTTCATTTGATTTCATTTCAATTTGTCATTCTTTAATCACAAGTTCATTGTGCTTCCCTTTATCAAAGATTTAAATCATGAATTTAAATCATGTTTTTTTCAGTACTGTCTAGAGTGCAAAGTCACATCTGATGGTTTACATAACATGACCTTTTGGATTTGTACAGGATAATACCAGCTGTAGTCATTGAGGTGAGAAACTGTTCTGAATCTCCAGGAACTACTAGGCAGTAAAAAACCACTATCGCTTGTTCTTTAAAATTTTCTGATTGTGTTAATTCCTGTGAGAATTACTGGGATTTGCCTCAGACATGAACTGATTTTGTTAATTTTCCTGAATAACAAATTTAAAAGCTAGTAAGATTATTTTATTTGTGACTTTAAGAATAATTTCAGCTTGCAGATATCTGTATTCTGTGTAAAAGATGTTATGATATAGAATTTCACTTTTTGTAATAGAGTGAGAAAATATTAAAGTATTTTCTTATGGAGGAAAGAAGGCTAAAGACATAAGCAATGTCAAAGAAAAATTTAGCTTGCTGAAAGGTATTGTCTGATAATCATAAAACTTTGCACTTAAGAAGTTGACCTGAGCAAAGAGTATGCTAATCCAGGTCCATTGGTTAGTGTGAGTATTTTCCATTCCTGGATATTGAAGAATAACCACATATACTGTTCAACATGTGGCAAAGTAAAGTAGATTTTGCCATAAACTCCCTGAAATAAATATGATTTTCCAGTAGCATTTTTATTTATCTTCTAATCAAGTTTACTTTCAATCTTTAGTGGCTTCTGAAATAAACTGGAAATATGCATTTGAGCAGACATGTTCTTCTCTGGGAACTAGAAGTGTTTCTGTTGATAGACCAGAATATTGAATCCACCAGGCTGTGTAAAGGTCATATTTCATGTGCTTATAGTATACCTCTTTTGGAAAGTGATATCACCTTATTTCATTTCACTGTAGAAGAATACAAGTAGGAAATTTGGCTTCCAACAAATCTACAGAAGGAGCATTGTATCCACATAAATATGTAAAGTGAGTCAATAGTCAATATGACTTGAGAATTACACAATAGTCTGTCAAATCGAAAACTACAAAGTCTGAAGAAATTGTGGATGGGAGTAGCAGAATAGGGCAAGGGAGCGTGGCCAGGGATGTATTACTGTGTTATGTTGAGGCTCATTTCAAAGTACACAGGAGAGAGCTGATGTCTGAGATTAGTAATTCAAAGAAAGCTGGCGGAGACCATATGCAATGGATCGTCTACTACTATTCTCTAATATCAGTCTTTGTGAATGAAAATATATTTGTAGTGACAGACCAGGTGAGAAAGAGTTTTCCTGTCTAGTGAAAACTCAACTGGACAATAAAAGTCCAAGTAACTAAACGCAAATCAGTTAATTTAAATATCATATTGATTATAAAAATAAAGGTCACCTGACAGTTGTAATTCCATGAGCAATTAAACTAGTCTTGGAACTAGTTTTAAAAAGTGTAGGTAGAAAATCTGGTGAAAAGAGTAATAAAAGTTCAGAGACTGGATATCAGATTGTGAAAATAGTAAAAAAGAAGAAATTAATTGGAAAGTCCAGTGTTGCTATTTCAGATATCAAATGACACAGACTTCATAAAAATGACTATTTATTTTGGGATGTTTCTCCCTTATATATTATTTTACACAGACCAATTTGGTTGGTGAAACAAAGGTAAACCTTTTCAATCATATTGGTCAAACCAAAGGGACAAGAAGAAGAAGTCCCTCCTGTCAGAAGGAATGGTCAACATAAGTACTGTTACAAAAACATCCATCATGTTTATCATACTTCCCTGGGAAAGAATGTCAGAAAACCAAAACATCAGGCCTGAAACCAGATTACAGTCCAGCACAAAATCATGATAAATTAATGATTAATGTGATTATTTCAAGGCATTGAAACAAGGTCTTGCTGTGATGTTTGCTGTGGAGTCAAATTTTTATAAATAACTTTAATAACTCTAAAAAGTGTAGCATTTATTTAAAGAGAAATGAAAGTGAAATTATAAAATTGCAGAGTAATGAATCTATCCTTCCATTATTTAGGAACATCTGTTTTACAAAATTACATCTGTCCAGCAACAGATTATTAATTAGCAAATTATACTAACTTTTTCAACTCTGAATTTTGAGTGTAGTAGAAAAAAATCCCCAAATTAAGTACTGTTATTATATGCAGATTTTATACACATTAAATATTTATTTCAAATGGATGTCTGAAAATTAAAAATTAACTTCTAGCCCTTACAAGCTTATGAATAAAATCTTTCAGAGAAAATGTGGAATAATTTGTTTTTTGCTTCCAAGGGGTAATCTTGAGATAAAAGCATCTTGGAAAATCTCTCTAAAAAAAAAAAAAAGAAGAAAATAGAGCAAAAAACCCAGAAATACTGAAATGCCAAAACCAGATTTCTTTTCAGATATTATTTTCCCTTTAGTAATGTGTACTTTAACGTGGTTATTTATGAGTGAAAATATCTGCTAATTGCATTTTATCGAGTAAAATGTGCTTTTAAATGTATAGACTGTATCATATTAATTAAAAAATCTCCTGGCTTGGTGTTATTTTCTGTAGCTTTATTAGCCATAACAAAGTTGCTGTAAAATCTGCTTTGTCTCCTGTTCCACTTTTAGGAGAAATTAAGTGTATGGTTATGTGATGCATGTCCTATCAAAAGTGCATTTCCGTAGTCTATTATCATATATTTTTCTTTCTTTGGGTTTAACAGCCTTAATGCTTATGTGATTAGCCAGCATTAATCCTATAATTGCACTTGCTCTTGCAACTGGCTAACCAGGATATTCCTAGGTATTGCTTTTCATCTATAGCTCTTTCATTAGGTGAGGGTATCAATTTGCTGCAAAACAGGTATTGTTATACCATTTTGCAGATCAGTGAACTGAACCATAAAAAAAAGTGACATAATGTACAAAAGGTCAGGTATGAGAGTAATGGGAGTACTGAAAACAAAATTTCAGATTCCAGTGCTAAAAAACTGTATCATTGCGAGAAGGATTTTTCTAGTGGAGAACGGTGTAATAACTTACATGGAATTTATGAAATAACAGGAAAAAAATGTAAAAAATGCTTGGCTGTCTCAAATCATTCACATTTCAGATCTCTCCTGTGATGTATGGTGGAGTGATTTTAAGCCATTTTAAACTGGACCAAAGTAGATATAGATTTACATATATATGTAGAGATGATAGAGATGATAGAGATAGAGATAGAGATAGAGATAGAGATAGAGATAGAGATAGATATTCATGCATGTATCTAAAGTCTATTGTATATATATGTTTCGTGTGTCGGTGTGTGTGTGCATTTGCTTATATATATTTACATCATAGAACTACTGTGTGTATTGCACTTCTGTTTGTCATACATACAAAGGCTTGGAAGTTACTCAGATTAGAAATGAGGGGTGAGTGCTGGATCACAAAAAGAGATGTGGTCATTTGAGTGGGGAAGGCACGTTATTTGCTGTAACCAAATTGAAGTTCAGGGACAGTGAAAAGAAATTTGCAGAAGAAAGTTTTAGCAAAAGTAGAAAGAATTATATAAGTATTCAGTCTTGATAGAGAAGGTTGTGAAAGCATGGAACAGAAATGGTGCAGCTAGTGTCAATATTTATTTTTGCACTCATGGTATTTTAAGATATGAAAGTAGTGGCAGGGACAGCAGCCTCAAGACACTTATATGAAGGTTTTGCCTGGTAATAGATTATCTACTCACTCTCCCAGATAATGATATATATGGATACAATGCTCTCTTTTATTTAATCTGTTTCAAGCAGGTAGGTGACACTATTCATTTTTGAGATTGTCCTTGTAGTTCATTGGTACTTATTTCAATATAGTTTGAGAAAGTAATGCACTATAAATTCTCTCCAGAAGTTGAAAGGCCCACAAAGGTGATATACACTAGCTTTTCTTTTTCTTTTTCCAATTTTCAGAACAATAACAGTTTAGAGATGGCCCTAGTCTATTTTAGCAGAGAGCATTGCGGGGTGAATCTTTATGGGCTAATATTTGTCTTGTTGTCATGTTTTGAAAAGGGTTCACAGACTGCTCTTTAATACCTGCTTTCCTGTTCATGTATGTCCTGTGTAGCTAGCTGGACAATTATCTCCTGTCACTGTGCAGATTTAAACACATCTCTAAGTGTACTTGTCTCCCTCTGCAGGGTGTATTTTAAGACAGATTACCCGTACTCCAAGCTCCCTTATTATGACCCTGTTCATCTTTTGCTTGGCATAATTATAGTTGTGCATGGAAAAAAAGTATTTATTATGCTAGATATCAGCAGGTTATAAATTTCAGTTAGCTTCTGCAATTAGTTTTCACTCTCTAAGGAAGGAAAAAATACTCAGGATTTTTTGTTGTTTTTTACTACCATTTGTTATGTTTGTCTGTTCTCAACATCCCTTCTAATCCATCACCAATGCCCATATGCTCGTATCTCACAAACTTCTTAGCCTTGCTTGATGCCTCTTCCTCCAAAGACATTGTTTATCCATTATCATCTCTCCCTGCTTTCTTCAGTTCATCTGTATTTCTCTTTCAATTGTATTCCCTCTTCCTAATATATTTTCCTCCTTTTCTGTACAGCAAGCTTTTAGCTCATGTCTCATTTGATTCACTGACAGCAGGGACTATGCTTTCTGCAATCGCTTTCTGTCTCCTTATTTCATTCATTACTAATTCATTGTCCTGGAGAAGATGGCTCAGATGGCTCCCTTCACTGTATTTTTTTATATGCTCAGCTTTTTCTAGTCATCTACAAAGCCTTTTTTCTAGAAAGTCACCATCTTTCTGTGCACCTTTCACAAAATTGATTCCAAGTTCCTGCAACATTTCATTATCACTGTCTGGAGATTTAATTTCAGTTTTAAATGAGAGACAGCAAGAGATCCACAGCTTTAACTGTAAATAATTGCAGGCCTAGTACATTACAAGGTTAAATAACTATAAATTAATGGATTAATGGTGATCTACACCAGACAGGACTCTGGCCCCTACAAGATGACTTTAATTAAGCGTGCTTAGAAACGTGTAGCCATAGCTGTAGCAGTGTCCTTCTGCTGAGGTTATTTCTCAAATCTCACAGTCTGTTCTGATTGTGAGTGTAAAACATCTCACGATGAGTAAAATTTTCTAATAGATCAGGTGTTCTGAGTGGATTTAGACAGACGGACTTATAAGAATTTTAGAGTTGTTGGACTGTTAGAGTTTCTGTAGATCCTGCTAATATTATCAGTAATTCCCCAGTCTCTTGCAAAGCCAATATATTTTCCCAAGTTCTGAACATGACCAAGTGCCTAACTAAAGATTATGAATGGCATTGTAATTTCCTTGGACCTTGATTACTATTCACATGGTAATCATCCAGGTTTTTTTAATCACTTTCTGCAAACCCTAACTTCCAAGGCTACATAGATTTTTTTTTTTTTTTTCACTAGTATGTACAACTTGCAAGACCTTGTATGCTCCTTAATACAGAAGTGGATAATGGATTTTCTCACTCAATACCACTCAATGTCAGTTAATGGGAATGAAATTCCTACGAGTGTATATCCTTTGAATAGTACCATCTTCAACTTAATGCTTTTCTAAAACCAATGTTCCTGCCATTCCTCAGTCTGTACCTATATGCAAAGAAAGAAGGAGCACATCCCCTATTGTGTTTCTCCAGTCTAAAGTGTAACTTTGTGATAGTCTTCTTTGGGACTTTGCTTAATCAGAACTTGGAGCAAGTCATGGAATCCATGGTTAAGCAGCTTTTTTAAAAAGTAGTCTGCTGCCTTTCTCAGATCATTGAGAAGTTCACTGAGGAATTTAGCAGTTGGAAATCAGCGTGCACCTGTGATTAGTGTTCCTCAAGATGATGGACAGGACAGAGGAACTAGATCAAGAAAAATCATTGAAAGCACTGGCATCCTCCCAGGCCATCCTAGAAAGCTTCATACTTGACTTCTACTCATTACTTTCTTCGCTTCTTGTTCTGAAAAAGTTAGAAAGTCTTCACGCTTTTGTATGCAGAAGTGCTGCATATGTTTGCAGCCTTGCTAACTAGGGGCATATGCATTACTGTACAATTGTTCAAAATGTTTGAATGAGATTTACGTTCAAAAAGAACTTTTCAAGGAAGTCAGTATAGCTGAACCACTGTAATGTCAATTGGAAACTTTCTTCCCCTGGAAAAAGCATTAGTACAAATCCCATTTGTGTTTAGTCTGTTCTCGTTTACATTTCCTGGTTTAGGTTCATTCTTGTAACATATACACGGTCACTTGTTATTTCTTTTTTGATTCTGTATAGGGAGCCCTTTGAATTTCCTGTTCTAGGAAACACTTTTTCCAGTTACTTTAACACAGAACTTATTTCTTTCCATATTGTGCAGCAGAGAGTAAAAGTTTTCATTTATCATTTTAAAGTGGCTTAAATAGAAAACATTGGTACTTCAAGTTTTATTGGTTCAGTTTGTTTATTTGTTTGGATTTTTTAATGTATAGTTAATCAGCTCAGGCTTGCAAGTCCTTACTTGATTTATGTGTACTGTATTTTATTTAAAATTCTGTCAAAGGGAACTTTGTGATTTATACCTGAATTTCTAACCTGAATATTTGATTTATACTTGAAGCATCTAACCTGAATATTTGATTTATACTTGAAGCATCTAACCTGAACCTAAATGGGATTTTTTCTTCAGGAAGGAAAACATTGAAAACTTAATGCAAATAAGGAAAATAAATTTTAACAAAGAAGTGTTGGTGTGAATAAACACAATCTTTTCATTCCTTTGAATCCAGTTTGAATCAATTGAACTTATAGCCTTATAGTGTAGATAACATCACATGTATCTTGCTGGGTTTTTTTTCAATAGAGGTGACATTTTTCTGCAGTTCATCACTGGTGGTGAAGACACATTCTATCACTTCTAGAAGCATCCTCCTTGTAAGGTGCCTTATTGGTGATTTATCCCTTGAAATTTCAGGAAATTTGCAGATGCAGAAAATATAGATGAAGATAAACTAAACATAAGCATGCAGATCTTTGGTGCTGATTCAAATTAAGTATTTAATCTTGTAGTAATTTGACTACTGATGATTTCAGTATTTGATAGTCTTTCTTTCATCAACAGTTTCAAACTACTTAGTTTTGAAAGTGTAGCTAATGGGAAAAAAATTGTCTACCACTCGCAGCCCTCTCTATTTCTGTGTATCTTACTAAAGTTACTGCTGATACAAAGAGATTGCTGACTACTACTTTGATAACAAAATAAAGTATCGATTCATAGATAGTTATAAATCCAAATTATTAACCAGAAAATACTTAACATGGTGAAGGAGAAGTGTCTCTATTATAACTAGTTTCCTACTTGAGCAAACTAATAGATCATGCAGCTTTCTCCACAGTTTTGCTGATCCTCTTTAACTTTTTAGATGAGAGAGGGGGGTTAGGGACTCTGAGCAACTCGACCTAGTACAAAGTGTCTCTGCCCATGGTAGGGGTTTGGAATTGATGATCTTCAAGATCACTTCCAACCCAAACAATTTTATGACTCTGTAATTATCTACAAAGAGTTATAGCCCTTTTTTAAGCAGCAATACTACCTCATTCTTAGTAACACTTTCCCATGATTCTGATTAATGTGCTATTACTCTGATTTTCATTAGTTTTCTGAAAATAAATATGAAGAAATCTTTTGTCTATCCTTAGGCAAGAAGCTTCAGATCATATGTCTAACTGAAGATGGCATATAGCAATTACTGTTGACATGAATTACTGCTAAAGAATGTCAGTGAAATAAATGGTAAAATCCAGTATTTTAAAGGTGCTGTTGGCATAATGAAAATAGTTGGGCCTCCTGAAAGCTACAACAGAACCAGCAATATGTGCTTACAGCACAGAAAGCCAACCATATATTGGGTTGCACAAAAAGTAGTGTGGTCAGCCAGTCAAGAAAGTTGATTGTCCTCCTCTATCCTGCTTTGCAGTGCAAGAAAGACACAAACGTGTTAGACTGGCTCCAGAAGAGGGATGCAACAATGTCCAGAGTTCTGGAACATCTCTCCTATGAAGAAAATCTGAGAGTATTGACTTTATTCAGACTGGAAAAGAAAAGGCTTCAGGAAGACCTTATTGCAGTTTTTCAATATATAAAGGAAACACGGAAGAAACAAAACTAAACCAACCAAACAAACAAACAAAAAACCAACAACAAAACCTCAACCAATCAAACAACCAAATAAAAGAAGAACTTTTTACCAAGGCCTCTAGTGACAGGACAAGGGGAACAGTTTTAAGGTGAAAGAGGGCAAATTTAGATTGGACATAAAAGAAAATCAGAGACATTGTGAATACCATATCATTACAAGTAGGTCAGGTTAGATGGAACATTGAGCAACACGGTGTAGTGAAACATATTCCTCCCATGGTGAGAGTATTCATCTAGATGATCTTCAACTGTCTCCTCCAACCTAAACCATTTTATGATCCTGTAAGAAGAATGCTTCCCAAGAAACAATTTTTTATGTTGTTGACTGAAATACATGTTTGTTGTTACCTCACCTAGCATGCTTTCAAAAGTGGACAAAATGTTTGCTTTTTTATTCACTGTGTTTTATAAAAAAGTGATATCTTCAAAACAAAACAAACAAAAATGAAGGAAAGCCCTTCATTAGGACCTTTATTGGCCTAGGAATTACCTCCTTTACTCTGAAAATCCCTGAAATGGAGAGGGACTTTGACTACTTTACAGTTTGTTGCATCTCTTTTTTATAGTTGCTCCTAGTGAATAGTCATCAATTCCTTTTATCTTCCAGTGAAACATCTCTCAACCCTGCTAATGTTAATGGCATTAGAGCTGGTTTTCCCTGAACTGCAATGTCATGATGCCTTTATATCACTGAGAAATATTAACTTAAAATACTTGTCATTCCATAATCCTTGTGTGCAATACTGGGAAGGTAACTCGAGATTGTCCCTCCTGCTTTGGGTCTGATGGCAATTAACACAGATGTGCAGAGCATGAGGACAGGCATATCGCCTGTAATTGCACTGGTATCATAATTCAGTCCTCCAGGGACTGCTTCTACATTCCTCACAAACTATGAAAGTGGTCTGGAAAATAATCCTCTACTGCTTGGCAAGAAGAATTAGAGCTCTTGTCTAAAAATAGTCTTGCTTCTTCCTTCTTTTAATGTAAGACACACAGTTAGGTCAAAATGTATGCAAAGATCCTTCTTCCTCACCAGGCAGACATAATGATGTGTTACATTCCCTTTCAGCAAACAGATTCCCTTTCAGCAAACAGCAACTTAAATCCTCTGCTGTGAGGGATTGGAGGTATAGGAAATTCACTGATTTATTCTGCTTACTGTACTGATCACAAGGCACAACACAGTTCCGTAAACCAAGTTTTCCAGCCTCTTCCTCCAGCAATAATGGAAGCACTGTGGACCATCTTTCTCAAAGCTGTCTTTGTGACAGAGAGAGGGGAAAGCCTCAAAACAGAGGGTAAAGAGAGAAGGTATTTATTTTTGTAACCAATTATTTGCATCTTTTGAAAGAAAGTGAAGGCAGGTGCTTCAGGTTTTTTGTTTTGATTTGGTTTAGTTTTGTAAAATCTATGTATAAAGTGTTTTTCTGTATCTCTAGGTTTCCAAAAACTTTAATATCGTAGTATCACCAAATGGCTTGGGTTGGAATGGATGTTCAAGATCATCTAGTATACCTGGGCTGTAGGCTCCACACAGGCATGCAAATGTCATTAGCTTGCAAATGCCACTACTTTATGAGCTTGGACTTTTTTATTACTTTTTCTTTCCTCCTGTAAGTGTCCCCATTTCAAATGTTCAGAAGTCTGTAGGCTCCCTTGCACTTTATTATGCAGTTATAATCAAAGCCAAGATTTATAACTGCAATCCACAACTTCTATCCAAGGGAGAATTTTTATTGCAATCACCACTCCATTCACCATGTACAGATATCATAATTTTAATCCAAGTTAATAAAACTTCTCATCTGTAGAATGAGGCTAGTCAACTACTTTCACATAGTATTAGAGGATTTAAAACAAATGAGAAAATATGCAGAACTGAATCCTCCTGGCAATTTAATCTAACAGAAAGCACTTACCTGAGATGTTTTGATGTTCTTCTCAAACCCTGCGTTTAGCTATAAATATCATTTTGCAGTTTAACAGGACTTCAAAAGAAAATATGAGCAACATAATCCAAGAAGGGATTCAGGATCCAAGTAATTTATTGGATCTTTCTTTTTCTTTTCTTTGTTAAAGAATTATATAAGAGGGTTTTTAAAGTCAAATACTATTCCATTACCATGTGTGTGACATGCTAATAATCAAACAGTTTCTTTTTCTGTTCTGATCTGAATAATTTGTGGGACTTCTGTAATTTTGTTAGGCTATGGAGATTTTGTTTCTAGAGCAAAATAGAGTTATAGCATTTTGAATGGAAGCACACTGAAAAAATACTGGCTGGGGTAAACATTGAATAGTATTCAATTCTATTCCCCTACCTAGAAAGTGGAAAAATATTTTAATGTTTTCAAGAAACACATATGTGGTGCTTCTAGAATGAGCCTAACATATTGTGTTGGGTTTGCATGCCCTGGTTTTTGGTAGCACATCAGGGCACAGATGTGGCTTCTATGAGAAGCTGCTGGAAGCTTCCACCATGTCCAGCAGAGCCAATCCCTGATGGCTGTGAAAATGGACATGCTGTTGGCCAAAGCTGGAGAGGTTGGTAATGCCTCTGTGATAATATATTTAAGGAGAAAATTGAAACAAAACTGTGGCAGTTTTAATTCTGGCCAGAGAAGAGGAGAAGGTGAGAACATGAGAGGGAAACAATATGGAGACACCAAGGTCAGTGGAGAAGGAGGGGCAGGAGGTGCTCCAGGTGCTGGAGCTGATTCCTCTGCAGGCTGTGGTGCAGCCCATGGTGCAGCAGCTGTGTCCCTGCAGCCCATGGGGATCCATAAGGGATGCAGACATCCACCCACAGCCCATGGGGATCCAAAGGGGATGCAGAGATCTGTGGGGAAGATGCCCACACTGGAGCAGGCTGCGATCCAGTGGAAGACCAGGAGAAGAGACAGGGTCCTGCTTCCAAGCTGGGGCAGCTTGGAGGACTGCACCCTGTTGAAGAGTGACCCACATCACGGCAGTTTTGGGACAACTATTTGCCTGTGGAAGAGTGACTCATGCTGCAGGAGTTTTGGAAGGACTGCTGCTTGTGAGATTGGAGCCACATCAGAGAGGTTCACGGAGAAAGATCTCCCATGGGAGAAACCCCATGAGGAAGGATTCCTCTCCCTGAGCCAAGCAGAAGAAAAAACCCTGGGTGGTGGACTGACCGAAACCCCATGCCCTTTCACCCTGTGCTGTCAGTGGGGAGGAGGGAGGGCCTGGGGAATAAAAGGGAGTTTTAGGGACTTATTTTTACTTCTCATTTCTCTCCTCTTATTTTATGAGTAATAAACTCACTTTGTATCTCTAGGTTGAGCCTGTTTTGCTCTTGGAGTGTTTTCTTCCAGTACTTACGTCAACTCATGAACCAATTGTTAATTTTTTCTCTTCTCTGCCCAAGTGTAGCAGGGGAGGGTGAGTGAGTGGCTTTCGTGGGTGCTTGGTGTTAAGCATTAGTACCAGAGAAAATCTGCTTGAAATAATTTCTTCATTACTTTTAATCCTTGCATGAGCAAATGAAACAGGCAAAATATAGCTGTAGTGTTCCTGATGGTGAAACCACAGATCTGACACTTATTCCCCAACTGTGGCCACAGACTGAAGGCCCTTCACCTCCTTTTCCTTGGTTGTTTCACAGTCATCTGCTGTACCTATTCCAAATTTTATGCCTTGACACAATATTGCCTTGGGATTTGTGTTCCTCTGGAACAAATTAAGAGTGATTGGCAAGAGTGAGTTTTTGAAATACAGGTAGATGAAAAGGGTGACACTAAGGTAATTACCTAGGTAGTGCTCTTGGCACATGTTTGATACTAGACCGCCTTGGACTTTTTTTTTTAATCATACTAGATTATGTCTTATTGCTGGTTTTGTTTCTTCCATTCAGTATTTCTGTATTGTTTTGCTATCAGACATTTTTTTACCATAGTATCTGACTTTTCCCCTATCTTTACAGTATTTCTCCTCATAGCAGTCATGTCATGCCATTACTTGTACTGAGAGAAGAGGCTAACTTACCTCTGAAAGGTTGCAGATAGGGTTGTTGTTGAAGTGGGAACTGAAGCTTATGATCACATATTCTTCACTGTGCATTATTAACTTCATATCTTATACATAGATAGGTGACTGCTGCTTATCTATCACACTTTGGGGGTGTCAGGGGAAGTCACTGGCCTGTTCATTCTTGAAGAATAGACCCCTTTGCTGACAATCCAGTCTGAATAAAAGATGTTTCTTCTTCACCCCTGCACTCTCCTTGAGGAGCTGAATATGGTGGTATTTCATAACATGCTTCCTGCAAAAGAAAAGCAGTGTAAATAAAATGTTCATTTTAGTTTTTCAGTAGCATAAAAATTCTCCCCAATTATTTTGGAGAATGAAAGTAATTGCATATGAAATGGGAACTGAAGATTCAAGAAAGTTTGGCTTTCTTTGTCATCTTTAATGATCTATAAATAGTTTGTCATAAATTACCTAACAACAAGGTTTTTTGCTTTTACACTCATTAGCAATGTCAACACTGTGCTTCTTCTGTGCTTCAGTTCAGTGAATCACTCCTGCTTAAGGACATTTATGAAGGTACATAATAACAACTAAAGTAAATTGGAATGAAGCAAGTATTTAAATGCTTATTCAAAAATAAGACTTTAATTTATCCTTACCTTGATGTACTCTTCCCTTTGAGTTGAAGAAAAGTATTAGACTACCTCAGTTTCAGCCTCTGTGACTACTGGTGTCTACAGTTCCTGTTAAGCAGTTTCAACTTTGAGAAGATTCAGCCAAGGTATTTCAAAGATAGAAATTTGGTTGCAAATTCAAGAGCAGAATTAAAATAGAAAATTAAAAGAGAAAGAAAATGTTTTCTTTGAACCATCACATTTCATTTAAATAATAATTCTGTTCTTGCCTAGAGTCTTAGGAGCCTTATTAACATGAACTTTTCTTTGCTTCTGTTTTATTTCACCTTGTGGTGTATGTAAGTTTTCCATGAGTTAGACAGAAGCCAGAGTTGCACAGATTCTAGAAAGAGCATGGTGGTCTAAGAAAGAGATATAAGAAAAACTGCAGGGTTTGAAGGAAAGATCTGAGGGCTCTAGAAGTGAAAAAGCAACAGTGATTACCAGGGGAATTAGTTTAAGCAGGGTAAATAGGAAAAAAACAAGTTCTGTTTCCTGCCCACTCTCTCTTTTATAATAAATATTTATATCTTTTTTTTCAATTTCCATAGAGATCACATCCAAGTATCCAGATGTAATAGCTGACATTTGGATGAGGAGTTGTTAGTATCCTTCTACGTCTTAATTCAGCAGAATCAGTGTCCTTGTGGTGTTCCAGTTTACAAAAATCATCTTAGGGTACATGATCACCTTGAATTCTCTTTATGTGTTTCGTAGATTACTAAAATAAATAGTGATGATCTGTAAAGTTATCTCACTATTTTGTGTTGAACAAAATTGTTGAATCTCAATTTGTGTTGAACATTTGAGGTAAATACATAATAAACATTTGAGGTAAATACATAATAAACAACATTCCTCTATTATGATCTTTTTCCTTTAAATAGGAATTAAATATTACAACCTTAATATAATTTTCATCAGCATGATCCATGATGGCAAATAAACCAAATATCATTTGGAATATGATCACTCAGTTTGCACCCTGTATAATAAATAGTGCCTTTAGGGCTCTTGGACTGTACATCAGTCTATTTAAGCCATGAACCACCTAGCGTAAACTCATCTACTAGTCTAGTGTGGACTTGTTAGTCTACACAAGTGCTTATTATTCGATAGTTTATATGAGCTAATTATATTAAAAGAAACTAATTCTTAATTAGATAAACTTTCTGTACCATAGATAGCACTGATTTACCTGTGCTTTGATTTTTAATATATCTGTGTTGACAAATCCTATGTAATCGCAATACATTACAAACTATAAGTGGCTTTTCAAGGTGTCTAACAAAGGAGGTAGACACTGTATGTTTGTAAACTTCAGACACATCCTTGCATTTTCATTTGAAATAAAAATTTAACAATATGAGTTAATAAGAAATTAAATAATTCAATGCTGTTTACCTTTTTATCTAAGAGCATGCTGTAAACTTTAAGAAACAAGTTCAATTTTCACTAGGAGCAGATGGCTAAAAGACTGTGAGATTTATCTCCAATGTAAACCAAATTATTTTTATGTTTAAAAACATCTAAAAACCTGAAAGCATAGTCCATTTACCCTATTAAACAATGTCAACTTCTTTTGTAACATCTGAGGAATGGAAATTGACATATTGTGCACTTCTGTTTTCTTTCTCACATTCATCTGTATTATTCCTACAGTATTAGTCTACTTAGCATTATTCTCCAACATATCTTCTACTTTTCTGTTTTCCACTTATCTGTATTTCTAAAATCCACTCCCCTTTATCTGTTTTCCAGAGAACTGCATTCTGCTGCATATATGACATAAACCCTCATCCTGCTTCATTTAAAAGACTGACTTGTAACTGGGTTGCTTCCACCTTTGCTAGTGCCATCTTCTTGTTAAGGCCTTTTCCCACAGTTGTGGCTCCCAAATAATTTTCTTTCCACTTCCTATTGTTGGTCCTGATTATCAGAATGTAGTGATTCCTCATGTCTACTTTTGTGCTTCTCACTAATTAGTAATATCATAGGCAAATAGTTGCCAGTTTCAATCCACTTAAATGGATACTAAACACAGTATGCAGCAACTCTAAATTTTTTTCTTGATATGCAGAATTGCTGGTTTGGTTTTAAATGTATGCCATATATCATTAAAAATTATAATAGAAAAGAAACAAAACTCTCTCTGTAACTACATAGAATATTTTATTTAAAGCCACTAAAGAAATTAGTTTTCTGTTAGTAATTTTAATTTTTCAACTACAGGCTTACTTAATTTTAGGTATAATTATGAGAAAGTCAAATTTTAGTGAGTAGGTACATAGACACCACCTATAAATGTATGCAGGATGTAAACAGAATGAAAAAAAAAGGTTATTTATCTGTATTATTTTTTAAAGCCTTTTATCTGTGTAACAGCTGCACACCAGTCACTGATGGAATGTGTACTTGATCTTCAATCATGTGAAATATTACCATTACACTTGGTTACCAAAGGACAAAGAGTCTGTCTCTGAAATCACATAGCAGTTGTGTCCCATTGGGGAACAAACTATATGTTCTCTTATTGTATTGAAGGTGTTGTGTTAAGACAGCTTGTATAATCATAGTGTGAGCTTTTTGTTTCAAGCCAAGTCATTCTAATAAAAGAAACACATTATAGCACATTATAGAAAAAAATTGTTCTGCTGAAGTGGCTTAAATGAAATCAGTATCAAAATTGTTTGTGTTAACAGAATTAAGCTGAAGTCAGTGAATTACATATTTGGTACGAATAGCAATACTAAACACAAATACTACTAATAAAAACAATACTAAACACAAAAGCTTAGTAAACACCTTCTATTTTCTATAAAGCAAATGCTTCTATAAAGCAAATTTCCAGGCACCCTTCTGTAGCAGATCCTAAGACTATACAATTCCCATCCACACACACACACAGGTGGAAGACTGTGCAGTTGCACACTCCCATAACTGCACCACACACCTCACCTTACGGGCTCTGAGCATCACAGACCTCCTTCCTGGCTGTCGGGGCTCTGCACACACTCATCCTCCACCCTCCTGCTGCAGAACAGGCAGTGCAGCCCCACCTGCACCTGTGCTCCCCTGAAGCCCGCTGATCCTCACACCACCTGGGAGCAGGGTTCCCTCCTCTGGGTCCTGCACTGAAATGGCCAATGGTGGGATGCATGTTCCTCACAGCAAAACTGTCCTGCTCAGGGTTACTCTTTACACAGCCTTACACACTAGCTGTATTGGAACAGCCATGTGTTCTTGGATATGAGGCATAAATATGGAGTCAGCAGCTTTTCTTTGGCTTTATAGTTGGAGGGTTACCACATGTAAGATGAAAGAACATAGTGTGGTGAGAGAATCTATATATATCTATCTATATCTTCCTCTAAGAAGGTAATGAACTTAATTGCACTTGTATACTCCTGATCTTTGTCTCCTGAAAAACATATATACCTTCCCTGGAAATCCCACTACATCCAGTTTCTTTCTAAACAAATATTTATACAGGAATATCAGTCTTAAAAAGGGAAAAGAGCATTCCAGGGAGATAATGTTCAATAATAGTAATTATAATCTTGTTCACCAATTTTAATTAGCAGTCTATCTCTAAATTAGTTATTTTTTTCTAATTATACCAGTTAATAATAGAAACTCTCATTCACTGATGGTTTTTCTCAACTCCTTTTGTGAATGCTTCAAAGTTATTTACAATGGCTCTTCAGGTGCAGATAGCCATGAACTTTGATTACAGAATCACAGAATCTCATGCCCTAACACCTCAACTAAACCATGGCACTGAGTACCACATTCAATCACTTTTAAACACATCCAAGGATGTGTGGCTGACTCCATCACCCCCCTGGGCAGACAATTCCAGTACTTTATCACTTATTAATTATTGCTTTTAGTACATTACCATCCCCATTCTTCTCTGAGAGCTCATTTGTTTAAAATTAAATCTTGTGTTGTTTACAATACGGTTATTTCACTTTTAAAACTGGTTTTCTTTTATTCACCATTTTTCCTTGTCTCCCTTGGGTTTTTGTCCACTATTTGCTCTCTTCAAAAGAGAGGGAAAGATACTTTGCTGGGCTGCTTCCAGCTGTATCTATAGTTTTGATGCCATTTGCAGTCAATCTCATCCTTGTGTTGATTTGTTGAGAATTCATTATTTATAAACAAGCAACTAATCTTACAAGTCCAAATAAAAGTCCATTCTGGAGGATTGAGTGTTTTTCACATGTTCAGCTTTTAATTTCAAAGTCAGTCAAATTTTTATAAAGTCAGTGTGTATCTGTGTTGGCAAGTTTGAACATGATAGTCTGTGTTTTTAAGTTGGCCTGGTTATTTTAAGATGTCATTCTTCTCAAGCTCCATGCTATCAGAGGCCAGACAACTTCAGTTTGATTAGTGAAGTATATTGTCAACATGTTATTGCATAGGATGGGCTTGGATTTTTTTAGAGAAGTGGGTTTTTTATTTTTATTTTTTTTGTTCTAGGAGGTTTTTTAGTAATACAGGGGATGTTAAGTTCGGCAAGGTAGTCTGAAAGCAGGGACAATTTATTATTCAAAATGGTCAAATTGCTTTCAAGTGTTTTTTCATTTGGATAACATCATATGAACTTGAAGCACTATAATTCTCATTCTGAGATGCACATATTTGCTTCCTTTGGAGTAAGGTAGTGAGGGTACACATATCTGGGTTAAAATTGCTCTAGGCTCAAATTAATGGCATGGCTTCACATTATGAGGCTTTCCTCCAAAAACCTATGAGTTAGGGAATTATCTGACCTGCCCCTTTTTATAAAGTGGACAATGTCTGTTTACAATAACATCTTCTCTGCCTACTTCATTCATTTTTAAATGCCCCTGCTCCAAGTTACTCTCAACAGAAGAACATCTGGGAATTAAATGAGATTTCCTCTCCCCATAGGCACCAGCACCTAACACTTTAACACAGATGAGGTTCTCAGGCCTTGGTAAGGCAAATTCTGTTGTTAGTATGATGATGGAGGAGGAAAAAATAGGTTTTAGTCAAAAATATGTGAGAAGAAACAGAGCTAAGATTCGCATGTAGCAATTCCACGTTCTTCATTCTGTGCTCACTAAAACACATCGAGCACAAAATAGCTTGTTTCCTGAAAAGATACTGCAACAATAGGCATTAAATAAGGACAATAAGTAAAAATAAACTACTTCCTAATTTGGGGTCTGATTTCATAGAATCACAGAATCACTGGATTGGAAGAGATCATCAAGATCACCAAGTCCAACCCAGCCCTAACACCTCAACTACACCATGGCACCAAGTGCCACATCCAGTCTTTTTATAAACAGATCCAGGGATGGCAACTCCACCACCTCCCCAGGCAGACCATTCCAGTACTTATTATTATTTTCATTAATTNTTCAGCTGCTGTCACCAGTGCCCCTAGGTCAGTTTACCTGCCATAGCCTTTTCCACAGTCATAACTTCACATTATCTTTCTCCTTCCAGAAAAGCATCTTATATGTTTATTGAAAATTGTGTGCAGCTTTGGTCACTGCAATTTAAAAAGAAAAATAAAGTCATTAGAGAGTGTCCCAAAGGAGGGCCATGAGGATGGTGAAGGGCCTTGAGGAGAAACCATGTGAGGAGTGGCTGAGGTCCCTTGGTCTCTTCAGCCTGGAGGAGGATGAGGGGAGACCTCGCTGCAGTTACAACTTCCTTGTGAGGGGAAGAGGATGGGCAGGCACTGCCCTCTCTTCTCTGTAGTGACCAGTGACAGGACACAAGGGAATGGCTTGGAGTTGTGTTAAGGTAGGTTTAGTTGGATATCAGGAAAAGCTGGCTCGGCACTGGAACAGGGTCCCCAGGGAAGTGGTCACAGCACCAAGCCTGACAGAGCTTAACAGAGTTTAAGAAGTGTTTGGGCAATGCTCTCAGGCACATGGTGTGACTCCTGAGGATGTCATGTGTGGGGTCAGGAGCTGGACTCGATCCTTTTTGGTCACTTCCCTCTTGATATATTTGAAATATTTTTTTCAAAAGGAAGTAATTATACATTTATAATTGTGTATGAAATTGAAAAGATTTAAGGACATGAAACATATTTTTTTTTTTTATTCTGCACTCTTCTGCACTCTAGGATAGTCCACATTGGCTGCATTTTCAGCTAATCTAAACTGCCTGCAGTAGAGATATCATTATTTATATCTTCTGAAGCAAAATGCTATTAGGACTGCCATTCATGTTCTTTCAACAGCTATATTAGGATGAATCCAACTGTTCGGAGTTGGTCCAAAAAGGAATAGAATTAAAATTGCTAAGGTGTGAGTAACCCATATTCATATTCCTCTTATGTTGATTTGAAGAGGTGGAGAGACTGATCTGAGTCAGCAAAACTATTTATAGTCAGACTGCTTTAAACTAGTTATATTGAGGCTGTTGGCCAGCTGTCAGTCTGTTGATTGACACATATAGGGAATTACATCTAAGCAAAATTTCTACTTGCACTTAATACAGACCTCAGCTCTGAGGTGTCTGTTGAAAAAGGAAAGAATATTTATACAGCTTTAGTTTTTGTTCTAAATTAGAATAAAAAGCAAACTTTGGAACCTCAGAAATGATTCTTGAATGCCGTCATTATTCCCTGTTAGTCCTTGCTAATGGCATTCCTAATAATATCTGCTCAAAACCAGTCTAATGGAACACACAAGGTAGGATGTTGATAATCCTTTTAACCAGTAGTTGAATCCTTTGCTGTGAAAAGAATTGAAACATAGCTCTTTCTAAACTGCCTTTAGAGACTAGTGTTACCAGCAAAACTGTGAGTGGCAGAATTATTGTTTGTATAATTGCTGTATGTGTACTTTGGGAGGGAAAACCGAAATATTAGCCCTGCTGATACACACTGCCAAAACAGTTGTTCTCATAAGTGGCTGCTGGAGGGCATTATCTTTAACCTGTTTTATTCTCAAACCAGGTGCGCCTTAATCCATCAATATACTTGTGGCTTTTAACATAGTGTGAGAAGATTTGTAGTAACAACAAAGTATTTAGTTTTTCTAAATTTTAGTAGTCCTTACAGTCTCAAAGTATGTGTTGGTGCACGTCAAGCTCTGGTTCAACTGGGCAGTATGTATTTCTGACAGCACTTGTAGAGACAGAATCACAATATATCCTAGAAATAGTTGCTCTTCAAGGCTTTACTGATCTCTTAAATTATGTATGTTGGTAATTAACAGGAATATCTCTATTTGAGAACATTACTATGGCTATAGCAGTTGCAACATAAGTTTGTAACAATAATTAGCAACATAAATAGCTTATTTTACTTCCCATCACAGTGGCCAGCCAGCACATAATCTAAACAGATTACTTGAATTCTGGGATGATGTTAAAGGAGGCAGGAAAGGTACAGTGGAATTTTTTTGAATAGTTATAACTGGGCTAGTATGAGGTGTTAGCAATAGGGAACTGTAACAAGTTGTCCCTTCAAATAACCCTTTTAAACTGCATTTTTTTGGCACTTTGTAGTTTACTTACTTTGTAGTTTATTTTTACTTGCTCCATTTTAGGATGTGCTGGATACTACAGTTTATGGAAGTTTATTTGTTGCCCTCCTCCAAAATCCTTGTTCAATGATATGTTTTCAATTAGGGTTAAATTATTCAGGTAAAAACATTCTCAAAAATAAGTTAGCTGAAGAGTATTATGAAAAAACTTTATAATGGATGCCATTTATTATGGCCTTGTGTTGTCCGGAATACCACATGAAGAAAAGATATTAGAAATTGGTTTGGATTTTATTTTATTTAAAAGAGAAAATAAAAGACCAGACACCAAAAGAAACAATTTCCACTACAGAACATTATGCAAGTCTGTAGTGATGAGATCTTGGCTGTGGCAGTGTGAGCATCTTCTACCTAGTGCAGCTTCTTCACACAAACACAGCCCTTACCTCTCACACTTTACTGCAAGATCCTGGTGTTTTTTCATGAGGAGCTAAAGCTTATTGTCAGTGAGGGACACCTGCATGCACAAAAGGCCTTTATCCTTCCTGAATGTGCTGCTGTCTAGTTGCTGAAATGCACTGCTATGCCTGCACTGGTGAGCAGGGGAGGTAGCTGATTTTATTTAAGTCATAATAACCCTATGCACAAGAGAAATTGGTCTGCTCCTCCTTTGGTCCTCAGGTGTTGTTTTGTGGTTATGGCCCACACAAAATTTAGGAGAAATTAAGCAAAATTTCTGTCACTGTCCTCTCAAAAAATTTCCATAGAACTGTAATTGTTTGCAGTGGCATACCACATTCTGATAAAGCCATGAATTTCAAAAGTTCTACTGTTGCTCCCATGGACTTAACTTCATCTTCTGTTACTATTATGGATTCTTTTTCAGTTCCATGAGGTCCATTACTCTCATTTTCCATAACCTGACTTTAAATACAAAATTGCCAGCACTAAGTCTTGGCTTTCCAGTATTAATGCTATATTAACTTCACAGAAACCCATCTATAGCACATCAAGGACTAAGCAGATTTTTCTTGGTGAAAGATGCAGGTTTTTAGGTGCAGTGGAGGTAGATGAACATAGCATTTTTTTTGTTCCATTTAGTAGCGACATGTTAGCTCATTGTTCTCAACGCTGAGTCAGGAAATGTACATGTTCATATGACAGAGTGTCACTTGAAAGGTCTTTTAAAATATGAAAAGCAGCTGTCAGTGAAGAATGTGACTATGCCATTAAGAATGAAGAAATGATAGAGGCCTTTTTGTGGGTAAAGAACGTGGAGGAGATAATGCTATTTAAGGCAGAACTGGATGAAAAGGGATGTGATGTGACCAGCATGGTCATCTGTTGGTTATGCACCTTCCTAAACCACATTCTGCCATCAGTGCATTCCTTCTGTGTCTGTGATGTTAATTCCTGTCAGAGGGTCCTCGTGATGCATGCTTAACTTCATGAGAAATTTTCCTGTGGATGTAGATGAGTTCAATGGCAATGAATAATTTTCATCTTCCTGTAGCTGCAAGACTGTACCAGCCTTTATGTGCTCAAAGTGAATCTCCACTGTTATTCCTTGAAATAAACACACAAGTTTCTGTTTTTCCTTGCTTTTGCAATCTGCATGCTAGACGTGATTTTAGGTGTAAAATGAGGATAAAAATTAATTCATCTGTAATTATATGATCTCATTTGGCACATAACTGTAGGACAAGAAATCAGTGATTTAATTTCCTTTCTAAGTCTTTGTCTATCAGATACAGAACAAGCTTAGTAATTACCTCTTAGTTATTCTGAGAACTGTGCCTTCAGTATTACAGTCCTAATTGTTTTTAGTTAAGGAAATTTATTTTTATAGATTACTCAGCTGACTATGGCAGAGTGGGTGATTCTCCATTGTTTACAGTATAGATAGCAAGGTCTATAGATTATGTTAAGAGAAATTCATATTGTCCTTCTGGTACATACAATAGGATGCATAAAAAGTACTTACCTGCATACGCAATATATTTTCATTTTATATGAGACAATTTAATCCAAAATAAATGTTTGATAAATATTCACAGAACACCCCAGTAGAGATCTGTAGTGTGCCTGAAACTTCCAAGAGTTTCATCATCAAATTAAAATTATTTTTATATTATAACTGTGGGTGGAATGAACCCATCCTTTGTGTGAAAATATCATGTTTATAATCCAGTCAATTGTGCAAACAGAATCTGTATGCTTTCAACCACTAATTCACAAGTCTCTTGTTGGGGAAATTTTATTGCATGCCTTGAGCGGAGTTAAACAGAGGCTTGTGTTAAATACAGAAGATTTAATGTCCAGTCCACTGGACAGTCTTACCACCATAAGCTGTTCTACCTGAGCACACAGAGGCACAGCAGAGGCGCAGCAGAAGTCAATTCCTTATGTACACATTCAGTGGTACCAATCCCATGAACATCAGCCTGATATTGGATCCATTCTCCATCCCAGTTCTGCTGCCCAGAGGTGGCCTCTGGCCTTTGAGCACTCATGTCCATGAATGATGGATTGTTACAAGACAACTCGGCAGTGTACCTCATTCCCAAGGGAAACTTCACTCCCTTATAGGGAGTCCTGTCCTGTCCTGTCATTCCTACTCTGTTCAGCTAGTTCAACCTCTTCTGCAGTTGGACATTCTTGTCCTCCATGCCAGGTCATTTCTTGGTCACAAATTACTAATTCTGAACAAGTACAGTTTTAATTTTCCCTTCATTCTACTATGTATGCACACAAGCCCCCTAACTTGACCACTTTTGCCAGATTTTCAGAGGATCAGCAAAATGGCAAATTTGTGGCAAAAGGCTGCTCTTTTCAGCAGAGAATGAGGGCTTCTTTGAAATGTGGGGACACTAGAACTATAACATGACAACCCTTGACAGAAATTTCTACCTAACAACATTGGCTGTAAATCCTTCACCAACTGAACAGTCATACTTTGGATACTTTATGATTCATCATCATGCATCTTGTTCTGTCATTGACACAGAGCTGTCTCAACCCCATCACTGGCATAATTTTGTTGCAAAGAGGTATTTGGACACAACTAGCAGACAAAAGAAAATCCGGTTCATAGCCCATTACACTGTGGAGTAAACTAATCTCACCACCTAAGGTGTTATACGTATGTCTTTCTTGTTTTACAAATCACGATTTCTATTTTTGCATTTGAACAAACTGTGCCAGAAAGTGAATTAATTAGTTCTCGAGATGAAATAAATTGACTAGGTGCATGAAGTATGTTGGTCTCTTGTGAGGTTGTTCTAAGCATATGAAAGTTATGGGGTTTTTTTTAATCAAATAAATGTTTCAGAATATATGTAAATTTTAACAAGTGAGGTTCCTTAGTGAAATGTAGTGTAGTCATCACTGAAAGATGTCAGCTACTTTCTCATCAGGGATTAATGGAGCTGATAGTTTTAGCTTCAATGTCATTGTGTCAACAATCCAAGAAATTAATCGTCAAAAATACAGAAACTGGACAATCAGGACTTGTGAGGTCACTGGTAATCTTTTTCTCTATTGACTTTGGCTAAGTACAAACCAAGTTGGCAATATTTTTAACATTAGCTGTTATATCACCTGAAACAGTGGTTTCACTGTTTCTATCTGAGTGATTGAAGAGCATTTTGTAGATAGTATCATGAAATAGGAGTTGTGGAATTTTTGAAAACAACATTAGCAAAAGATCTGTTTGGGGACATGGACTTAAAATCAGAAGCCTGCAATATGTACAGCAGAAAGAAAGCTTTACAAGAAGAAGCTTGATAACACAATAAGTTCTCTCTTTATGAGGTGACAGTCACATATTTATTCTATTAAGTATAAATTATTGCTAAAAATTTATATTCTTCAAATACTTTCTTGTTTTCATAACTGGAGAGAATTTTTTCATACTGTTTCAAAAACTGTCAGTGTGTTTATCTGAATCATTCCAGTTAGAAGGAATATCTGCTTCCTTGAAATTAATGCCTTTTTTTTGGGTTTATTTGCAAGATGATTAATTCAAGTGAGCAAATTTTAGCTTTGGGTGGGGTTTTTTTTGTTTCTTTTTTTATCATTTTATCTTTCTGCAACAATATTTATCTAAACTCACTTTTTTGTATGCAGGTTAATGCAACTTGAAAATGTTTGTCAAAAGTTCCAGTGTCTTTAAAATTAAATATATTGCAGGCATATTCATCTGTACACATAAATATACACTTAGTGAGAAAACTATAATTTTTGTACATCAAAAAATCAGAACTTATCTCTAGCAACACACAAGTCAAGTTGTTAAAGGTGAGGAAATACACTTTTCCTTGTGCTAGCCAATAAAACAACTGCTGTAGAGACAAAGTTACTCTGATTCTTACAGCACTGTGCTGGCTTTTACCCAGACCATTTAATGATATAAACATAAAGAAAATATCTTGGACCATCCCCATAAAACTGTGTATTTTGCTATAAAACATATAAACCTGTGAAATTAAGGTGAAAAGGATGGTTCTATTATCTATATTGTAAAAAGGCAAGCTCTTTAGTAGAGTAACAATAGAGTACTTGGACTATAGCTTTATCGTATTTCAAGGGTGGCAGGTAAATCAACACTTACAGAAAATTGGATGAGGCAAGTCCAGTATTTTATGAAGTAATATGTTTTCAAAGGGATGAGGAATAAACAAATATTTTCAGGCAGTATTCAAAAAATATGTGCCAGTGCTATATACATACATATACAAGTCTGTATAGATTTACAATAATATAACTATATATTTATAAATATATACCTACAGTAGAACAAGGGATGGCAAGGACATACTACCATAGGAAAATTCTTCTCTCAAAAAAAATAAGTTGCTATTGTCTGTTTGTCAATGGGGCTTTGATATCTTGAACTCAAGGGGTAAGATATTTAAATACTATAAATTTTATTACTTTTCTGAAATCACTGATAAATAGAGGAGCAAAAGATATGTCTTCCACAACAGAGTGTAAGAGAGTGTGATATCATTCACATAACGGGCAAAATGAAAGGATGAGAAAAGTTAGGTGTTCCTTGGCAAAATAATCTGTTCTCAGTGCTCCGCCAAAAAATGCTTTATCCAATGTGCTGACACAGGTAAACCCAAAGTCCAGTCATTACACTCTCCTTCACTCCAAAAAAGCTGAGTAAGAAGTTGGTGCTAGGTATTTTCTTTCTGTCATTTGTGAGATTAGTATTTATTCTTGAACAATTTGTTGGTTAACTGCTGCTGCAGTAAACAATGCTGCTGAGGGACTACAAAGTATAGCTGGTACCCACTTCATAAAGTAGTTGCTTTAGAAAGGTTTCTTCCTAGGTTTGATAATACAAAATGCGCAGGAATCCAGGAAGGGGGGCTGGGCTGGGGAGGATTGGATAGTACAGTGAACCTTCTTCTTGGAAAACTCAAAAAAGGAACCGAGTGGCTGAAAAAATTGCACTCATCTTTTGAAGGTAGATGAAAACCAGACAGGGGCATGTTGCTAGGTGCTAAGGCAGCTTGAAAACTATGCTAAATAAAAGCTTTCAGAGGACAAGGATTTTTGTCCTAAACTAAATTGTTGCAATAGTTTTAACAGATAAATTTTATTTTCAAAGGTGCAGTGATCGTCTCCAGGACTTGAATCCACTAAGTCTTAAGGTATGTTACTTATAATTCCCATACTAAAACAACTCAATCTGAGTATGCCTTCTATTACAGTTTGTGTATATGTTGCAAGACAGTTAAAAATTAAATTGGTTTTAGTCTTATGTTTGTAAATGTTAAGATTTTATATATATATATATGGAAAAGGATTCCAAGGAAGCAGATATTCCTTCTAACTAGAATAACATGAAATCTGAAAAAGAAAGAAAAATGTAATCTCTACATGATTATATTAACCTTTTCTTTACTCAGCCTTCATTTTTATCGATTGTGTATCAAAGGTCATC
>VYXD01009302.1:225056-243801 GCA_013397195.1 Hylia prasina | reverse complement strand
TAGAGAACAGTGAAGATTTTTAATATCTTTTTGAATGTCCTTGAAAATAAACTGGTCCTTTTGCGATCTGGGATATTGCTGAATTATGGTTGAGTTCTTTTTTACATTGACTTTTGTTTCACTGTACACTATAGCTCCAAAAAGACCTCCAAACCTGTAACAAGAGATTGTGCTGGTACCATCACAATACTTTCTATTCTGAAAGTTCCCACTCTTTGCTGCAAGCACTTTCAACTTTCTTCTTTGTTTTGTTGCTATGCTACCTTTGAAATTACTCTGTCATAAACCTAATGAAAGGTCTATAAATTCAGAATGAGCATTTAAAACAAGTTGTCAGAACTGATATTATATTGCATCCATGTTCTTTTCTCTCAGCCAGCTTTTTTTCCCACCCTTTGTCTGTGTTCTTGATATAAATGTTAAACCCTTGGATCAGTTAATGGTCCATACCATTTATACTTCAAGATACAGCATGAAACTCCTGTTACAGTGCCCTCTTTTTCCATTAGCACTATTAAAAAATTATGATAAAAAATAGAGTGAGAGATAAATATCTCCCCAGAGTTTATACAGAATGAGCCAAAGAGCAGCTCTCCACATGTCTCATTTCTTTCTTCTTTGAGACCTAGGCATAGTCATTAAATTGTTAAGCAAGACTAGCAAAATGCTAATACTGCAATTAGCAGTGTAATTCTCAAACCTGAGTGGAATTCCAGGCCATCACAGAGTCTAAGCTCCCAAGGTGTAAAGAAATAGCATAGTGCTGTCACAAGTAATATAATGAGGCCTCTCATATATGGAAACTGGATTCTGCTTCAATAAAACATCCCTGAACAAAGAAAGTGTAACATGTAACCACTTCATTTTTTTTTGTTTTCAAGATGGTGGAAATGCAAAAGAATGTGTAGGCATATTTTGCATGCCTTGCTTTTTTGATTTTGCTAGCCCCTGCCAAGTAGGACACTTAGGTGTTTGTTTTATGGGACTATGCTTTTAAAAGTATTATTCGGACTTTACCCTTACTGTATCTCCAGTATTACCTCAATTCACTTTCAAAAACTGAACTGCAGTAAGGTAAAAATGACCAAGTAGAAAATGAAATTGATGTTAAATATTAAACCTGTCTACTTAGTAAGGGTTCTGTGGGGTTAGATATAGTGGCATGCCCTTCTTGTGCAGATTCTTTATTTAAATGCCAGTTTTGTTGGATATCCTTGACTTCAAAAGTCTCAGCTAATATTCTTGCATTAAACCCACTTTCTTAGCAGAGTAAAGACAAACTTTCCTTTTTTTTAGTGCTGTAAAAGAATATATTATGAAAGAGTTTGCATTGATGCATCTCAAAGTACTGTGAAATAAACAGAAGTTGATTTTTTCATTTTTTCAACTATCTTATACGACTTCATGGAATCACAGAATGGATGAGCATGGTAAGCATCTCTGGAGATAATCTAGTTCATTGCTCTTGCTCAAAGCAGAATTGACTATACGAGATAACTTAGGACAATGTACAGTCAGATCTTGAGTATCTCCAAAGTTGATAACCTCACAATCTCCTGAGGAACCTACTGTAGTGTTCAAACAACATCACAGTATAAATTATTTTCTTAGGTTTATACAAAATTTCATTTATTTCAGTTTACAGTTGTCTCTTGCCTTGACATTTGACACTAGTTCAAAGAGTTTAATTTCATCTTCTTCACTTGCTCCTGATATATATTTATTCACATTGATAAGATTCCCCCAAGCATTTTCTCCATGCTGGAGGGTCCAGGCCACTGTCAGCCACTCCAAGCTCCAGTCCATTATCTTTGTGGTCCTGTGTTGAAGTTGCTCTAGCGTGTTCATGTCATTTGTTCTGGAGAGGGCAGAGCTGTGCACAGCCCCCTCAGTCTGTCTCACCAGGTGTGAGCAGAGGGAAAGGATGGGATACCTCTATCTACAGGCAACACTTCTGCTAATGCAGACCCTCTCTGCTGCAATGGTATCATGATGGAATATGGTCAGCTTGTCTCCCAGGAGCTCCAGGTTCTTCTCTGCAGATCTGGTTTCCAGCCAGTCAACCCTCACCATGCACTAATGCTGGAAGTGTCATTCCTCCCCAGATATAGGAGTTTGCATTTCCCGTTACTGAACTGCATGAAGTTCCTGTTACATTACTCCAGCCTGTTAATGCCCTCTAAATGGCAGTAGATCCATCTGATATATCAACCACTCCTTTCTGTTTTGTATCATCTTCAAATTACTGAAGGTGAACTCTTCTTATTTTCTGTTATCTGGTAGTAGAACAGTCCTGAGCCTGGCAGAGACGATCCTTGAAAATCAATCATCTTTTCCCCCAAAAAGTAGGAAAAATGTGATAGCAAACATAAGTGTGTCTGCTCAAAGAACTCTTCAGAAGATGACAAGAAAAGTACTTCCTAAATAATATATTTTTTTTGCTTTAACTGTTCACAGTTATTTCATTTATGATCTCTTCTGATATAAAACTCTGCCTATGGATTCTGAGTCAAAATTTGCTGGTAATCATTGTTCAGCCTTTCCTTTTCTGAAAAATTATAACTTATTTAGTAGTCAAACTATAGTCTATTTTCAGCACATAGGAAATGAGTACAAAATTTGAGTCCTGTGCTAGGTTTTTTCTAGAAATACCAGACACAATACCCACCAGTGCAATCACAGATAGTTTGCTCTTTTGTTTCCCCACTTCCCCACTTTGTGTTGACTCTTAATTAACTCATACAAATCCTGCTGAATTCTCATGACATTGTTTCTCTTTGTTTAGCTCAATATTTCTTCCTCGGGATTTTTCTACAGACCTCAGCTTGTCATTTATTCCCGTTGGATTTTGTGTTGGTATCTTCTTGCTCCATTGATCTTTATGGTGGATATGACCTATGAAACATAATTGTCAGAGGTCGTAGTTTAACCCTGGCTGGCAACTAAGCCCCAGAGAGCCACTCCTTCACTCTCTCCTGAAGGATATAAGTGAGTAAACTTTTGTGGATGAAGATAAAGACAGTTCAATAGATAAAGCAAAGGAAAACAAGGAAATCATTCACTACTTCACATCCACAGGCAGCTGTTCAGCCATCTCCAGGAAAGCAAGGCTCCATCATGCTTGATGTAGAATTGGGCAGACAAATGCCATCACTCTAAATGTCGCCTCCCCTTCCTTTTTTCCCTCCACCTTTAGATGCTGAGTCTGATGCCATGTGATAAGGGAGATCCTTCAGATCATTTGGGGTCAACTGTCTCAGCTGTGTCACCTTCCAGCTTTCTCTTCACCACTCAACCTCCTCACTGGTGGCATAGGTCGAGGAGCAATAAAGGCCTGGTGTGTGTCATAGCATTGCTCAGGTGTAGCAAAAATATGCCTGTGTTAGCAATACTGTTTATAGAACAAATGCAAATAAAACCCCATACTTGTTATTAAGGAGAAAACTAACCCCATCCCAGCCAAAACCAGCAAAACAGGGGATCAAACATACCTTTTCTTTAACTCTTTTCTTTTTTTGCTTTGTCTTCAGAGCTTAATTATTTATGGGAGATCTTGGAAAGCCAACTGTAGCGATGCATTTGACTTTTCATCCTTGAAATCTCTTGATACCTCTCATCCAATGCTTGCTTTGCGCACAGTCTACTCCATACTCTTTGTCTTTCTCTTCCCTTTTTTCACCCTCCAATCCAGGGAGGGATGGCTTTGGAACTTTCTGAAGGAGGAATCTTCCTTTTTTGGTATCCTGAACTAACAGGTGGTCTCCATTTGTTAGCACAGGTGTGTGGGTTTGGGTTAGCATACTAGTGGGAATTTTGCCTGCTACTACATCTGTTGGTATTTAGAGAAAAGCACCTACCCTCACTGGGTTAAGTACAGCTCCTATCTACTTTTTCTACTCTGTTCTAGTTTTAAGGAGTTTTCTTTTTCTTTTGACACCAAAATTGGCTGGAGAGTAAACTTTCTAATACAATTTGAGGTATTAGAAAGCAGGCATTCTTTTTTACAATGCTGGACACATTTGGAGGGTTTTCCTGTACTCAAATGTGTGCCATGAAACATTACAAGAGAGTATTTATTCCATCATGATCATACTCATTGCAACATACTTCCTAGCTAGTAGATAAACATCATTTTTCCTAGCACTAATTTATATGCCTCATCCCCTTACTGGAACTCCTTTTGTGGTCTTAGAGGGTCATCTAAAAGAGTTTCAGGTGGTTGTATTCACTGAGAGCCTCCAAAAATGTAAGTGGCCCTGCCTTAAACTTTTCTTAGGGCATGCATGCATGGTTGTTTCTTGTTACAGAAGTTTGCCACAAAATCCACTTTGGTTCCACATTATCTGTTTATCCACTGATTCCAGCTACATTTACCAACCTGCATGTCTACTTTTACATCCTTTTATCTAATTGATAGTTTTAAGCTTTATTTTGCAACTTCAAGGCAACTGAAACTTTCTACTCTCCACACTGTCTGTCACTTTAGAGAAGTAAATGTTTAAGTTCAGGTGTCAGCTCTCATTTTGACCATTTCAGCCCAGTTTCCCTTTTCCTGACTCAGGAATGCCCCTGTCTGTTCTATTATCAAATTCTAGTTTCTGGAGATCTCAATCTTTATCCAGTTGATTTATCCGTCAATTATATTACTTTCTGTCTTTGTCACCTACATTAAAGATCAAACTTGGTCATACAATCCTGATGCACCTAAATCTGAAATCTTAGTCAATTTCTTTCACTGTAAGATGCAAAAAATATCACACAATTTTAGATAAATATTTGGAGTATTTGACTTGACCATGCATAGTTCAACATATCCTCAGAATTTTATGACAACAATTTAATAAAATTTTCCAGTGCATTTCTGGAAGATACACATAAAACTTTACTTTTGGTTTATACTCTTTTAGGTGTCTATGATATTATGCTTCTGAAGAAAAATTTCTTGCTCCTCCACAGGAGGTGTTACGATGGAAATTACAAACAAAGAAAAAGCATCCTTTCCAATGCATTTTGAGTTCCAAAACAGATTTATTATAATATATATTAGTGTGTTCCTTCCTCAATTTCAGTAAAATTCGGTTCTGTGTTTGACCATGGAGACCCAGGCATCAGTCAGTGACTGACCTGTCTGCACTGGATTAGATGCAAAAAAAACCATAAGCATCTCAATGCAACATATTCAGTTGATTTTCAAAGTATGTTTCACTAATCTTTAACTTTTTCTGCATTCAGCTCACCTGGTGTATGATGAAAGATAATGCTGTAATTCCTGGTCATTTAGTCCAATATATTCCTAAAACCATGGATGTGGCTGCTCTTCCATTTGAAGTCATGGATGATGAATTTTTTATGCTTGTAAACTTTGTTTTTCATGTTAATGCATCATGCTTCAGATGCAATGAACTCTCACTTCCAAGCTGGATGAAGCACAATCTTGTCCTCTTTTTAGAAACATTTTCTGTTTGTGCAACTTCTAGAACATATGTGAATGACTGATGAAGGCTGAACAACAGTTTCTCTTTTGATCCACTCATTTTACTTCAGTTGTTGCAGGCTAAAATGTTTAATTTGTTTAGAAGCCATGCTATATGTTAACTTTTGAAATACTTTGCAAAACTAATTTTACTGTCATTTTCTTCCAGTTATTTCTCAATGTAGATAGAATGTTTTCTTTTTCATCTTGCATACACATGCATGTAACTTACACCTCTGTGCCATGTTTTCCTGCTCTCTATTAAAAACCATTGCAATACGTGAGGAAGGGGAGCATACAGAATTTTTGAGACGTTTAGGAGCAGTACTCCTTAAATTTCAACAGGGACTGAAATAACAGCTTGGGGGTCTTAAGGAAAGCATAGATCAGTGCATCTACTGGATGAAGTTACCATTATCTGAGTGTCATTTGGTGTTCTCCATCATATCTGTTCATTGGTCTAAACATTTCAGTGACAGAAAACAGATGGTAAATACCTTTATTAAGTAAATTCATCTCATCTAAATGATTCATCCTTTTAGTGAAAGAGGTGGGTGTGCTGTAGTTTAAACTCTGAAAAAACAACCATCTAGAATTTAGCAGAAATGTCCACTTGAGTTCTAAGTCATATGAGATGTGACTGAGAGCAGTGGTTGTTACCCTGGATAAATGGAAGCTCAGGAGAACCTTATAATTCTCTACAAATCCATGAAAGGAGATAGAGGAAAGATAGGTCTTGACATCTTATCCCAGGAAGCCAATGACAGGACAAGAGGACATAGCCTTGAATAGCTTTGAATAGCTCCAGGTAAGGTTCAGGTTGGACGTCATGGAAGGGGTTAGTAAGCATTGGAACTGACTGCCTGAGATGATGATGGAGCCACCATCTCTACAGGTATTCTAGAAATGACTGGACATGGCACTTAGTGATAAGGTCTAGATCAATCAAAGGTTGGACTCCTTAGATCTTAGAGGTCTTTTCCAACATAAATCCAAACAAAACCCAGAATATGCAAAGTTGGAAGGGACCCACAAGGACTGTCAAAGTCCAACTCCTGGCCCTGCACAGCACATGCCCAAGAGTCACACCATGTGCCTGAGAGCATTGTCCAAAAGCTTTTGAGCTCTGTCAGGCTTGGTGCTGTGACCACTTCCCTGGGGAGCCTGTTCCAGCGCCCAGCCACCCTCTAATGAAGAACCTTTTTCTGATATCCAACCTTTACCTACCCTGACTCAACTTCAGGCCATTCTCTTGTGTCCTGTCACTGTCACCACAAGAGAGGAGATTACTGCCTACCCCTCCTCTTCCCCTCACAAGGAAGGTGCAGCTGCAGTGAGGTCTCCCCTCAGTGTCCTCTTCTGCGGGCTGAACAGACCAAGGGACCTCAGCCACTCCTCACATGGCTTTACCATCTTCGTTGCCCTCATTTGGACACTCTCAAATGACTTCTTTATATCTTTCTTATACTGTGGCACTAAAACGTGCCCCCAGCACTTGAGGTGAGGCTGCCCCACCTCAGAGCAGAGCAGGACAATCCCCTCCCTCTCCCAGTTGGTGATGCCATGCCTGATGCGCCCCAGGACATGGGTGGCCCTCCTGGCTGCCAGGGCACTGCTGACTCATGTTCAACTTCCCATTGACCAGAAACCTCAGGTCCCTTGCCATGGCAGCACTTTCCAGCATCTCATTCCCCAATGTGTTCATACACCCATGATTGCCCTGTCCCACATGCAGAATCTGGCACTTGCCCTTGTTGAACTTCATATTGTGGATGATTGCCCAGCCGTCTTATTTGTCCAGTCTCTCTGCAAGGTCTCCCTGCTTTAGAGAGAGTCAGCAGCCTCTCCCCATTTTGTATCAACTCCAAACTTACTTAGTATCCCTTCCAGTCCTGTGTCCATGCAGCTAATGATGTTGACCAGCACAGAGCTGAGGATGGAGCCCTGTGGAAGGCCAGCAGTGACAGTTCCTCAGTCTGATGTCACCCCATTCACTGCAATCCTTTGTGCCTGACCTCTGAGCAAGACACACAGACCTGTGATTGTTCACCCATATCATAATGTGCTTATCCAGAGGTGTGCTGGATGTTTTGTCCAGAATGCTTCTGTGAGATGCAGTACCAAGAGCTCTACTGAAATGCAAAAAAATTACATCAGCCATCTTCCCTTGATCAACTAGGTGGGTTACTTTGTCATAAAAAGAAAAAAGATTTGACAAGCAGGACTTTCCCCTCAAGAAGCCATGCCGGTGACTGCGCTGTCATTCATGTGTCATTCAGTTTTTCAATATCTCCCAAAAAATCTTCTCTGTAACCTTACCAGACAGTGAAGTGAGACTGACAGGCCTGTATTTTCCAGGCTCATTCTTCTCGCCCTTTTTAAAGATTAGAACAATGCTCCTCAGCTTCCTGTCAGCTGAGACCTCTCCAGATTCCCAAGACCATTCAAAAAATCATCAAGAGAGGCTTTGCAATTAAATCAGCCAGCTCTATAACTACTTTTAAATTAATTTCCTCCCTACAGTGGTAAGCAGCATTTCTGTATTGCTCCCACATGACCTGATGTTGCTCCCACATTACCTGATGTTGCTCCCACATACACCTTTTTTTGCCTTATCTCCAAAGGAAGATCCCTGTCAGGCAGGCTGGCCTTCTGTCCTGCTTGCTTGTCTTCTGACATTTTGGAATTGCCTCTTACTGTGCCCTTAGGAGGTGGTACTTAACAAGTGTCCTGTACTGACTGACTCCAGTGATTTCAAAAGCATTTTTTCAGGGGTCAATCCTCATTAGTTGCTTGAGCAGAAGTGATTCTGTGTTTCTGTGAATTACTGAGAGGTACTTATAAATGGTAACAAACTTTTTCAAGAAGTATTGCAACTATACAGAAGCAGAGTTCTAGATAAATATTAAAACTATCTTCCAATATGCTACCTGAATTATTTACTTGCCTTAAAGAGAAGAGCGTGCTCTTGGGATGCATTTGCATTGCATCATCCCATTGGATGTTACAATTTTCCATTAAAGATACTGAACAAAATTATACTCAACAAAGCTCTCATGGAACAACTAACTATAATTGTACTGAAACCTTTCCCTGACCTTTCTCAGATATGATTCTGTTTGATTCAGAAGATGTTAGTTTTGAAATTCAAATGAGACAAGACTTACAAGTCTATGTCTGAAAATCTGCAAATTTTTTTAAAAAGATAAATACAATTTCTTAGTCCTGACAGTTTTAATTGGTCAATAAGTGCAACAGAACTGTATATACTCAGCTAAAATATGTTTTCTGGAACATGAGCTTCTCAGTCCTCATGTTGTTTATCATGGTATATTTATGATTTTTTACTTCTTTATAATGTAGTCATTGATTAAGTGCTCATGTTTCCGTATACTAAGGCATGGTTGAGTATATTTCTATAAAAATGTAAAAATATCTGTGTTTTCCAGGTCTGTTTCAAGCATTCTGAATGTGGTGCCATGAGAGATGCTGTTGTCCATGAGAGGCTGGGTTTATTATGATCAAGTGCTGTATTTTTACTTCACCCAGTGGCTAAAAGATTTGTGGGGTAAAGAGGAAGTGTTGGACTTTTAAAAGAGTTAAACAGGTAAGTCTGTTTCAATAGGGTTTTTCTTATTGACAGTTTTTGGGCTTTTTTCGATTGCAAGTTCTATCTGACTGCTCTCTCCAAACACACACAAAAAAAATCTATTTCATAATCACAAATGCAAATGACCATTGTAATTTTAGTTCTGATTTTTATTTTCTACAGTAAATTGTTTTCTTTAGAGAAAATATTTTTTTGACAAAAGGAGGCTGACTTATTCCCTTACATTGTGATAATAAGAAGAATCTCTACACCCAATAGCATATAACCACTGTGAGAGCAACGAAAAAAATGTAAATAATTAGGTTAACAGAGATTAGTATCTATGTAAGTTACTTTATTAAAAGACTGTTAGGTGTATGAATTTTAGGGCTGATTGCCTATTTATTTTACCGTAATATTTGTTTTATTATTATTAGAATTCTTTTCATCTCTAAGACTCCTGTTTAAACAATCCATCTCATTCCTTAAAACAATCTGCAGAAACCAATTGACCTAGCATAAAGCAATGTGGTAAGGACACATTAAAACATTACCAAAAGTCAGTCTGTCATCTCTGATTTTGATGATGATTTGATTTTGATTTTCACAAGGGAGGGAGAAGATCATGAACAGTTTTGTATGTTTTTCTCTGTATGGTGCTGTAGCTTTTATGTTTTCAAGTCAAAATGCTGAAAACTATGCAGGAACATGACACTCTGGTAAAAACTAAATCTAAAAATCAAGACAATGTGCTAAGCTGAGACTCTACCAGTTTATGGGTGATTTTCTCCTCCATAAAGAATAAGAAGTGATATTTTATCCATCAAATCTATTCAAAATTGTCCTGAAGTATGTCTAGGGTAGCAGTAGATACTGCTGAACAAATTCCAAGTTTATGCCAATGTGAATTGCACCATACAAATACACTTTGGCTCAGGAAACATTAGAGCAATGTTCAGGTGACACTGTACTGCATAATCTGGACTGCACAACCTCCAGACATGACCTCATGGGTAAAAGATAGCCCATATAGAAAAACTGTCTTCACATTAATTTCTCCAGACTTCTAGGTTTGGAGTACACTCAGATAGATGCAGTTCAGCAATATTTGTATGTATTTCATAGCTGCACTACCATTGCATTCTCCCTGTTTTCAAAAAAAGTATTTGCAACACAATTATTTTTGTAACTGTTGGGAAAAGTACACAATGACCACTTACTGCCTCAACTGAATTATTCTCTGAAGTCAAAACTAGTCATTTAATTAATAGATTTTTAACAGATTGTGGTTTTAATTGTTCAAAAACTAAAACAAAAAATAAAAAAAAATAAAGGGAAAAAAGTGGACAAGTGACGGAAATATGACTAACAATTTCATAAACACAATGTTGCAACTCATCATCCTCATCACAGTTGGAGAATTTTCATGCTGATATACAGTGAGAAGTGTTTAAAATAACATTATATACTGGATTGTGTTTCAAGTTTCACTTTATTTTTCAATAGAAATCACACCCTTGTAAAATGCTCTTCTCATGCGTCTGTATTACTCATGGTAGCTTTATTCTGATGATATAATGGGAAGTTGGAGTCATTGTTGCATCAAGATTGTTTATGCTTAACTAATATTTATCTCCTTAGACTCAGATTTCTATCCATTTTTAAAAGAAGTTGTCGGTCACATTCAATTGAAAAGTTAGCTATTAAATAGAAGTCAACAGTGATAGAAGTCAAAATTTTCGAACTGTGTAGCATGTGGAACAAAAGGAGCAAAAGACATGTGAAATTCTAATTTTGCCTTTCAGAAAATATTACTCTTTTCTTTGCTGTCCCTCATTTGTAGTAGCCTTTTGTGGTCTGTATAGTAAAAGCTAGGTATACTTACACTGCCATTGTGTTTGTTGTCTCAATAAGGGTTCAAACTTTGCACTATTTACATCAAAAGAGAAACTCTTTCCAGCTTTCCATGATACTCTTCTGGCTGAAAAAGTGGGCCAAAAATTAGGAGCTCTACAAATGACTGGTGGGAGAAATCCTTTCTCGTAAATCTTAAATTGCTTTAATAGCTAATAAACCTAGAAAAAATCCTCCAAGAAGCAGTGGGAAAATTAACACCCAAATCAAGATCTTTGTATTTTTCTCTCAAATTTTGCATGGTGGCACTACAGCACGGGGCAATTGGTATCGTATCAAGGCCCAGTGCTCTTTTAGTGACTGGAGAGAGAACAAGGGTAACCTTGGTCATCTAAGGAGCAATCGAAATATTTTTCTAAGAGGCTCTTTTTAGTACATGGAAGCGTAAAGCAATTCCTCAAGCAGTAAAAATAGGGCACTGTTTTTTACAGGTTTACTTTTTGTGGGACTTTTTGCAGGGATGGTTTTATTTTTTTTCTGTTTAACTTTGATTTGCTTTTTACTTTGATTTAATGGCAGCATTGCTAATGTATGAGAAGTAAAGTCTGTCAGGATAATTCAGTGGTGTTTTTAGCCTCTTAGGACATGGTTATAAAATGATTCCACAAAGTTTATACCAGTCTATCTTAATCTGTTTTCAACAAGTAATATTTACCTTTTAAAGTTTCTGCACAACAAAAATTTAAATATAATACAAATACACGTGGCAAGCTCAGGATATTTCCATGAGTATCAGCAAAAAATGAAAGTGTTCCAAAATTTGGTGAGTTGATGTCATGAAAGCTTCACATTTGCCATTCGCAGCAAAAGCTGAATATGCAATGTAAACTAGCTAACTGTACTGTGCTTTCCGAAAAGACCTGGGGGCAATTGTGTGTTTTAGATCTGAGGCTTTGAGTGATTGATAATAATACCACGTCTTTCCTTCGGGGCTATTATGCATGTGCAATAGACTGATAGCTCCAAGTTTATCTAGGGCTGTTTACAGTAGTCTACTTATGAAATGAAGTGAGAAGTGAGCATATCTGGGAGTTCAGGGATGAATTGATCAAGTTTTTGGCTGGTCCAGTGATGTATGGAGGTTATTCTGAGCTTGACAGACTCAGAACTGTTATTACAACTTTGTTTCTCTTTGATTTTTCTTCAGACGATTTTTTCTTTTCTTTGTAATCGGGTATTTTTAATGATTTTCTTAAGTTACTTGTGATTTCTTGAATTTAATTTAGAGGTTGCTGTCTTCTTGGAATACAAAACTCCTAAGCCATGTAAATACTTGAAAAGATAATGTTCATTTCTATCTAAGGTATTCTGTGATTTTCAGTGGTAGAAAAAGATACTTAAAAGATTGTGTCTTTTAAGAATCAGAAAGAAAGAAAAAAAACCCAACTTTAATCCTTTTCATTTTTATTTTTAATTGTCTTTTCATTGTTAGTCACATCTTCTGATTTTTGAAGCTGTAATGAAAAACACTTCCTGAAAGAAAACAAGTTTCTATAAATTTTTTCCCTTTCCATTTGGGGTCAGGTGATTAGTTTTACTAAAATTACCACTTTTTTTTTACTTTTTAAAATTCTTATAGGTAAAATCTGTTTTCATAGTTAAATCAGGGAAAATCTAGTCAGTAGAACTCTAAGAAAAGCTCTTGCTTTTCCTGCATAAACATTGTGGGAATGTGACTGATAGTATATGGATCCTTTTGTTAATATACTGTCTCACTGGAAAATCAAGGTGATTTCTTCATCTTCTGTTTTTCTTTTCTAATCTGCTATCCTACTTAAGCCTTTTCACAGATTTTTTTTCTACATCAGATAGCTTATGATGTAAGAAAATTGTGTTGTCTCTCAGTGGCACATATTGGAACTGTCCATTTCTCTGCTTTGCATTATAGGTGGTCCTCTCCATTGAGTCTTTACTGCCCTCAGATTACTTAAATAAAGCTTTACTCTATGGGCCATATCAGCCCAGAATGGATCAGTATAGAGAGCTTTTGCCTCCTCAAACTCACCCCCATAAGCATTTGTAGAAATGAAATCTCATAATCCTGTTTCTCAAATTTATGTTTCAATTAAAAACAAAGTCACTTTTTCTGGACTTTATTTCTCTAACTCAGCTTCTATCTCTCAGGTTTTATCCTTCTAGTCATCATTTTATCACCTCATCAATCAATAAATTTCAATAGTCTAGCAATTTCAGTAGGCTGACAAAGGAAATCAAATGTACCAACAACCACCATGCTCCCTAATAAAAAAAAAAAGAGTTCCTAGGGAAAGCTACAAAAATTGTTTCATTACAGAGGAACTTACAAAAGGATGGGCAAAGACAGGTATGGAGAAAGGCTTAGGGACATCTTGAGTGTGTCAACACAAGTATCCCATTGCTGAAAACAGAAGCTAAATCCTCATAACACTGTGACTTCTTCAATAAAATCTTCCCTGTTACAAGTCAAGGTGCAGCTGAAAAGCAGAAAACTTCCAATCTAGATCAGGTTAACAATCAAAGCCCTGAATCTTAACGTTCTTTTAATATTTTTCAAGTATTTTTAAAATCTATAAACCCCTTTGAATGTTCATCACTTCACAGAAATAGGTAAATTGGAAAGAAGAGGAAAAAAAAAAAAAAGAAGAAGAAACAAAAAGAGGGATCACTGTATCAAAGGAAATGCCAAGTTATTTGAGTAATTTCTTCTTGTTCCCAAATCTTTGCTATGCAAAGTGTGGTTACATAAATACGGCTATAAAGATCTCTTCTTATTCCTTATTTTTCTCAGTGTCATGTCAGGTTAGATTTCTTTCCCACCAGAGACACATTTAAAATGTTGCACTATTTTTCACAGACATTTCTGTGCATTGGTTCATAACATTGCTACCAATTAATAACATCAGTTCAGGCTGTAGTTTGATTGTCTGAGGATTTTGTCAAATTCAGATGGCACTTTGAATTTCTTTCTTTACAATTCCATTATTTTATAGTTCAAACTTTATAAGAGTTTGGTTTTCTATTCTTATGTGCTGATCTGTTGTGGCACTGCGAAGAAAACATGTATTTGCACACATCTGAGACTACAAGAGCATCATTTTGTGATGAGATGGGAATGAACAAATGATTGCCTCAGTGTAATACAGCTCGATGGTGCTATTCTAGTTGGGGACAGTTCAATACAGATTGTCAAAGCAAACATTCTCAGCAACCAGTGTAAATTGAGATATAAGGCTCCTAAACTAAATGTGAACTATATCTCATGGTCTGTCAAATAAACTGTATGCATTTTAAGAACTCTCTAAATGAGCATTGAAAATTATACATTTTAGCAGCTTCAGATGAGCTGTCCAAATCAGTTGAATAATACCCCATTCTTTCTTCCTGCAAAAAGGCAGGAGATAGAATGGATATTTTCTAATATATGGTCATGCAATAAAATCACCTTTAAAATGTCCTTTGCAATCTCTGTATCTTGACAACTGAAATTTCATGTCTCATAGCAGATTTAGTGTTCCAAAGTTTTGTGAGTTGTCCTGGTTTAGGGCAAATTTGGGAGAAAACCCCTGAATAGGGTCCATAAGGAGAGAAAACTCAAACGCTGTTCCCCTAACTAGTCTGGGAAAGAAATTCCTCAGAGAAAAGTGGAAAAAACTATTTATTTAACAAATAAAGTGCCCACAAACACAAAGAATGAATAATATGAAACAATAAAACTTTTGTTGCTCTGAAGTGAGATGGTAAATTCAGAAATTCCTTGCCATGGATAGCTCAGCTCGCTCAGTCTCTTATCAGTCCCTCTGGAGGTCCAGGCCCCGGTGGGATGCAGGTGCAAGCTCCTGGTGCTCCTCTGGGTTTTTCAGTCCAGAGGAAATTTAAACAGTCCCAAGAAAAAGGAAAAAAAAAAAACAGTCCAGGGAGCTNATAACAATAACAATAACAATAACAATAACAATAACAATAACAATAATATCATCTGTAACTCCATTCTTAATATAGCAATGCAAAATTTTTGGTTGAAACTCATTAATTACGGAAATATATATGTTATTAACATTATTAAACATCTTTTTTTATTTTAAAAGTTAAGATCAAGGCTTTAAGACATTGTAAGACATCAATGCATAAGATATTATGTGTGAAGTACATTGAACAACAATATTTTTTTCAACTATGTATGTTTCAGACATTTGAACAGTATTCAACTGATATTTCCAGAAACTTGAGGCTGGGATCTGACACTGTTGGTATCCTTGTCAATTACTTTACTTCATGGATTGTTGCAATTACATTGTGAGGGTTGCTTAGGCACAGACTACAATAAGACAATGTCATATCAAATAGCCATTCTTCATGAACATATGTTTACTACTAATAGAGTTCTGTATTATAGGTTTCTCTCTTTAATGAGCTACATTCAAAGAATGAAAGATCAAAAAAGTATTTTTGAGAATAGCATACTCCTCTATTGCCATTGAGGTAGTTTAAAACATAAGTGAAACTAAATGTGCAAATGTTAGATGCAAATGGTAAAATAGTATATATGTGTATTCCATATATTTATTTGGACATCTTTATACATTATTCCTGTATGGACAAAACCACATTCATGGCCTGCATGACAGTGTTAGAAATTCTGCATACAGAACAAATATATGTGTATGTATTTACAGAAGATAGATTTTGTGAAGCGATGACATGAATTTTGAACAACTTCTGTCACTTTTTCTGGTTGCAACTATCACAGTAATAACCATGTTTGCAGTTGAAAGGCAAAGTTATGATTCATTGTAACAAATTCTGTGAAATTAGAACATTAGTCTTCCTCTTACTTTTCTGTGGTAGTTTTTTCCTCTAGAAGGGAGGTGGGCATGTTGGATTTTCTCTCTGCATTTGGGAATGTGTTTGGTTCTCTGATTCTGATAGTTCCACTGCTGCTTTATTTAGTGGGGAGAAGCAATTCTGGAGTTTCTCCAAAGGTAGAAGTTTCTTCCAAGTTAATCTACAGCATTCTGTGGGTGGATCTAGGCTGGATGACTGATGTCCACCCAGGCACTCCTGTCTCCTTCTCCACAAGAGGAAAGGGCAGAAAAATAAAATATAAAAACTCGTAGTTTGATAAAAAACACAGGGAGTTCACCTACCAGTTACAATCATGGTCAAAACAGATTCAACTTGGGAAAGACTAGTTTTATATAAGGAAAAATTAAAATGGAGTACAATAGTGATGAAAAAAGACAAAATAACATAAACCTACCCATCTCATTCTCCATTCTCCCTCCCTCCCCCACTTCTTCCCAGGCTCAGCTTCACTCCTCCATTCCCAATTCTTCTACCTCCTCTCTTAGTGCAGCCAGATGGGGAATGGAGATTAATCCATAATACTTTATCTCTGTCACTCCTTCTTCTTTGCATTGTTCATGTGCTTCAGCACGGGATATCCTCACCACAGAATACCCTTCTTTCAGAACTGCTCCAGTGTGAGTTCTCTCTACAGAGGAGTCCTTCAGAAATGGACTATTCCAGAAAGGATTCCCCACCAGCCACAACTTCTGTCAGAAGCCCTGCTTCTGTATGGACTCCTCTCCACAGGCTGCAGCTCCTGCCAGGAATGTGGTCCAGCATGATCTTTCTACCCAGCCTCCTTCAGGCACACTCCTGCTTTGGAATAGAGTCCTTCATGGGCTGAAGGTGGATATCTACTCTGCTGTAGACCTCTATGGTATGCAGGGGAACAACTTGCATCACCATGGTCTTTTCTAGAGGCTACCAGGAATTTCTTCTCTGGCACTTGCCGCATCTCCTCCTTACCCTCATTCCCTGACCTTGCAGCCTACAGGGCTCTTTCACGTTTTCTCCATTCTCTTTTTTACGATTTGTCTGCAGGATTTTTTTACTCTTTCTTAGAAGTGTTATGACAGAGGCACCACCATCATCATGTCCAATGGGCTTAGCAAGGACCAGGGACTCGTCTGCTCTGCATTCTACTGGAACAGACAGTGTTCTATATTGGCAGTCTTGGTTTCTATTCACAGGGGCTGTCCCTGCAGCTCCACCACCATCAAAACATGGCCACTTAAATGGAATGAAAATTTTACAAGTCGCAGTGTAACACAGACCATAATCGTTCTTGAATATTTAAAGCTTTATGAACAAAGAGGGAAACAGCACAAGTGACAACTTCTTAATTAATTAAGAGCACTGGAGAATAAGAAATACCATTTCTGAAGCTGGTAAGACCTGCCCCTGAAGGCAATGGTAACCCAGGTTCTTGTTAGTAGTTCTCTTGCAGCACATTAGAACGCCCTCAGTACCTCCCTGGGGAGTTTTACACCTAAGCCAGCTGTGCAAGGGAGGACATTGGTGTGATAAAAAGCATTACTGTACCTCAGCATGGTCTGCTTCATATTTGCCTTCTCCCTTATCTGGATCAAAACCCAGCTTTATGTCCTTCTGTGGTGGATGTTCAACTGCTCTCTCTGATGCAGATCAGAGCTTTCACCACCACACAAAAATGCTCTTCCTCCCCTTCTGTTGGTGGCAGGGTGTGCAAACCTGACCTTAACAAAAGCACTCACTGCTTTTGCACACTGAAAAATTTTTTAGTCATTAATCATTAATATTTCAGTATCTCACTAAAACATATATAGGATAAAAATTATACACTTTGTATAATTTTATGCACAATTCCAGTGTTTGAAACAGAAAATAATACATTTAGTAGCTTTCAGGTGCTTACTAATACAGACTACTGAAGTTGCTAACTCCTTAACTGAAAATATATTGTAAAAATATCCACTCAGATAAAAGAGCAATAGTGTAGTTAGGAATCCTTAGTTATAAATGTAAATAAATAAATAAATAAATAAATAAATAGGAGCACCCTGGGCTAAAAAACCATTTAATTCATACAATTTTTTTGCTGATTGTGTATTTGTTATTAAATCTGTAACAACTTTTTTTTGCTTATTGATATATGTGCATTACTATCTGTAAATAGTATTTTTTTAATATCACGCCTGATATGTTACCTTCTTCTATACAAGCTTTTTATGAGATATTTCTCAGATAATATGATGACTAAGTCTTGAGATTTTTATCCTGGATTTTATTAGACTGACTCTTTAAAATAGAAACTTAAGTATTTTTTCTCCGGGTTTTTTTGTCCATATGATATACTCATGTTGTTAATCCATTTGGATTTGTGCAATAACCAACAGAATTTGCTATTTCACTCTTTTATTGTCAACTATTCAGGACTCCTCCATTTAGCATATAAATTATAGCATCTTGATCCTCTGTTAAATATTACAGGGTGTGACAGGAAAACCATCTTAAGAAAGGGATATGCTTTAATTTTACATCTTAACAATGCTAAAAAGTAGATCATATATCATTCTGTAAGCCTGATATCTAGGGCTCTCTCCATTCATTTTGTATTTAGTTAAATAGTAATACCTTTTTTGAGATCAGAATTATAGAAAATATGAAAACAATTTAAGCTTATCGACATAATTTCCAACTGAAACTGGTTAACAGTATTCATATGCCACATTTTTGCATGTCACCTGAGAAGTGGCCATATCTTAAGTTGAACTAAGCGCATTGTCTATAGCTATGTGAATGCAGTGTAAGAAGAGACAGCTCCAGCTCATAACTTATTCAAAAAAAGAATGATTTGTGAACAACAGTTCAGTGGCAGTCTCTTCTTATAAGTAATTGATAGGACTAGAAAAAACAGCTTCAAATTGTGCCAATAAAAGTTTAGATTGGATATTAAAAAAAAAAAAAAT
>VYXD01009302.1:212015-224397 GCA_013397195.1 Hylia prasina | reverse complement strand
AAAAAAAAAATCTTCTGCAAAGGGGTTGTCAAACATTGGAACAGGCTGTGCAGGAAAGTGGTTGTCACCATACCTGGGTGAACCTAGAAGTCATATAGCTGTGCCACTTAGAGACATGATTTAATCATGGACTTGACAGTGCTGGGTAAACAGCTGGACTCAATCCTAAAGGACTTTTCTATTCTAAACCTTAAAATGTCATCTAGATTTCTGTAAGGCCTTTGACATGGTCTTTGTCTCCAAAGTGGCGAGGCATGGATTTGAAGAGTGCACTATTCTGTGGATAAGGAATTGGATGGATGGACACAGACAGGGAATGATGGTTAATGGTTCTATGTCCAGGGGGAGGATAAGTGCTGCCCCCCAGGGCTCTGTCCTGGGAGCAGTGCTCTTCAGTATTGTCATCAATGACGTGGACAGTGGTACTAAGCACACCCTCAGCAAGTTTGCAGAGAACATGGAGCTGAGTGGTGCAGCAGGCACAAGAGAAGGAAGGGATAATATCCAGGGCAGCCTCGACAAGCTCAGGAAGTGAGTCCACAAGAACCTCATGAAGTTAAAGAACTCCAGGACCAAGGTGCTGGACTGGGGCAATCTCAAACATGGACACACACTGGGAGATGAAATTACTGAGACCAGTCCTGTGGAGAACAGCTTGGGAGTTCTGGTAAATAAAAAGCTGGACATGACCTAGCCATGAGCAGTCCCAGGCCAGAAAGCCACAAGTGTCCTGGGCTGCATCCAAAGCAGCGTGGGCAGCAGGGGAGGGAGGGGATTCTGTCCCTCTGCTCTGCCCTGGTGAGGCCCCACCTGGAACTCTGCATCCAGGTCTAGGGTCCCAGCACAGGAAGGACATGGACCTGTTAGAATTGTCACAGAAGAAGGCCACAAAGATGATCAGAGTGCTGGAGCACCTCTTCTGCATAGACAGGCTGAAGTGCTCTACAGGGGTTNAATGGTTCTATGTCCAGGTGGAGGACAAGTGCTGTCCCCCAGGGCTCTGTCCTGGGAGCAGTGCTCTTCAGTATTGTCATCAATGACGTGGACAGTGGTACTAAGCACACCCTCAGCAAGTTTGCAGAGAACATGGAGCTGAGTGGTGCAGCAGGCACAAGAGAAGGAAGGGATAATATCCAGGGCAGCCTCGACAAGCTCAGGAAGTGAGTCCACAAGAACCTCATGAAGTTAAAGAACTCCAGGACCAAGGTGCTGGACTGGGGCAATCTCAAACATGGACACACACTGGGAGATGAAATTACTGAGACCAGTCCTGTGGAGAACAGCTTGGGAGTTCTGGTAAATAAAAAGCTGGACATGACCTAGCCATGAGCAGTCCCAGGCCAGAAAGCCACAAGTGTCCTGGGCTGCATCCAAAGCAGCGTGGGCAGCAGGGGAGGGAGGGGATTCTGTCCCTCTGCTCTGCCCTGGTGAGGCCCCACCTGGAACTCTGCATCCAGGTCTAGGGTCCCAGCACAGGAAGGACATGGACCTGTTAGAATTGTCACAGAAGAAGGCCACAAAGATGATCAGAGTGCTGGAGCACCTCTTCTGCATAGACAGGCTGAAGTGCTCTACAGGGGTTGAGGCACTGGAACAAGTTGCTCAGAGAAGTTGTGAATGTCCCACCCCCGGAAGTGTTCAAAACCTATTAGGATGGTGCCCTGAGCAATATGATTTAGTGGGTGGGATTCCTGTTATGGTGGAGTGGTTGAAATTATATGACTTTTAAGGTTCTTTCCAAAAGACTCTATTCTATGATTTTAAGAGATTTTGTGATTCTATAGGTCTTTTTCATTTGTACAGTGGGACAACTGAAATATATTGTTTTTAACCTCCCAAAATGTAAGACCAATCAAAGACATTTGTTATGTTCAGAGGAAAAGGCAGATGGATTATATAAATTCCAGTTAGAGGTTGCTTATTATGCTTCATCTGAGCATTAGCATAATTTCCTCTAGGTTTCTTTGATCTTTCTGTGTTTGCCTCAGGTCATTTCAAGAGTTATGCTTGAAATGCTTCAGTTCACTGGAAAAGCACTGTTGCAAATTTTTGCTGCTGCATGGATTTTCTTAGAGCTGAAACTGTACTGCAGTATCTAAGACAAGCAGACACAGCCCATGTTCTGTAACTGAAGACAGAAGAAGGTGAAGATGCTGAATCTTGTCCAGCCAAGGACAGCTGCCAACGTGTAGTTATACACTTCTACAGTCATCTACTGTGTTCTTTTTCAATCCTCACTTCTTCAGAAGAAGCACATTTTAACCATGTGTTGTGTAGGATCACTCTAACTTCTAAATTTTTTTTCTTTTTAATTTATATTTTTATTAGCATGACATTTTCAAATGTTAATCAATGTGCGTGTTTACCACTATTCATATTTTACATAGCCAGTGCAAACTGACCTTTATGCTGTGAAATAAACAGTTGGGAACAGGAGTTTTGAGATGTCTCCCGGCATATGAAATCTTTTATAAAATTCAAGGACAACTCTTCAAGTAAAATCTTCTGATCTTCTGATCTAGTTTTATCTGGGATAGGATTTAACCAGTCACAAATACTTTAAGCATTGGGCAGGAAACTGAGGGCTTTTTGCATCTAAATGTAGTCTAAAACCCTTCCTTATTTTTATTGCACATCATTAATGCTATTCTGGCATTAAACACATGGACACTAACGCATAGTTCCTCTTCTGTGATGCCATAACTAAAAGGTACAAAGTATCTGTGTGACCCAGAAGTATTTGCCTTTAACTCACTTTTATAGCCAGGACCTAATCCTCTGTTTGGATTCATTTTTTTGCCACACATTAAGTTTTTGATCTTGGATTTATTACCTTGTCTCACTGAGCTTCATGCATAGTCTGTCAAGCTCTGGTAATGGTGCTTGTTGGTTTCCAGCTCAGTCCCATTTGTTTTGATGGCAAGCAATTTGGAGATTGGACTGTTGAGCACAGCACCCACACAGCATTTGGCACCACAGCACCACGCCATCTGAAGTCTTGAATGCTTGAATGAAATCCATAAAGAGTTATATATAATGTCTTCCTAAACTCTCCCAAAGGATTTCCATTTTCTGTTCCATCTTAAAGCACTGACAGTTAGTAGGAGAGACAAAGTTTCTGTCAGTAGAGTGAGCAGAAAGAGACATTTTTTCTCAGTCTAGTGTGCGCCTCACCTCTGCCTCAGAGGCTTGACTTTTCTGGGTTGAAGGGCAGTTTATTTTCAAGGCTCATTCAGTCTTGGCCTCTGAGCCATGGTTGCAATCAAAGATGTCAATCAGCATTAGCTGTAATTGTTTTATGATAGAGAACTGGAATGAGGCCACCAATTCATTTCCTATAGGCTACAAAGAAGCCATCTAATTGTCACAATTTTCAGTCATTGCTGACCTCAGGCAATTTCATGCCATTATCTGGAGGTTAAAAGCTCCTGATATCATTACCTGACAATAAAGCCATCTATGCCTTTGAATTCTCATTTCTGAAAAGATTTTTGGTCTGCCTACGCTTCCTCATGTGCTCAACAGCAGCTGTTGGTTCCAGAATGGAGAAGTGATTGGTGGTGTCTGGACTTAGTGGATTGGATTTAGCAGTCCAGATGACACCTGCCTCTCTGCACAGTTGTTTTTTTGCTGTGTGGCCCAAGGAACCACAGTGGCTTCAAACCATCTGAATCTCACCCAAAGATGGGGTCAATATTTGCAAAAATATTTCAATAAGTAACTTCAGGGGTTTTTATTGCTGTTCTGGGTACTGGTATATCAGAAGCATAGAGAGAATTAGCTTACCTCTTTCCATGAACTTGACATTAGGTTGATAGTAACTTCATATTGGCTTGATATTGTGTTTGAAACCATTTACTCTTTTAGGAGTGCGATTCAGTGCATTATTTTTGTATGGGTGGTTTTTGTGGGTTTTTTTTTTCCTTACAGAGGAATGTTTAATGAATGGTTGCCTTTGAATTTAGTTTTCCATTTTACTTAGAAAGCTGTTTGAAAGACCCATAGAACATTTAACTCTGAGAGACAGTCTTAAAGATGATTCATATTTTCTTCTTCTTTACAGTTCCTCTACTGCATTTATATGATAGAGTTATTGAGAGTCCCTAAATTGAATTTAACTGATTTTAAAACCAGAAATGCTGGTATCTCTGACTGTATTTACTAGTATTTTATTGCAAAAAGAGATCCCAGAAAATGGAATAAGTTGAGAAGAAAGAAACATTTCTCTGGAAGTAAAACTGGATGGATTTGAGTTTCAAATTATTTTGGCTGCAGCTGATATTTTTTTTCAACTTTTGTACAATTGGGGGAAAAAATCCAACATAATTGCAGAACTATAGGATGGTTTAGGTTGGAAGGGACCTTAAAAATAATATGGTTTCAACTGCTATGATCAGGGACACTGACCATAGACCAGGTTGCTCAGAGCTCCATCCAGCCTGCTCTCTTGAACACTGCCAGGGATGGGGCATCTACAACTCTGGGCAACCTGTTCCATGCCTCATCACCCTTTAAGTGTAGAACTTCCTCCTAATATCAAATCTAAACCTACTCTCTTTTACTTCTTGTTTTTAATAAGCTCTTAGAAGACAATTTTGTATGTGTATACATATATATGTAGATAGAGATAGAGATATAGAGATGATAGATAGAGATTTAGAGATAGAGATGATAGAGATAGATAGAGATAGAGATAGAGATAGAGATAGAGATAGAGATAGAGATAGAGATAGAGATAGAGATAGAGATAGAGATAGAGATAGAGATAGAGATAGAGATAGAGATAGAGATAGAGATAGAGATAGAGATAGAGATAGAGATAGAGATAGAGATAGAGATAGAGATAGAGATAGAGATAGATAGAGATAGAGATATAGAGATGATAGATAGAGATTTAGAGATAGAGATGATAGAGATAGAGAGATAGAGAGAGAGATATACAGATAGATAGAGATGAGATGATAGATAGAGATAGAGATATATATTCCGGCCTATCATTTTTAGGTCAATATTTTTTCTCCCTTTTGAGTAATAAAAGTAAAAGTTGAATAGCTTGACAAAAAAAAAAAAAAAAAAAAAAAAAAAAAAAAAAAAAAATTTTTTTTTTTTTTTTTATGGTTTTTTAAATTGTCTGTTGCTAACAGTGTTTTTCAAGGTGCAGCAGTCTTGTCTTGGAATAAATTTGTTTCTTCATATGACTAAGGTTTCAAAATATTATACGTATATTATATACCTAGAAACTAAAAATATTTAAACTAAAATCTGAACTACTGATATAACTCTGGATGGATATAACATGTCACATTGGATGCAAACTATGATTCCATGTATTGTTTCAGTGGGCCAGTTTCAGTCTTATTCAAGTCTCTGTGTCATTAGCCTCAGACTAATATTAAAACCAAGATCTAAGTGCATTTGAACCATGTGAAAAATATTTTTCTCCCTTCATTGCCTCTCGTTTTTTTTGAATGTATCCTATTTTTATATTTNAAAAAAAAAAAAAAAAAGAATATAATAGTAATCTTCTTTGCTTTGTTAAATAAGCATATATTTATATATTAGGGATAATATGTTATTTCTCTGCGTTTTTCTGTATTACCTAATGCACTAAACAGATGATAGTAAGATATTACTAATATAAAATCAAGAAGAAAACACACACCCTCTCGCTCAGAAAACAGTTTTAAATAAAAGTTTCTGGTTTGCAGCACTAAAAATTGCTGAAATATTGTTTGAAAGCTTTAAGCTACATTGCCTCAGCAAATGTTTAAATATCTGGAAGTCAGAAAGAAGGTAGTAATCCACTGCTTAAGGATGCTAGGAAAACCCAGGTGCATAGAGTATCCTTTGCTTGTTAATTCTTCCTACAGCAACTTCCAGAGGGGCGACAGTGGACTTGGATGTCCTACCGTCATGACCTAATAGGAAACTTTCAGAGTATAGGCAGTAAAATCTTTAGAAAACTTCGTAGCGTTAATTTCTAGAATTAAATTACACAGTTTCTTGATTTGATTTTAGTGTATTTTGTTATATAAAAATGTTCTATTACTTTGCCTTTTCTCCAGTCCACAGGGATCACATCTCCTTCTCTTATGTATTCTCTAGAATTTCAGATTTTCTTTGCTTTTAAACATGAATTAGTTCTTTAAAAAAAGAACAAGAAGAAAACAAGAAACAAACCTTATACCTTTTTAGAATATAAATAGACATAGGTTTCATGTCTAATAGCTCTACCTACTGAAACTGAAGTTTTGCAGCAAAGATATGTCACAGTCCAGTAATCATAATACTAGAAGCGTGTATAATTGGATTACTAATTTATATATTTATTCTGAAAATATTTACTTTCTTATCCTAGAATAAATTCTTAATAATTTTTGATGGAAAAATAGAAACACTGATTAATTTCTCCTTAACTTTGTGAAGTGCTGAAAGATTTCTGGTTTTGGAGATGGTTGAGGAGTCAGAAATCAGATCAAACTGTATTTTTAGTGTCTCAAATCACTCTCAGTCTAGTCTTTTTCTCTCCTGTGCTTTGTCTCTACTTTGTTCTCTGTCAGAGGTATGGAAATTGAAGGTTGGATGATTTTTCTTGAATCAAAACTCTTAAAAAGTATAAACAGCTTTATACTGTATTATAATACACTGTATTATGGGTGACTGGAGAGTGAGAAAATGAAAGAGTGGGAATTCAGCTTTTCAGTAATTTTTAAAAGAGTAAAAAGATTCCTATTGATTTCATCAGCAAGATGTTCAGAAGTCTCAGATAAAGTTGCACAATACAACCACAGATGGGAAAAATAAATATTCGTTTCACTCCCTCAAGCCTTATCTTCTGAAAGTTCTTCTTCCTTCCAACTTGAGCAGTACTTATAAGAATAAACCTCTGAAATAGGACTGAACGCTAGCTCAGAAAACCCTTCTGGTTTAGATTAAAGATCTGCTGAAGAGGATCTTAATTAATAATTTTAAAATTAGAAAGACAAGAAGGAATGGTAAAGACATCTAAGGGGACAATCTTCACTATGTTACCTGGATCTCAGGAATGCATGTGTAGTCTTGACAGTGATTTGAGCAAAATATCAGTCTGCCATATATTGCTGGCCTAAGCTGTGCTCACTTAAACTTCCCATCCTATCTCTTTTTATTGCCCTGCTACCTCTGACTATTGCATCACTTATTTAGTAAAGATGCTCTGGAACTGCAAAAATCTAAGAGCCTGTAAATCATCATTAACATCTCTAATTTTCACCCATATAGGCACAAACTGTCTGTCCCAAGTTGAAAGTCTTTTTTCATAACTGCAGCATTCATTTTGTTAAGCTCCATAGCAAAACAGTCAATATATTAAAAAAAAAATAATAAATTTTTTTTTAAAAAAAGGGATTGAACAAGGAACTAGGTTTTACTTAGGAGGGTCATCAGTCACCTTGTCAGAACTGAAAGGTAATGTATTTGTTGTTTCCCTTGTCTTTATTTTACCTTCTACAAACACAAAAATTACACCAATGATCAGTGAAAAAAGGAAAAGGGATCCTCTCTCAGTGCAGTGATTAGACTTACCCTCTGAGAGTATGGACTGAGTTTCAAAAAAAGATTCTTCTGCTACTCATTTAAGAAAATGGGCCTGATGCTTCACATTTTGCTATCTATGCAGTCCTTTATACCCAGATAAAAGCAGGTATGAAATGCAATCAGTTCAGTCTTGTTCTCTTACATCTGCTCTATACAGATATAAATCATGCATGAGCTGCTTAGTAGGGAAGAATCAAGTTTGAAATATCTATGTTTTATGAACTTCAGTAGTTTCCTGTGAGTCAAAACTAGGCTTTGAAAAAAAAATACTTCAAGGAGCTTCAAGCAGGTAATTGTTCCAATCTGTTGCGTTATCTCATGAGCTTTGTCAGCAGTGATTTGAAACTTTACCTGCCCAAGTTCTCAGCCCGTTGGCATTAATCCTCTCTGCTCTGGGACACTGTTAACCCCCACCTTCTGTGACCCCCCCAAGGGCAAAACAGATAGGAGCACATGAATTTGCTGTTGAAAACCTTTTCTCTTTTAAGTAGCATAGAAAAATATAAGAGATACAGTACAAGTTATTGCAGTACAAGTCACGGATTTCCTGGGGGGATGTATGACCACAGTCTGTTCTATTTCTCATATGTGTGAAAGTTAATTTGGAAGAGTGGGAATGAACCAGAGGAGAGGAAATAGGAGGATAGAGACTTAGCCTTCCTTTGGTGTCTCTTTCATGGAAGTGACTGAGCTTCATACTTCATAAAATATTCATCACATTGTTTGAAGAATAAAACAACATGTGTGTGTCTGCTCTCAGCCTTTAGGAAAGAGAGAAATTCCTCATGGATATGATTTATATTCATTGTGTAAGCTTTTGTGGATTGGTAAGTCAGTGAGAATAAAGATTGCGTGGAAAAATGGGTTGAAAATGATGTTCTGTGTTGTAGCTCACAGCTCTCATTTTGCTGCAGAAATATGATTTATTTTCATACTTTACTAACAAGACTCTCTGGTGAGATGGATGTTAATCTCCACAGACTGCTCTTCCCCTAGAAAAAAAAAATATTCCTAGAAGATATTTTTTAATGAGCTATAGGAACTGAGTATCCATATCTATGCCTCATATTAAAATGAAGGCAGCCAAGTTCTGAAGATTATTTTACTGCATTTTAAAGAGGAACAAGCATTCAAAAACAAGGAGAGTTTTGAATCTTTTAATTCCAAAATTTTCCTTCTGACTCCCCTTCTACTTCCTCCTGCCAGTCTCAGAACAGTGCTGACTGAAACAGTGGCACCTTGCCACAGTGGCCCTGCCTTTTGTTCAGTCCTCCCCACATAGTTTTTGTAGTTCCAGAGCATTCATAATTTCTTTAGTAACATAGTCTTGTTTATTTTTCTGTTAAATTTCCTTCATATGAAAATAAATACATTTTTTAACTTTCTGAATTTTTTTAATCAATCACTTTCACAAATAAGGTCAAATAGTTTGTGATTTTTTTTCTTTGTTGGTTATATGTTATAGTCTGTTCAATCATATTTCTTTATTGAAGTTAGTGATAAAATCTAGGTGAAAAATATTTTGGATCATGCTCTCAGTCTTCTCTTCCAAACAGTGCGTCATGCTGTCCATAATCCTAGGATAACTAAACAAACTTTTTCTAAGCATCATTTAGCATCTATCATCCTTCAAACTTTTCTCCCTAAAATCCCTTTTACTCCTAGGGCTAAATTGTTTTTTGCAGGCTACCATTACGTCCTGTCTCTTAGCTAAAAAGTATTTTCAAATTACAAAGATAATATGCATCTCCTCCTCACACAATCTCCAGTACTCCCTCATGGGGGTATAAATAAATTATATATATGATAATATATATAATGATTATAGTAATTATATAGAGAGTATTATGTAACAAGCTATATATTTGGTAATACGTAATTCCATGTTTCTTGACTTGGTAGCACTCATCATAATGACACATGATATAAGTTGACCCATGTCACAGTTAGCATCAATGACATGGGAATGTGATTTCTGGGGGTGACTGTTTTTTCTACCAGTTTGTCATGGTCACCACCATGCCTGCCTAAATAATGTTTGGGGAGATTTTATGGGTGGTGAGATGGTCCCAAGCTATATCTGCCCTGGAGTAATGAAAGCAACAAATTCTTCTGTAGTTATTTCCACTGTCAGACAGGTGCCATTCTAGTTTTGTTCTTCCATTGTAATTGGAATTACAGAGCAGCTTGCTTTGGGAAAACTAGTTCTGTGCAAATGTGAATACTCGGTAATAACTATTAGGTGATAGTAATTCTAATAAAAAATGTCATCTTGTGGAGAAGACATACTGCTTGTATGATCTGAAAGAAACACAGTCTAACCAGTTTGTGGGCTTTAAAAATATGACCAAAAGAATTACCTGCTTGAGAAATGTTTTACTTTGCAATATGCTGTCATGCTTTTTTTCTCCTAATATACTGGTATTTGCACTGTCATCAGACCTTGGCCATGGTCCGGGGCTCACTTTTCCTAGGTAGTGTATGAAAGAATAACAAGAACTCTCTTTCCCTCGGTGTTTGCGTTGTATGTTTAAGGTGAGACAGCAGCTGGAAACAGACACTCCAGGGGAATACAAGACTGAGGCAATATTGGTCAATATGCTGGGCATTGATCTCTGCAGTACCTAATTGATGGGGTTTTTTTTGTGCAAACAGCACCATAATAGTTTTAACGAGACTCTGTGAGAATTCATAGTAAGAAAAAAGCATAAAAAGAGATGTGCTTTTTCATGTGAGAAAAAGCATAAAAAGAGATGCACGTGTATTATATAGAGCCAAATCCATAAATAGGGAGATCACAACTATCTTGTATTTGAAAAATACTGGGGCAATGCAACCGGCAATTTGAACTGAAATATTCTCCATCTAGCGCTTAACCCTAAATGCTTGGCATAGATAGTTTTTTAAGCTTTCAGAGGTTTTTATTGGGCATCACAGTTTATTTCAGGTTCATTTCAGCTGTTCGTTTTCGTAGAAAGCCCCGTCAGCTGCCGAATAACTTGAAGGGTCTGCTAGATATTCTGCCTGAAGATAGGATATGCTCTTTATTTTAGAATTTTACTGAAGTTGTACACCCGTAAGTCAACTTTGTTATGTATAAGCACAAAATGGGAGACCTGTGGTTCCATTTGCAGCCCAAGGGGCAGATCACTAGTTTCAGAATACCAGTCTTAGTGACTGTACTTGATTTTAGAAAAGAAGTTAAATATTTATATAAAGCAAAAACACAGCAGAAAGAAGTCTGCATGCCCACAGCTTCATTAAGCAACCTGTTCCAGTCTCATCCCCCTCATAACTAAAAGTGTCTTCCTTATATCCAACATTGCACTACCCTCTTTCAGTTTAAAACCAGTCCCAGTTGTCTTGTCTTTTTCTGTCTTTCATATAAAAATACTTTAAATATTGAAAGGCCACAAGGTTATGTCTCTTTTTTGCTAAGCAAAATACTACATAATATAATTTTATGGAAACTTCCCATAGTAATTTTATTTTCTTAGTGTTTATCTGGTTTGTAGGTGTATCTCAGTGACAGGCTTTGGAAAGCTTTGATTCTTAGACCAAAAGAAGAGTCATCAGAGATTTTTTTAGGCCCTCTGTATGCAACTTAGAGGATAGATACAAGCTTCCATTCCTACGGCATCTGAAGTAGCAATTGAAAGGCATCAAGCCCAACAAAACAAGATGCATTATTCACTTAATGTCAAAATACAGATATTTGTCCACTAATTTTTACTCCACACTAAGATTTAGCTCATTCAATACCAGCGCTACTTTTTTACCTTGAAAATTGTTTCAAAGTGTGTTGAGATTTCTGCCCTCCAACATTAAATATTGGAGTTGATGGAAGTACAACACATCATAAAAGAACTGAAAACCATTTTCTAGCTGATGCCTGAAAATAATTCAGCTACACTCCCAAGACTGGTGAGTATTTTGTGGCATGTGCTGAGGTGAAAATTTTTCAACTAAAAAAATAGAAGAATTTGAAAATAATTAAAAGAGTTATATAGACAAGAGAAGGGAAACCATTCATTTTATTAAAGACAGATATTTATTCTTCCTGTATTAAGTTCAATTTAAATGTGCTACTTTCTTTACATAAAAATAAAAAGCCAATTTAATGTTACTGATGAGGGAAGTAATGCCTAAGATTTATAGTTTTATATTTTTTTCATATATTGACAGCTTGGTAGATTGCTAAAACATGGCTACAGCTTCTAGTATTTTTCCTATTTTTCTACCCAACATTTAGGAACAATAAGTTAACCTTATAAACACATTCCTAAATATTGCTTAGTCATATTCCAAGAAGAGAATTAACTACGAGGGTCTTCTGTTTTCCAACCAGAGTCTGGACCAGATATAACAAAAATAGGGCAAAAAAAAAACCCCTCTGGACATCTTGCAGGGGGGCAGGACCCCAGAAATTATTCTCTAACCAATTAGNCATCTCATTAGGCATTCAATATAAAGAAGTATCCAATAAAAACTCTAAGTAGGTTGTGGGAGGTTTGTTATTTTTGTTTTAGGGTTTTTTTTTTCATTTTTGAAAAGTTGGACTGAATAAGGTTTATTATTTCCATTAGGCCTTAGAATTTGATTATTCAATTAACCTACTTCAATCCAGGAAGTCACTTATGGCCCATCAGTTTAGTGATGCTCTTTGGTTTCTGACATGATTGCTTAAAGAAAAAAATGTTATAAATAAATAAATAAATAAATAAATAAATATGATTACTAGTTTCTTTCAGCTTTACTTTCTTCTCTGGCTTGTGTCACTCGCTGCAAAATTCACATGCAGAGAAGG
>VYXD01009302.1:191312-211821 GCA_013397195.1 Hylia prasina | reverse complement strand
CCCCAGAAATTATTCTCTAACCAATTAGCCTTTTAATTGGACAGTATATGATAAGTATACTAATCAGCTAACCTTATAAAAATTGGAGAATTATTATACCCCATAGTATTTTTGCTATATTCTGTACCTGAAAGTTTTTAGGTAAAGGTTTGCTGTCATATTCACTCTAACATTGTTAGAAAGGCCTATTCTATTTTCTAAGCGTCAGAAAAATTTTTTATTTCTGACTAAAAGAATTGTAGCTTACCTTTGCTTTAATAAGAACAGTAAGCAAAAGTGATTACTCATGCATGCTTGCCATCTCATTAGGCATTCAATATAAAGAAGTATCCAATAAAAACTCTAAGTAGGTTGTGGGAGGTTTGTTATTTTTGTTTTAGGGTTTTTTTTTTCATTTTTGAAAAGTTGGACTGAATAAGGTTTATTATTTCCATTAGGCCTTAGAATTTGATTATTCAATTAACCTACTTCAATCCAGGAAGTCACTTATGGCCCATCAGTTTAGTGATGCTCTTTGGTTTCTGACATGATTGCTTAAAGAAAAAAATGTTATAAATAAATAAATAAATAAATAAATAAATATGATTACTAGTTTCTTTCAGCTTTACTTTCTTCTCTGGCTTGTGTCACTCGCTGCAAAATTCACATGCAGAGAAGGTGGAAAATACTAAAGAATATAAGCATGACAGGAGAACCAAGATATGCTGGTAATTTTCCTTTAGTAATTATCAGTCTTGTCAAGGATAAATTAGGAATTTTTTCTTTTGAAAAAGGAAAGGCACCTTTTAATAATTTCTAGAGTCTTAAGAATTATTCTGGAAACAGACTTATTTCTCTGCTCATAGACTAAAGAAGAGCATACAATAGTATCGTAGGCATATTAGGAGGCTTCTTATCCACAGTTCCTAAAATCTTTGTGATGTACTCGTATGGGCCTAAAATCATTATAAGCGAATATATATAAGCTTTTTTTTTTTACATAGCTGATTTACAGGAGACAGTCACTCCCCTGCATGCATAAGACTTGTATTTTGATCCTTGAAATGCCTTTAATGTTGCTAAAAAAAAAAAAGGCAAGTGCTTAAATAATCTTGTAGTATTGTCCAAATAAGGCTCTGAAATACTATACGGATTATATGACCATACATAATACTGGATTATATGACCTGACCTCAATTGTAGGCAATTGTATATCAACAACACTTGCAATATCAATTTACAGGTACATTTAAATTTATAATTCCTTAATGTAGATTCATTCCAGGAAAATCAATAACACAATGCTGAAAGCTACAGAAATTTTGAAAGCCTACCCTGTGGTTACAACAGGAGATCTGAGAGAGAACCCTAACCCTAACCCTAACCCTAACCCTAACCCTAACCCTAACCTGTTTTTGTGTCTTGAGCTAAGCCCATCTACAATACAAAGTAGATTTCTTAAACCTGCCAGTCACTTTTTTTGATTCTGAAGTCTGGAATGGGGATGGGATGAAGAAGTGGGGTACATTAACTCATTTGCTTGCACTGAATGCCAGAGCTGAATAAATCCAATGGTCTAAAGTCAAAAGGCTGAAAAGTTTTAGGATCACATAAGCATCATATGAAATACTGAGAGGGGAAAGAGTTCACCTATTATATTTGGCTATGTTGGATTGCTCAGTAAACTAGCTGAACAAAGTGTGAGCGATAATAATTAATACTTCAGAGCAAACAGCTTTAGCCAAATTAGTGCTTTGTTCCATGTTGTTAGGAACATGTTCAAATCTAGGCTTATGGATCTTGGTTTCTTCAAGAACCTGCTTGGTCCTGGAGAGACTAAGTGGAAGGATAGCTTCATCAGAGCACAAGAATGGTTCATTTCACTGTGTGAAAAGTGAAGCAAGCATGTAAGAAAAAGCTAGTTTGAATGAATGTGGAGCCTCTGACCTCAGACACAAAATACTGTAGGTAGAGGTGGGATTATTGATATCAGGAAAGCTAACAAAATTTTGTGCCTGTTTCTACAATGGAAATGACCAAAGACCTGGAGATGGTGGAGGCAGATTTTTGTCTCTGTTTTTACTGGTAAAATCTGCCCTTAAGACATCCAAGGCTCTGAGCCTCCCAGTCCATGGAACAGACAGAACTCTGCAACGGCATCTGTCTGGTGTCTTACATCTGTCATCTTCAAAGATTGCACCTTTGTTTCTGATGCTTGAAAAAAGCCAAATACATCATCCTCAGAAAGAGTAATAAGGAGAATCCGTGGTATACAGGCAGGTCAACCTCCCCTCTAGACCCTGGGAAGGGTCTGAATGTACCCTGACTTTAGCAAGGCATCACAGAGTTTCGTTATACTTAATTAGTGAGATCCAGTTTAGATAGCTGAATGATATGGTGGCTAGAAGCATAGGCTCAAAGATTTTTGATCGAAAGTGCAAATTTCAGCGGGCAGGCATTAACTGGTGTTGTCTGGTGGCTGAATTGCTGTTGTATCCATCTAGTTTACTACCTTGTTTAGAAACTAGATGTTGGGAAAGCACTTCTAGATTGTTTGTGTGTGACAGCAGCCTGGGAGAAGCAGTAGGTGATCTAGCGGGCAGACTGTAGTTCAGAAGGATCTGGAAAAATAGCTTGATGGGAATCCTGTGGGATTCCCTGAAGACCAAGGAAAGTCTGGCCTCAGAGGTGACAACCAGCTATGAAGAGCTTTGCAGAAAGGGCCCCGGGAGACAGCTAGTTGCCAGGAGTCAGCAGTGCAGCCTCTGCACCAGGGAAGGGCCTGGAGGGGAGTGGGACGGCCAAACACTGTCTAGGTTTGGGCTATAAGTTCAAATCAGATTCCAGCACTCAGGAGTGAATCCAGCAGAGAGACTCCATCACTCTGCACTGCGACACAGAGCAAACAAAGAGAGGCTGAGAGCTGTGTCAGTCCAAAGCAATGATTTACATGATTAGAACAAGTAATTGTTTCACTTGATATGAATAAAAGCTAAACCAACCACCAATGTCATTCTCCCAATTTGCTTGCCATATAACTTTGCTGGGGTCAGATTATTCAGTACCCAATGGTATCCTCTCACCCAAAACATCATTTTCTGTACCAGTGCCTCACTGCAGGAGGTAGTTGAGCTAGTGAGGCATGACTTACCCTTGATAAATCCATCCTGGCTGCTTCCAGTCATCTTCTTTGTAGCTACAAGAGTCCATAGGGGAATGCACTTCATCCCCTTTTCAGAAACTGAGATAAGGTTGAGTTACTGGTCTGCAGTTCTACAAATCCTTCTTTTGCCCTACCTTAAGACCAGTTTGATATTTGTTTTCTTCATTTTTTTTGACCACTTACAACCTTATGCTGAACAAGCGTGATAGTTCTGGAAAGGGAGTAAAATGAACTTCTTTATTTTTTAAGAGGTTGAAAAGAAAGTTTTCCAAGCTGCTTGTAGAGTGTGGCTTGTGATATTTTTATTTATTTCACTAATCTTTTCTCTGCCACAACCTCACTTTATTTTGCCTGTTTTATGTTTAAAAACAAGAAGAAAAGTTATATTTTGAAAATCAGGATATATTTCCTTCACAGATCAGATTGCTGGTTGTCCTTTTTTGTCTCAATCAGTGGATCCTTTTACATTTAGACTTGGTGGTTTTTTTACTGATTGTAGAGCACTACAGCTAAAAGAGAGACACAGCTTTCAGTCTTGATATTCAGGTAATAAAAATTTCCAACATGGGTGATCCAATTTAAATTTCCACTTCTACCATATCTTTGGAAAGGTTAGATCCACTAGCCTTTGGATCTGGTCCTGTATTAATATGATTCTTAAAATCTTCCTGAAACTCTAAAGAAATTTCAAGCTGTACAGACAAAGAGTTAAGAATTATCTTGATTGAAGAAAAAAAAAACCATTTTGATTTCTTTGATTTTTAATCCTACATTGCTTGCCTTGATTTTATTCATGTACCACTAAATTTGAGAACTAAATTTTATTGCCTGCATTTTAGCTGTAGTTAAATGAAATATTAGTTCTTTAGAAAATAGCTCCCATCCATGGATGTGAATACATATGTCAAAATTTTAGTTTCCATTAGCTCTGAGAAAACTATATGGATAAAAAGAAAATTTGCAGACTGTCTATAAACATTTTTAATTTTTAAGCAGTTTTTGACAATGAGGCCTGCCTCTTATTGAGAATTAATGGAGTTAAAAATAATAAAAATAATAATAATAGTAATAAAAGATGTTTGTGGATTTTTTTTTAATGCTGATGTCTTCCTGAAGTTACTACTGAAGGATTTTCTGTTTCTTGACATAAAGATCAAGAGTGAAGCAGTTTTCATTTTGTTTATTCAATAGATCTCAGATGTGGTCTTAACTATCATTCTAGGAGAGACAAAGGTTTCTCACATTTGAATCCAAAGCAGCAGGTGAAAGTTTGTCTTCTTCTTCCACCACAATGTCATTCATTGAGGAATTTTGTCAGTGTAGAGAAATCAAACTTTCTTATTGTCTAATACATATAATAAAAAGCACTGCACTTCATCAACACCCACGCCAGTCTTAATTACATTTTTGTACATTGAGTTTATGATAAGTGCACAGGCAGTTAGGGAGCACATATCTGAGCTAGCATGAGCACAAAGTAGAAAAATTCTTGCCAGAACTACATGTATGGTAGGCTCCTATCCAAAGCCAATTGACACACATTTTGCAGGCTTCACAAAGCTGCCGGGTGCCCTGTTTCCTCTGTTCATTTTCAGGAGTCAGCTGCACATGGCTTGATGCTGCACTTAGATGTACAGGCTTTGTCCAGTGTTTGGGCTTCATATCAGAATAAAGTCTGGCGTACTACCTCTTAAAGGGTATCTTACTAAAGTCAACTGTCTGACTATAATTAGGCATAATCCAGCTTTCTTTTTTCTTCCAACCATAATATTTTTAATTAGAAAAATACTAGGCCTCCCTCGGTCCACATTTCAAGACTAACTGTCTTAATGTTATAGGACTTGTTACTTCATCAATATCCTGCTAGACCAGGCTAGGAAGTTGCTCTCTAAAGTTACTCCTCCGAGCAAAGTTTGGAGATGTTGATAGGTTATCATACAGTAGAACCAGAAAAAAAAAGTGCTTTCATTTCAGCTTCTTTGAGAAACTGTTGAAAAAACAAAGTAGAAAAAAGAGAATTTGTGAAATAACAGAGGTGAATGACTGCAGATGTGATTTCAAAAGCACTGTAGGAAAAATGATTGTACTACTCAAAAAAATGGGAGTTTAACAAACAGTGGTGGGTTGACCCTGACATGATGCCAGATGGCTGCCAAAGCCACTCTATCACTGCCCTTCTCAGCTGGACAAGGAAGAGGAATTAAATATCTCATGAACTGAGATAAGGAAGAGAGAGATCATTCACCTGTTACTGTCACTGGCAAAACACATTTGACTTGAAATTAGTTTAATTATTGCTAATCAAATCAAATTAGGGTGTTAAGAAATAACCCCAAATCTAAAAACCCTATTCCCCCACTCCTCCATTTATCCCTGGTACAACTTCTCTCCTTAATTCCCTCCCTCCTCCCCCCACAGCAACACAGGTGGATGTGCTGTAGTCAGTTCATCTCATGTTTTCACTGCTACCCTTTCCTTTGTAGCTTTTCTGCAGCTGAAACCTTGTCATGCAAATCCAATACACAAATCAAAGTAATAGGAGTGCAAGTGATCATTCCTGTTGTAATGATTTTATTCTCACTTTCTGATTAGATGTTCTATTTAGGCAATGCTCTGAGGAATTTCAATTCAGGCCAATGGCTTGTCTGTTGTGCAGTAATTGTATTTCTCTTGCATGAACCATTTTGTTGATTGTCTTAAACTACAGGACAACAAGGTTTTTCTTGCTTCCACACAACATGTGAGCACGTAGCAACTGCTGAGGAGAATGACTGATGACATACTGTTGTAACAGAAATGACTGGAGATGGATCTGTCTATGAAGCAGCACATGGGGACAGTGTACACTTTTTGAAGCTTTTAAATTAAATCATGTGTATTAAACCATGCTTCATGGGAGCAGTGCTTATTTAAAAACACATTCACTCCCCAGAAAAGCATAAGCAATTCATCTACAGGCTAGCAATGTTTTACCTATTGCCCCTATTTAGACGGAAGATCAATAAATATGAGTAACTTCAAAAACTAACAACCTTTTGATGTCCTCTGTTGAAGAGAGTCAGAGCATTGACTTTGCACTGAGAGAATCACAGGAGAAGTTGGTAGCTGCCTTCATTCATTACTGGTGCGAGTGGGCAGGAACTGGGGCAGACATAACTGGGAAATAATGGTGCTTTATATAACCATTCCTACCTTCAGTGTCCCTAGACTTTATGTAGCTCTTTTATGTCTGATAAGCTAGATAAGTTGTCCCAAATTGCTTCTCTGTTATGAGTAAACAACTAGAATGTCTTTTGGGATCAATACCTTTCCTCAGCACCAGATGAGAGACAAAGTAGAACCTATTAAGGATGCATGAAAATAAATTGGTAGCACATCTCTATGCTTGTAAAGCTGACCTTTCTAATAGCACATCATTTCAGGGGAGCATCCATTTGTGTCATGGTGCCATAAATTGATCTGCCTCTGGCATATTTGTTTCTATATGAGGAACTGTGCTCTGAAAAGTATTATGTGGGATTGCTACTGGAACTGTTACTGTTCTCATTGGGATATGCTTAATGTTATGTTTAAGAATTTTGAAAATTTTGGTCCTCAAAAGCAGTACTTCAGTGTTATGCTGGAGTTATGCTGGTAGTTCTTACAACTACGTTTGTAAGATCCTGTGCAATGTAATCATAGAAAACTAATTTTTAAAAAATCTGCTTAGTATTTTATTTTCTCTATCCTGTTATAATACTCATTATCATGGTATGATAGGGATTGATTCATGTAAAATACAGTCAATTGGTATAAGATATCATATTCATGCTCACCTTTTTGGAGAACATTTGGGATATAATATTGTGCTATTTTTTTTTAATATGCATTGAACTTCTAATTCTTAATTGAAATGAAGGACACACTGAGGAAAACAACAGAATAACTGTTGTTCTAAAGTAAAACTTTATTGAAAACAAAACAAAAAACAATACAGACTTCAATTGTGTTGCAGCCTCATTGGCAACTCTCCTAACTCAGCAAGATTCCTAAGAAGAGACTGAAGCTACTTGTTCAATTACAAGCCTTTGAAAATAAATGACACTCATTTATGATTGTGGGGGCAGTTAATTATTATTTCTTTGTTGTATATTTCCTCAGGGTGCTCCCAGGTGCAGTTTAGAAGTGAATAAGAAATCCTTGCTTCACTGAATTCCACTGTAATTTTGCCACGGGCTTCACTGAGGAACTGTGTCACTGGTTTTCTCAGAAAAGCACAATTGTCAAATCTGATTAGAGAGATTTTACTTTGATTTTTGCTAGGGTGCACACATCCCAGTGTGTATAAATTCTGTGAAAACTGGGCCTGGATTTTACCTGAAATACAGTAATAGTGATAATCTGCCTAACAGAACTATATGATAATCCAAGTGATAATATTGCTGAAATTAAAGTGTGACCCTGATAAATTAAACGTATAATCTGAAGTACAGGCAGAAGGCATTTTGTCTAAGAATATAATGCAAATGAGGTTATTGTTGATATTCATAGTTCAAGAAAGTTGCAAGAAACAATGAAAAAGGTTCAGAAAAAGCCTACATAAGTGACAGAATTGAGTACTTTTTTCTTCCAGATGTAGTATTAGACATAAAATTATATATGCCTACATGAATAGTGAAATAATTTGTAACAGATAACTCTTAATAGACAAAGAAGGTAAAAAACAGCATCCAGCACATTTAGAATAGAAACCACTTTTAATGATAGTTAACAATAATTAATATCAGTGACAACATAAGTGCTTAATAAGGAATGATGCAGCCCTGGTTTACAAGAAATTTTGATTTGGAAGTCTGTGCTTATATAAAAAGTCAGCTGTAGTTAAAACAAAGAGTCTAGTATGTGAATTACTAGAAAGCCTTTTGGTATGCTGTAAGTGAGCAAATAATCTATGCAGTCTACTACACCAGTGACTATATGACCTGTTTACCTTTTTTTTTGGTTTGTGTAACATTTCATACTTTTAAAATACAGAATTTTGCAAATGATTTCTCACCAAAAAAATTACACTCTAAACTATTTCAGTTAGTTCTTCCATATTTCAAATTCTCAATACTTGTTGCAGCTGGTGTCATAACTAATAGCAAATATTGAAGTAATTACTTTGATAATATTAATACATTTGAGTTTTCCATTGATAGTTCAAAATTATTTTAGTGTTGCCTTGAACTGATGAAAACAGCTTCATTTTTAAGATGGTGCAAAAAACTCTATAAAAAATTAATAGAAAAATATTTTTGAAGAACTACATCATTTGTCCATTAAACAAGTTTTGAAAATAAAATAGATACTTTGGTAACATTTGTATATTCTGGGTAACATTTGGATGAAAAGGAGAAATTATGTCAACTTAAAGGACGTGCAATTCTATTTGACAGAGAGAAAGAATTTCAGCTTTTTAACATGTGCAGATTTGACACGTTCAACTTTTACAAAAAAAGCATAGAAACCAACACAATTCAAAAATCTAAATCAGATTTAACATTAGGATAGGATCTGCTGTTCATCAATTCATTTTTAAGTAGATCTATACATTTTTCTGGAACTGCACATATCATAAAGGAGTACTAATAATCTTGTCACAGCTTCAAGTAGTACTGAGTCTATCTAAATTACCCATCAGCATATATATATATGTCTATTTCAAATATTTATAGCACCTTTCTTTCTAAAAAAATAGTAAAATAGCAGTCTAAATCCTAAGAAGTGAAGAAACCATAAAATTGTGGAGGGTACTTGCAATTTTGGAATAGTTGCATATTTTACATACCAACATTTTATTTGTTTTTTATTATTAGAGATTATAGCTAAGCTTATTAAAATATTGTAGTCCTTTGGGGGAATTTCTCTCAAAGATAAAAGATCTGTGATAAAAGAAGGTAGTATTACATATTCATTTGTACATATAAACACATTGAAATATAACAAGAAGGAGAAAAATGTTAAAGAGTCCAACTTTTCCTAAACTTAACTTACAACAAATTTATTTTACAACAATAGTTGTTCTCTATCACTGAGCACTGGAAGACAGAAAAACCAAGAAATTATTTTCTCATCCTGCATGTATGATGTTAGGGAATTTTGCTGAGCGTCTGAAGAGCAACAGCTAAAGATGGAGCAAGCCTAAGGGAAACTAAATAGATTTCCTTTGCTAGCCATGGCAAAGGAGTGGATTTTCTAATTAAAAAAAAAACACAAACAAAAAATAAAATAAAATAAAATAAAATAAAATACAAAAACAAACAAACAAAAAACCCACCCAGCAATAAAAGCAAAAAATTCTCAGGACTACATGATATTCATCTAATAAATGAAAGGAAAATGAGTAATGTCTTCTAAGAAGAGTGTATGATTTTCTCTAAAAATAACCTCCTGTCTTGTACAACTTTCCCCAATGAGCTTTGTTAAGCCCCCTCACTTTCTAACAGGCCCATCACTTTTTATTAGATAGTGCACTAATGTCGTGTATGCTCTTACAGGACAGAGAAAGCTGCCTTTATTTTTGCTGAAAATTTTGCACCCTGAAAAAGTAACATGTAAGTGTTTGACCTCTTTGTTCAGAGAATGCCAAATCCTTTTGGTTTTTCCCTAGGAGAAAGATATTTCTTCATGCAAGAGAAAAAGTAAATGTAATCCCTAAAGGTGTAGATGAACTCGATAAATTTAATGGTCACCAAAACGTTGTTCCAAATAGTCTGCAGAGCTCAGCAGAATCATGAAGTCCTTAAATTAACTTATTCATATTAAATGTGAAATGTTATTTGTTGAAATAATAATGTCTTTCAAACAATGTTCTCTACATAAAATTACTGCCACCTTATTTATTTATTTATTTATTTAGCTTGAGTTTTATTTGAACAGTAGTGAAGGTAGTACTGAATTTTAAAAAGTGTATTTTTTGTTGTTGCATATGATGAGCTTACTTTGTTAAATCCCTGCATCCCAGGGTGGAAAACAATTTTCATTTGCATGGGACCCCAAGAAGGGTCTCGTCATGGTCCAGAGAAGGATACCTCGCACTGAATTGCTTCTGATGCTGACTGAGCATCTAGTGTGCATTTTGTGTGGTTCACCTCAAAGAAGAGTCAGAAGTCCTAAGCCATGCTGATCGCATGAAGAAGTTCTGAAAATAGCCATGGTTTGATTCAGCTCTGCTGTTTCCTATAATGACTTTATTTCTTTTATTTATAAATGCATTAATTTATTTTGTATGTCTTCTCTTCCGCTCAAGTGGCTTTTTGTTTCTCTTCCTGAAAAGTTAATTTTCCCAATTTATTCTCTGGTGAAAGCTGCCTGTCTCCTTCCTCCAGACTAAAAGCTTTTCAATCTGCTTTGGAGAGATCACTTTGCAAAATGTATGTTATGACAATTACATTCAGTATGGACATTGCCTCCCTCTTAGAGTGAAAAAACTTGTTCTGTTACTGCCACAGGTTTTTTGCAGGTTTCACTGAGCTGTGATTATTCAGTGTAATATGTGAGAAATTATTTTAACCAAATTAAACGGGTTTGGTTTGGGTGTTTTTAATAACTTTTAAATAAAAGCTTTTGGATATTATCTGGACCAAAAAAATCCAAAAATGAACCCTATAAAAAGCAAGTCTGTATGAAATTTCTGTGACTTTTTCTACTGGTTTTTATTTCTGAGTAGATTGATTGGACAAATGTGTTTTCATGGGTAGACATGTCCTGGTTTAGGGCAAATTTGGGAGGAAACCTCTGAATAGGGTCCCTCTAGGAAGCAAACCAAACAGCCCCTTCCCCGATTGGTCCANTGAGATGGCAAACTCAGAATGTCCCAGCCGGGGGTAGCTCAGCTCGCTCAGTCTCTTATCAGTCCCTCCAGAGGTCCAGGCCCTGGTGGGCTGCAGGTGCAAGCTCCCGGTGCTCCTCTGGGTTTTTCAGTCCAGAGCAGGTTTAAACAGTCCCAAGAAAAACAAAAAAAAAGGGTCCAGGGAGCTTCTCTGCCTCAGCTAGCTAAAACTAACTAAGAGCAAAGCAGATCTCTGCGCCACTCTCTGTCTGTGCTTCCAATGAACACAGTCCAGGAGCAAGGAGTCTGAGCAGTTTCTGCAAACAAACTGCACTTTTCTTTCCTCACCTTTGCTCTCAGAACCAGTCTTAAAAGTACCAGAACTTAACATACAGCATAAACAGAAAGATGATTGGGGATACAAGCATCATAAATTCACCCTAGCACAACATGGAAGGCTGAGGCCTGAAGAAATGAACTCATCACTAAAAGAAAAACACAGGCTGTTCTCTAGACTTCATCTTTAAATTTGCACTATGGTAAAAGGGAAAAAAACAGAAACAAAAACCAAAAGAAACCTTGGATAAGTATGTTCAACCCTGTTTTTGCATAAATAATTTACATTCATTAAAAATTCATCGATTGAGATGCTTGATTTGATGAATATTCGATGAGATGCAACATGGACTTTCAATCTTACATCTACATCACAGCCATGTGACGATTGTTTTGAACGTGCCATGAGTTTTCTGTGCCAGTATGGAAGTTAATTTCACAGTGCGACCAGAGAAGTTATAGTATTTACAAGGCAATTATAAATTAATTCTTTTGTATTTGCATTTTCAGAGATACATAGATGTTAATAAGCAGAAATACCTTGTGATAACTTTATGAAGTTTTTCCACATTTTCCTGGTCCTCTCAAACTATAGCAATGTAACTCACAGTTTATAGAAATTTACTTTCTTATTAATCTAATCAATAGATTATCTTTCTTTTCTATCAGTGCATCTGAAGAAGAAAATATCACATAATGCATATGCATATAATTTAAAAGCCATGAAAATGAGAGTTCAATATCTCCAAAACTGGAACTCATATTTTGTTTGCACTTATTGTTAAAACATGCAAAAGAAGAAAAAAAAAAAAAGAAAAAACAAACAAAACAAAACAAAAAACTCCACCAAAACAAAAAAGAAAAACCATTAGTAGATCACCCTCCCTGTTTCCATTTTAAAGTGTCATAGTTTTCTGATTTCTGTTATAAAGTGTGGAAGAAAAAAGTAACAGGATGTACACTAACACTACCAGATCCCACAAACATTTACTTTTCTAAATGTATTTTTTTGAGATCCAGGACTGAAAAAAAAATGAACACATCAAATATGAACTAGAATTATGAACTAAGATTCTTACAGGGCAAATTCTTTTATATAAGTTGAAACACTTAGGTTGATCAGGTAAAAAGACATAGATGGAGTAGAAATGGATTATCTGCTTTCAAAGATATCACAACATATCAGCAATTTAATAAAAAGTCCTAACATTTATTTGAATAGGAATTACCTTCACAGTGATTGTATAAGAACTTCTGGTATTCAAATACTGCAGATACCTTACCTGAAGTAAGTCATGTGGTATGCTCCCCTTTTGCCAAACAAAATTATAATAGCTTCTATAGAAGGAGCATGTTTAAGAAGAAATATTGTCAACAATGTAAGGAACTCAAATATTATATTTATGACAAAACCATAAAATGTTACAGAGAATGTTGCTGTAAAATTCTGAATTAAACTGTATCATGCAAGAAAGCCTCCAAATATATCATTTTTTAGTAGTTTTCTGTCAGTTCCATCCCCTTTCTGCTCTGATCCTGAAAAGTTTTCTTCATGTTCTCTGATAATATTTCAATATTATCCAAGCAATAGTGGTTACATATCCACTAGAAGGAAATGAAGCTTTGTGTTGCCACTTATAACGTAGTTTACTTCATCTGTTGAAAGTCCTATAATCTTATCACTGATACAGTGTAATGATGCAGTACCTCAGACATAAACTGGTCCATTAACTTTCAGATGATCTAAAATAGGAGGGCTAGGCATGGCATCTCATTTTAGATCCATTCTTGCTGGATTTTGTAATGTTGCTATCTATCTGTTCAATGTACAGGGCTGTGTATAGGAGTTTTGCTTGTGACTAAAATCCCCATGTACACTCAGGAAAAGTGAAAACCAAAACCAATTCGGGAAAATTAGATCAGAAGGTGCCAATACACAAGACATTTAGGTATTGATCTCCAGGATTGAAAGCAGCAAAGACATAGGGTAAAGTCTAAGATCACAGTGAGTCACACACAGGCATTATAATATTCATAAATTCAGGGTCTAATTTGACAGAAAATAAAACACAGGAACATGAGTGTACAAGCATAAATAATTTCTTATGAGGTTGCTTAAAATTAGTTGTTGGTAAAACAAGATTTTTATTTTAAATTAAGAACCATATCTTTGTCATTTACTAATCCAACAACTCTCTTTTTCATCAAATGAGGCTGTATTAACAAGGAATTAAGTGACAAATTGCACACACCCCAACCCAAAATCTAAAAAATTATAAAATTTAAATTTAAACAATTTTAAAAAGGATGAGTAAGGATAGATGTTTCTGGAAGTGTTAGGAGAAGAGAAGTGTGAAAGAGTATACGTGTGAGAGACCATTTCATTTTCTCATACAAGTAAAATGAGGAGGGTTGATCCTGTCCTTAAGTTTAATGATAAACAGAACCCCAGTGTTGGGTTTTGACCTGCTTGCTTTCCTTTCTTTCTTCTTTTCCGCTACTTCTCTCTCCTGTGGCTGGGTGCAGACACCATACTTACATTTAAAGCTTACACTGATTGTTGCGGAAGGTTTTAAGATCTACCTGTGTTGACAAAAAGAGGTTCTTAACCCAGAACCCCATTTGGAGTAGTATCAGCAAAGACTAGAGAGTTGCTGTTAGTCCTGGCCTTTCAGGGGAGGAGTGGGAGGCTTTTTGTGCTGGGAGCCTTTTTGTGCTGGGAATAAAAAAGAAGGTTCTAGGCAGCCATTAGCTTGGAAATCTTATCCAGAGCAGGATTATCCGAAAATGACAGATGTTCATGGTAAGAGATGGATGTATCATGTCTGGAAGGAGATTGCAGTATCATACATTGACACTCCACAGTCACCAAAGTGTTTTAATTCCTGACTTGCCATGGGAGCATCCATTTAATAGAGAAGAATTTGAGACTGATATTCATGTCCTTCTGATCATCACAGAAACGTAAAATCGTAGAAGCATAANGTCCTGGCCTTTCAGGGGAGGAGTGGGAGGCTTTTTGTGCTGGGAGCCTTTTTGTGCTGGGAATAAAAAAGAAGGTTCTAGGCAGCCATTAGCTTGGAAATCTTATCCAGAGCAGGATTATCCGAAAATGACAGATGTTCATGGTAAGAGATGGATGTATCATGTCTGGAAGGAGATTGCAGTATCATACATTGACACTCCACAGTCACCAAAGTGTTTTAATTCCTGACTTGCCATGGGAGCATCCATTTAATAGAGAAGAATTTGAGACTGATATTCATGTCCTTCTGATCATCACAGAAACGTAAAATCGTAGAAGCATAAAATATCTTGAGCTGGAAGGGGCCCACAAGGATAACCAAGTCCAACTCTTAGCCCTGTGTAGTTCAACTACAAGAGTCACTCTGTGCCATACTGTGTGAGAGCATTGTCCAAATGCTTCTTGAGCTGTTCTACTTGTGCTGTGACCACTTCCCTGGGGAGCCTGTTCCATTGCCCAACCACCCACTGGATGACGAACCTTTTTCTAGTATTCAGCCTCAACCTCCCAGAACAGCTTCAGGCCATTACCTTGTGTGCTGGCACTTGTCACCACAGAGAAGATAATAATACGTGCCCCACTGTTTCCCCTTGTGAAGATCTTGAAGACCTTGATGAGGTCATTCTCCTCCAGGCTGAACAGGCCAAGTGACCTTCAAGTCTTCATACAGCTTCCCCTCAAGGCTCTTCACCATTTTTTTTTTTTTTGCCCCCCTTTCGATGCTCTCTTAGATCTTAATGCATTTCTTCTATTGTGGCACCCAAAACTGCCCCCAGCACTCGAGGTGAGGCTGCCCCAGTGCAGAGCAGAGCAGGACAATTCCCACCCTTGCCTGGCTGTGATGCTGTGCCTGATGTCTCCCAGGACATGGGTGGCCATCCTACTGACTCATGTTCAACTTTCCTTTGATGGAGAGCCTCAGGCCCCTTTCCACAGGGCTGGTCTCCTGTCTTGTTCCACTGTTTGAACTCACAGTCATAATTGCCTGTCACAGATGAAGAATCCATCAATCGTCTTTGTTAAAAATCATATTGTTGGTGATTTTGCAGTACTCTAGTTTTTCCAGAAGACTACTGTAAGAGATGGCATCAAAAGCTTAACTGCAGTTCAAAAGGTTTATGTTGACTGGCTTCTCTTGTTTGTCTAGCTGGGCTACCCTGTCATAGAAGAAAATTGAGTTTTACAAGCTGCACTTTCCTCCTCATGAAGTCAAACTGGCTGTAACCACTTGCTGTTGGCAATCTTTTTTGCTAACACCTCGTACCTAACTAATCCTTAGGCATGGCTGGGCAAGCCTTCCTGTTTAGTCTTTGTGTCTTTGGATGCACTTCAGCCAGCATAACTGTGAGTCACTGTATTGCCTGGGCATAAGCAGGGACATCTGCATTGCAAAAGGCTATGTGGCCTTTTCTCAACTATTTTTTCTTTACTGGAATTTATTATGTTTAAAATAATGAACAGTAAAGATTTCTTGCTTAGGTATTGCTGTTAACCTATCATGTTTCTTGCTAGGTTACATAATGATGTATAATTGGATACAATATTGTAAATATATCTCAATATAACTATTGTGAAGTCGTAACTTTGAGAATTCAAAAGGTCAGACTTCCAAACAAATAGTGCCACAGTTTGCCACTGTGTTACATTTTTATTTTTATGCTCCTAAACTCTATGCTGCAGCATTTTACAAGAAGTGCAGTTGTTTAGGGAAACTCAAGGGAGAAGAGACATAATAGTAATTAGTAAAAGAATTTCTTCTCAGGGGACATAATTTAAAGCACATTGAACTTTCTGGACTCCAAAACATGGCATCCCTCATGCTAAAGCTGTAGGAAAAGGGTGCTTGTATATTCCTGCAACATGGTAATATAATTACTTTGCATGAATGACTGCAGCTTGCTTAACTTGATCTCCTTCAATCTTTGTAAGTCCAGCAGAATGAAACCATACTCATTTGCACAATTTGATGACAATTCTCTATTGTTTTACATCCAGTTAAGAGCTTGAGGAAAAGGAGGTGGCTGGGTTTCTCTTTCCTTTTTCTCAACTGAAATAAGAAAGATGAAAAAAACTTTATTAAATAGCCTCTAAGCTTATTTATATCTGTTTCACTGAACCTCTGGGCTTCTGATGGACCACATAAATGCATTGCATTGCATTAAATGCATTATGATTGCAGTCATAAATGATATACACAATAAAAAAACATTAAGGCTAACTTCACAGATCAGTCCCAGAGTATGGCTTCAAGTGTTTAAATTTTTCACCAAGTCATTCTCCTTTTTTTTTTGTATGACTTTTCAGATAGCAGAATAGCTGTTCTCAATGTGCTTCACATAAATTTATTTGGCAGCTGCTTATAAAAACTTTTTTGTGCTTATTATATCTAGATTTGACTGTTCCTTGCTGAGAGTATGTCTCCTTTCTTCATGACTAGGGGAATGTATTAAGATTGGGAAGTATGACCTTTTTAGTGCCTCTTAGTTTTCTTTTTTGGCTTTATTTATCATGTTCTGTATGGCCTGAATTAAAAGAATTTTTATAGTGATATGACAAAATGAAAGAAAAAGCATATTATGGTATTGAAATGCCATCTGTGTCTGGATGCTTCACTTTTTCAGCACTTTCACAATACACTTAGAAGACTGACAAATGCTATTATGTTTATTGAATATATAGGAGGGCGAAAAAAATAGAAGATCAAATCCAGAATGCTAATAAAGGTGTCATGATCTCCACTGATTTTTGTTTAAAATCAAAAAATCTTGGTTTTTGATCACGCAGTGTATGTGCTTTATCAGGAAAAACAAGCTATCTGGAGCTGTTATGTCTTAGCCTGCCCGTTTAACAAATAGGACATATTTGTCTTTTGAAAGTAAACCAACTGGTTTTCCATTACTAGTGTGCTAAATGTAAAGAATAATTTAAAACTGAAATGCAAAATCCTTTCTAGGAAATTTCTAGCTAGAAACAATTTCTAAATAAGAATATATATGTACAGGACACTTCATAATAATGGAAAGTAAATAACTTCTGTAAATTGGAGATAGAGAAATTTCAGAAGACTTCAGTAAGTAAAGGTGATGAGAAAATGTTTCTAAGAGTTGCATTTTAATGCAATACAAACTGAAATTGGAAAGTTGCTTCACAATCCAACCTTCCTGCTGAAGGATATTTCTTCAAATTAGCTTGATTTTGTGGGCCAGATAACAAGTATGCTTTTATGTCTCCATGCTGTAATTCAAATGACTGCGACTTAAATTAGGTAGCCACATATAGCACTTTTTGTGAAGGAAAAATAAACAAATGAACTCTTAACAAGCTTTATATCTGAAATCAATCCTCTCAATTTAACTAACATTGAAAGAAGAATTGATTTTGCAAATTTCTCCCTGAAGCATAACTGTGTATTCTACTAGTGTGTATTTTACTAGTAGAACTGTGTCTCGGTTCAGAAGAAAAGTTTTTTGGTTTTTTTTCAGACATAATACCTCTACTAATGTTGCTCTTACTGGGCTCAAATTAATAAAAGAGACTTGGAATTCAGAATTCCAAGAGATGACTGCAGGTATTTTGTTGGACTGTTGTTCACTCCCATTTGCATTTACTCAGTTTTCTATCCAACTATTAATCAGTCTTTAAACCTCATGGCAGCCAGTGAGTTGACTCATAAGCAAATTCCAGCAATTTGTCTACTCATACCTGTTGGGGCAGGACCAGACTGTGCAACACTGAGAAATCTCCTTGTCCCACAAGGAAAAAACAAATCTGGGGGAAATTTACTGATTAACAATGAACATTGGATTAACATCAACTAGGCAGCTCAGCTGGCAAATCTAGAAGATAACAACAGAGCTAGGAAAGACATAACTCCTCTGGCTTCATAGCCAAGCAGCCAAGGGATAGCTGATCCTGAGAGATGTCAGCTTGGAGCACGCTGAAGTAATGTTGTAGATGTCCTCAGAGAGGGCTGACCAAGTCTTTGGAACAGACAGCACCTTGCCACTCCCTCAGGCTGAGCCTGGTCGCTTCATGCACAGAGGTGGGAGGCTTTTCTAGCCAGCTACTGTTGTCACCACGCAGACAGCTGGGCTACTGCTTGAACTGAGCCTTTGTGATACATGTTCATAGAAAGCTGGACTTGTCTCACAAAGTGTAGAAACTGGCAGAGTAGTTTAAAACTACAGGATTTTTGCAGGGCACAAGGAGATGGCCTTTTCATATCAGGCACAGGATATGTGCAAAGCTGCTGATAGCATTCCTTCACCATGGGGCTGGGGAAATATCCCTGCTACATGACCCATTTTTATCAGGTAAGAGATACAGGAAGTGGAAGGATGAGTTTGTGCCTGAGGTGAGCAATGCATGTCAAGATATACAATCTGTGAGTGCCTTTGCATTCCTGAATGAGGCTGTTCAGCATGTCTAGACTTTACAGAGTGGGAAGTCCTGCAGGTCATCAGCTGGACTAGGGATGAAGAAGTCTTGACTTTTTCAGGTCATCTTAGAATACTAAAGATGGTGTGGAATAACCACTCTCTTTCCCTGCTTTACCCAGATAATGAACAGAAGAGTTGAGTCCACAGACCTTTGCCTTTCGATCTCCCCTCAAACTAGTGCCTTCCACAAAAGCTCACTTGATTTCTGAAGCTCTTCTACTGATCTCTTTTATAATCACTTGATCTACCTCACTTGACTCAGCTCAAGACTCATCAGAGGATCAGAGACCTTGTGACAGTCTCCATCAAAATGAGAATTCTGTTAAATCCTAATCAAAGCTGAAACATATTGAACCTTCCTTCATTTTATCACTCATAAGAAAAAGAGATTAGCAGCATTTAGTCTCCAAGGTGACTGAACCATCATTTTTTCACAAGCTATGAACTCTGAAAGGAAGAGAAAAAGTAAAAGGATTTTGGCTGCAATAGGTAATTTGAAAAATGGAAGCAAAAAATTAAGAATTTGTACTTGAAAATCAGGGTATTCTAAACACCAGGAATAAAAAGAAAAAAGAATTTGTTAAAAAGTTTAATCAATTATTTTCCAATAAGATAACAGTTGATAGGAGCTGGGTTTAAAATTAATAATTGCTCATGTTTGATGTCCTTATGATTGCATTTATAATTTAAAATTCATTTTCCCAGTTTTAGGAACAATTTACATGATGAGTACTGAATCTATGCAAATGTTATTTTTTATATAACCCGCTAGATAATTTCTAAGCTAACTACAGATTTTGAAAGTGCTTTCAGCAAATTTCAAATACAACTTCTAAACTAAAATTTTGAAAAACTTTCTGTACATCTGCAGAAAATACATATTTGAGGTAATTTCCTGAGCTTTATTTAGATTTAAGTCACATAATTCACCACCAATTTCAAGAGAGATTTATATTTATTTAACTACATTTATTGAAGTGTGTAGGTTCACTCTGTTTTGCACTTATTTCAGAGTGAATGCGATCTGTCCTAGTAAGCAAGTCATAAGTGGATAGCAGTCTATTCCAACTTCCACTTTTCTGCTATAGAAAACCTGAGTTCACTTTAAAGAGGATATTGAGGTGCTGAAGCATGTCAAGTTGTTGTATGTTGGCCCTGGCCATATACCAGGTACCCACCAAAGCCACTTGCTCACTCCCTTCTGCAGCTGGACAGAGGAGAGGAAATTTAACAAAGGGTTCCTGGGTTGAAATTAAGGACCAGGAGAGAGATCACTTATCAAATTCCATCATGGGTAAAACATGCTCAATTTAGAGATGTGGAGTGAAATTTCTATTAATAAAATCAGAGCAGAGTAATGTGAAGTAAAATGAGCCCTTAACAACACCTCCCGCCTGCCCCCCCCTCCCCTTTCCAGCTCTATCTCTTTACTCCAGTGGTACAAGGAGACAGGGAATGGGGGTTATGGTCAGCTCATCATCATCCGAGGCTACTCCTGCTGCTCAGGGAGAGGAATCATTGTCTTGCTGAACCCCGGGGTCCCTCCCACAGGAGACAGTTCTCCATGAACGTCTCTGACTCAGCTCCATCTCATGAGCAGCACCTCCCTGTGACCTGCTGCACATGAATAGCGCCCATAGGCACCAGTCCCTCTCAAACTGCTGCAGTCTGGGTCACTCTTCCTTGGGGTGCAGGCCATCAAGGACAGGCTACTCCAGCCTGGGAGCAAGGCCCTTCTCTCCATGGATCTCCCATGGGCCTTCTCTCAGGCATCC